>JAJOZX010008190.1:0-57500 GCA_023014485.1 Bathynomus jamesi | reverse complement strand
TGCTAAATAAAGAAGTGAGGGAACGCATTTTGAAAGTGTTACTCAGATGCGGGGGGGACAATGGCGAGCGCGGCGAGCCCATACAGCTGGGGGTCCGGGGCACTGTAAGTCCCCCCGGGAAATCTTTTGAAATCTGACCAATTTCAGGGATATTTTGAGGTCATATGCACTGGATATTAGGATATATTCCAAGGTTGAAGATGAAGTATTTCCAGTGTCATTAGATATACGACATCCAGTACGATCAATAAAAATAGCTAACAACTGGAATGATTAACTAAAAAAAAGTTAACAACTGGTACGCCGTGGTGACTGTTTCATCAGATCTTTATAGGCTAGCATTGCCTCAGTCGAAGCTAAAAGAAATGAAACAGCTAATGATTCTTTCTTATATTTCTTCTAGGGGTGGGAATTAAAATTTCATGACATTAGAGATTTGTAAGTTCGGATTTATTTGAAATAGTGAGGGAACGCCGTTCCGTCTACCAAAGTAAGGGAACGCCGTTCCCACGCTTTCCCACAGCACTACACCACCTTAGGGATAAAACTAAGGTACTATCACAGATGCGAGACAGATCGGCACCAGGGCCAGACACATGGAGTGCCGCATTTCTGAAGAAATGTAAAGAGAGTTTTGCCAAACCGCTTTACTTACTATGGAGGAAATCACTCGACACAGAGCAAATTTCACTGTCATTAAAGAACGCGAACATTGTCCCTTTACTCAAAGGTGGTAACAAAGCAATGCCCAAGAATTATCGGCCGGTAGCTATCACCACTCACCAGGCACCTTATAAAGTGTTTTGAATGTATAATTAGAAGGGAACCTACCTACTACCTACAAGGAAAGAACTTATACACCCCAAATCAACAAGGTTTCAGGGCTGGAAGATCGTGGCTATCACAGCTATTAGACCACCAGGGAAAAATATTGGAAACACGGAGTTGAGGACAAAACATAGATGTAATATATACTGACTTTGCTAAAGCCTTTGATAAATGTGACCATGAATTATAGCACATAAACTTAAGAATACGAGAATTATTGTAAAGGTGGGAGGGTGGATATTTAACTTCTTGACGCAAAGAACACAAAGAGTGGTGGTAAATGTAATGAAATCGGAAGTCTCAGATGTAGAGAGCTCTGTCCCACAAGGGACAGTACTAGCGCCCTTGCTGTTCATAATAATGATTGCATATATTGATGCAGATATCAATGCCAGTATTGTATCATTTTTCGCAGATGACGTAAAGGTATGCATGGAAATATTGAACGAAGGTGTCATAGAAAGATTACAGTACGATATTGAAACATTGTTCCAGTGGGCAGAAGGTAACAATATGAAGTTCAACGAAGAAAAATTCCCACTTCTAAGATATGGTAATAACAAGGAGCTACAGAAAAAATGGTACAAAACTCTGCAAGCCAAACATATAACATCAAATCCATAAGTCAGGGATCTTGGAGTAATAATGCCGACGGATACAGAATTCAGAGAGCACTATAACAACAAAATTACAACGGCTAGAAAAATAATGGGCATAATCTGGAGGAGCTTTCCCAGCAGAAAAGCAAACATCATGCTGAAATTATAGAAGAATCTAGTCCTACCAACAAATGAGTATTGCTCAGTACTCACAAGCCCATACAGAAAACGAGACATTGCGAACATTGAAGCTATACAAAGAACTTTTACATCTAAGATAGAGGAACGGATGGTGAAGGCTACTGATCTCGCCTACAATCACTGGAACTCTACTCTCTCGAAAGAAGGAGCGAGCGGTACACAATAATATACATATGGAAAATACTTGAGGGCTCTGCCCTTAACCTTAGAAATGAGATAGAAACAAACTGGAATGAAGGAATAGGAAGATTTTGTATGATCCCATTTGCGATGGGGCAAGGAGACCATGAAAACGAGGATGGAAAATGCCCCCAGAATATGAGGCCCAAAGCTTTTCAATGTCCTATCAAAAGAAGTGAGGAATCTCCAGCACACCCCCGTCAATAACTTCAAGAACCAGCTGGCCATATTCCTGTGCAAAGTCCATGACTAACCATGCGTGGCAGGCTACGAGTGCGGAAGGAGATCTGACAGCAATTCCCTCCTTCACCAAATCCCGCAAATAAGGCGGGGTGCTGCAGAGGGGTCGATCATAGATCGATCCTGAACCATCGTTCGAACTCACCAAAAGTCGCCTAAAGTGTATATATATATATATATATATATATATATATATATATATATTATATATATAGTTAGATAGATAGATAGTGTTGTGCGCGTTACTTTCTGAAAACAACGGTAGCACAGCTACTTGTGCCTTAGGAACCACGAAAACAGACAAGCAAGCAAACAATGTCGAGTTATTTATTGCAGAAGAAGCACGAACCCATCCAAGCTTCGTGCTTCTTCTGCAATAAGTAACTCGACATTGTTTGCTTGCTTGTCTGTTTTCGTGGTTCCTAAGGCGCAAGTAGCTGTGCTACCGTTGTTTTCAGGAGGTAACGCGCACAACACTATATATATATATATATATATATATATATGTGTGTGTGTGTGTGTGTGTGTGTGTGTGGTGTGTGTAATGTATATATATATATTTAGGCTACTTTTGGTGAGTTCGAACTAGGTTTCGGAGCCGAGTCGGAGCCGGAGCCGGAGTCGGTGGAGCCAGTGAATTTTGCTTACCTGGAGCCGGAGCCGGAGCCGGATCCAGAAACCTTGAAAATACGGCTCCATGGTCTGGCTCCGGGCGATATATTGCTACCTAAATTGTTATTTGTTAAATATAAGTTTAGTTGCAAATTATAATTCTTGTAATATATTACGAAAAATGGTACCATAGGATTCTTGGATTTTATGGAGGTGTGGGAGTTGCAGGAATAATCTGCAAATTTCCATTTTTTAACCATTAAATATTTGGGAAGATTTGTCTTAACAACACTTAATTATATAGGTAACATTTTTTTTATGGCGGTGGAGACCTTAGGTAGGTAGGTACTAACTATTTATCTAAGTAGGTAACTACCTAGATACATACCTAGTAAGGTTAGTCCTTCTGACTTGGATTGAACTATTTTTATTTTTAGGTCAATTATCTTGTATTGCTAAATTTCTTTTTTTTCAGATTCTTTGTAATTTGTACTTGATTCTTTAATTATAATTATCAGTCTATGACCCTTCATAATGGATAGAGATTCAATAAAGAAGTCTGATATATTCAAGTATTTTACTGAAAGTTCAGATAAGAAACACTATGTTTGTATTTGTGAAGTTTCTGATGCTTCGGGAAATATTTCAACGTGTGGAACTAAAATTACCAAGCCTCAAAGCAAAAGCCTGATGTCTCCTCAAGAGAGCATATAATTTGAAAAGACACTTGAGTCGATTACATCCTGAAATATCAAAAATGATGGAAGAAAAGAAGCAAATGCTTGAGCTTTCAAGACCCAGTACTTCTGCCAGTTCAAAAACTAAAGCAAACCGCAAAACATTACTAAATTTTTGATGTCTCAAAAAGTCACTATCTCAATGACTACAGATAATTTTAAAAATAGCATAATTGAGTTAGTTGTTAAAGATTCTATGCCTCTATCTATGTTTGAAAAGCCAGCTATGCGCAGTCTACTAGAAGAAATGGCTCAGAAATTCAAGATTAGTTTAGATAAAGACAATATCCGTCATTTAGTGATAGAAAAATCAAAAGAAGAAAAATTTGCTCTCAAAGAGCAATTAAAACGGCGCTTCATATATTTAAAAGTTGATGGTTGCACATGAATACGGACACATTATTTTGCCATCAATGTCCGAACTAATTTGAACTAATTAGGAGGCAAGTTTCTCTAATTTATATAAGCTACCATTGTTAATAAATATTTAATATCATTTAGTTTTCATCATTTTCCTTTAGTTATTTAAATAACTTCATTCTATCATTATATTTGCCTAATTTAAAATCATAAGAAATTTAAATTTTGAGTATTAAAGTGATTTAATAATAAAATATTTTTGTGCAATATTTTAAATTGGACAATTAGTTATATAAATCTAGATATTTATTTTATAATTAACAGAATTTACTATAAAAGAGCTGGAGTCAGAGCCGGAGCCAGAGCCGGAGCCAGACTGTAAAAAATTTCTGCTCCGGAGCCGGAGTCGGAGCCAGAAGTTTTTTTACCGGCTCCGAAACCCTGGTTCGAACGACGGTTCAGGATCGATCTATACTAGAGTTATGCCTTGTAAAACTACTAATCGTTTTCTATTAATTCAAAATATTAAGAAAGTTGATTTTCGGGACAAACCACCTTATCTGGTTATATATATATATACTTGTGTGTGTGTGTGCGCGTGTGTGTGTGTGTGTGTGTGTGTGTGTGTGTGTGTATATTGCTAATGGTATGATAATGTTGATAAACTTAGTAGGACTATAGGAAATGAAATAGCATGATTAAACAGTATAATGTACACGGTATGCTACGTTAAAAGATTGAGACGCTAGCTGTTTTGTAGAAATCAAATGATTAATTTAAATAATCTTGTTTATAAATAGTAATAATGATAATGATAATAATGTTTAAGTGGATGTTTAGAGATGGAATTGATGATTCAGCATTTGAATCTATCTGAATATGCATGACTAGGCTGAGTTATTGAAAATGTACTTCATGCATAGCTTAGAACAGCCATTATAGGTTAACTGGATGAACTATGAGGAAAGATATCGATATTTGAAATTATGAAATATAAAATGTATGTATTCGCAATCATTCTAGTGTTTTTAAAAGGGCTGATATATATATATATATTAGGGTGCGTCACTGCATAAGGGAGAAAACCTGAAGGTGGTCCATTTCTTTCGCTCGCTTTCTCAATTAAGCCACTGAAGGAGAAAACACCACAGACAAATTTTCATTTGAGTAGCTGTTTATTTAGGGGTCGCGCATCCACTACAAAATTTGTACACTATATACTACATATATTCTGGGATTGGTTTCCCCGTACTGATTATTTTCAGGGGAAGTAACTCTATGAAAACTATGTATTGTTTAACACTCTTAATATTTAAAACATTACAGCATATGAAGACATAATTCGTGTTTTATATTTATAAAAATACATTTTGCTAATACACTTTGTTAAGGATGTATTGAAAAACAGATAATTTAATAAAACAAAATATACTATAAAATACATTTCCACAAAACCTATAAATAGCAACCACATTCCAGACCTCAAAATTAATGGTAATTCCACAACACATGTTAATCATTTCAATTTCCTCGGCATTTACTTTGACAAGAACTTAAACTGGAATGAACACTGTAAAATAATAGGAAACAAAACAGCTAAACTTATATATTATATTCTGGGATTGGTTTCCCCGTACTACGTGAACACCAACAAAACGAAAGAAATTGACAAACAATACTCGGAAATGGCATGAAAAGAACTAAAAGCCTTCAGAAAGAAAGTATTTTTCAGCGAAGAAGGTCCTTCTTGTTTGCTGTCTTCGGGTACGCTCGCCGATGATCCTCTGCCACCTGGTTCATGTATTGGAGCTGATCCTCATGCTTGCTACGCCCCTTTGCCGTGAACTCGTGGATGAGGGCCACTCCTCTTTCAGCATTGTCGTTAGTCACGAGGAGCTTCACGACCCGTTCCTTCCCCAGATTGTACCCGTCTGATGTTATCCAGGCCGCAGGGGGCATTGACAAGAACGCAGTATCGATTTCAAGATGGTGGAAGATCCTCTTTGTTGTGGAGGTGAAGAAGTCCGGAAGATCTTTTGCAACGACGTCTCTTGCGACGGCCAACACACGAGGGCTGGGCTCGTGGGATCTTTCCACAGAGTTCATGTTAGAGACCATCTTGAGTTTGTCAGCATCTGCAACATCGTCGTCGAAGAGAGCGAGACCGACTGTAACTTCAGACAAGTACCATAGATGCCGACTCATCGCCTTCGTGCCGGCTTCCTTGATGATTGGATCCTCATGTTCCGCGAGTTCCTTGAGCAGCGTGAGGTCCATTCGTGCTGCTGCGGAAGCTGTCTTGGCTGTGAACCAGACGCGTAGGTAATGTTTTACGACGAAAATGCAAATCTCGAGCTTTTCCAGAGAAGTCCCATGCGGTTCGGGCCACGAGAGGAAGAAGGACGTTGCGGCCGCAAGAGTCTAACAAACTCTCCTTGAACATCCAAATCTTCAGGGTTTCCCCAACAACCAGATTTCATCAGCTAGCTTCTTCACTTCCTTAGCACCTTTCATCGCCATTTCATTAAGAAAACCACCTGTGGAAGAAAAGAAACCAACAATTAATAGAGAGCCTCATACAGAAAATCTTAACCCCATGTATTCCAGGGTATTTTAACGAAAAGAACAGGCGAGGTGGGGCCATATGACATATATACTGATAAACCAGATCATATGGCCCCACCCCGGTATAAATAGGGTAATTAATTCACTGTGCGCGACCCCTAAACATTGATATATTGAACTGATTTTTATAATGCCAGGTTTTCTCATTAAATGGATCAAAATTGCAAGCGAGCGAATGCGTGTGATAACTTCATGTTTTTTGACGCACCCTAATATATACAGGGTGTCCATAAATGTTTACCCTGAAAACAGTATGCTCTCATGTTTTAATGACGAATCTTACATCCGTTTTCTTTTCACAGGTGATCTCGTCCACGCGTAGAGTTTCTGTGTTGGTGTGTTTCGTCTACCGCATTCGCAGCTAGGAGCGCTGTAGTAGCTGTTCAGTCAAGATGGCGTCTGTGACAGAGAAGGCACAATGTGTTGTGTGGCTTGCAGAAACAAAATCTCCTGTCAGTGTTCAGCGAAGGTTCAGAACAAAGTATGGAAAGAATCCACCTGATATGAAGATAATTAAGTCGTGGATGAAAAAATTCTTGGAAACTGGAAACGTGGAAAAGGGAAAGAGCAGTGGTAGACCATCAGTTTCCGATGGGACGGTGGAAAACATTCAAACTGCTTTCACACGGTCACCAAGGAAATCGGTGAGACAAGCTTCATGCCAACTAAAGATACCGAAGTCTACGGTGCACAAGGTGTTACACAAACGTTTGAAGTTACACGCTTACAAGGTACAAATTGTTCAAGAACTGAAGCCTGATGACCGTCCAAAACGTGAACAATTCGCTATTGACATTTTGAACAGCATTGACGAGGATAATGACTTCTTGTTACGCGTCTGCTTTTCAGACGAGGCTACGTTTCATCTTAGTGGTAGAGTCAACAGACACAATATGCGTATTTAGGGATCGGAAAACCCACGTGCCGTAAGGGAGCATATTCAGGGCAGTCCGAAGATCAATGTCTGGTGTGGACTAATGCATGACCAGATAATTGGTCCTTTCTTCTTCGCTGAGAACACTGTTTCCGCAACTGTCTACCTGGATATGCTCACCAATTACGCCATCCCCCAGCTGCAGGAAAGGCAGCCAACTGTCATCTTCTAACAAGATGGGGCACCCCCTCATTGGGCGCATGTTGTTCGTGAAACTCTCGACGCAACATTTCCAAATCGATGGATTGGCAGGGACGGGCCAATCCCATGGCCCCAAGATCACCAAACATTACCCCGCTGGATTTTTTCTCTGGGGTCATGTTAAAGATTTGGTTTATGCAACAGTTGTTCCAGATATCAGGATATTGCGAGAACGCATTACGGAAGTAGTATAACCGCAAAATGTGAGACAGAAATGGATCGATTTGAAAAATCCCCCCACCCCTCCCCTCACCGTCCTTCATGGCGGTCCTCATCGTCCTTCATGACGGTCCCTCTTTATGAGGTGTCTTTCATGGTTCTTAAAAAAGAAAAAAAAGAAAAAAGAAAAGAAAAAAGGATTCGTCTTCACATTCTTCAAAAAAAAAAGTTCTTTCATGAGAAAAACAAGAACAAACATGCAAAAACATACATACATTCGAGTACGTTCTGTTCGGCGTGTTAGCGGTCCCCGTTAGTTTTAGCTGCAGGGAGTACAAAACATTCTGACAATAACAATATAAAAAACATCTGAAAAAGGTTTAAAGAGAGTATGCACCAACCTCAAAGCAATTATCATATTCTAACACAACATCACCTATTCATTCCGTGTTCATATGTTAACAAATTGATACATCATAAATTAGAATCTCAGACTAAACATGTTTTAAATCAAAAAACAATTTCTTTGATTAATATTTGTATTATATAATATTAAGTAAAAACATTAAATAAATTGAAATAGAACATTTACTTTCAATTACAGGGGTAACTTTTGCTTTTCCTAATTAAAATTTGTTTATTCTACACTAATATGAAATGAAGCGAAGTGAAATGAATTGAATTGAAAAGGCTTATTACCAGACTATAGTCCATATGATAAAAACCATTAAGATACATTATGTTGTTTAGCTAACGTAAATATTATTATTTACCCTCAATAACCATCTTAAATAATATTATTTGTTTAACGTATATATATATATATATAATATAAACTTCACAATTAAGCACGTGAAGCGAATGAATTATGCGTGTATATATATATATATATATATATATATCAGACTTTTTAAAAAGATTAGGATGAACATGCAGATACATGCAATTTATATTTCATAAATTCAATCATCGATGCGTCTTCATTCATTGTCATATAGCTCAAGCCAGTTAAAATGTATGTATTTTTTGCCGTATACCTGTAAACGTACCATTCATCTCACAAGCTACATCAAACTGTGTGATGAGGCCTTAAAACTCAAAGCAAATATGTTATCCTCATCTAAACATCCACTTAAAACCATTATTACTAATATTGATTTATTGTTATTATTATATATATGTACACAGGTTAAGAGTATTTAAATTAGACACTGATATCAATTCCTTTCGCAATAAAAGCCTAGAGATATAGATAGATAGAATAACCTTTATTAATAATAATAAAATAAATAAATTTTTCAATTTACGATGACATGAATAATTGTGAAGCTCGACTATTTATTTTATTTAATTTGGCCCTTAAGCTTTAGGTTTTACTATGATCTTATTAAAAATAAGCAGCTAGGTGTTATAAATTTATAATAATAAATAAATAAGTAACTAAGTATCATTAATAGTTAAAACATGTATTACAATGTTAAACAATATTAATGGACAATATTAAACAATATTAGTGGACATTAATCCTAGATTTTTTGTTAGTATGCCAATATTAATCGGGGTTTCAACTTGGTTTTAAACAAATTTACATTCACAATACTTTTTATATCGGCATGCAAGTCATTCCATAGTTTCAATCCAATGAAAATGGGTAGTTTTTGAGATGAAGACAATCGGGGTATAACAAGCATTGATCTATTTCTCGTCTGATACGAGTGGATTTCTTGATGAGTTACAAAATATCTATTTATCCATTGCAAATCAATGATTCTGTTCTTACACTTGTAAATGAAAATAAAATGTGCCAGTTTGGCTACATCGTTGAGCTTTAGTAGATTTAGCTCTTTAAATCATGCACTAGAATGATCAAGGAAATCAGCATCAGATAATAACCTTATTGCTCGTTTTTGGATGACAAAGATACCATTTAATGCGTTGTTAGCGGAGTTTCCCCAAACAAGGGTGCTTTATGTTATATGTAAGGAAGAACAAGAGTATGATAAAGAGTTAATAAAACTTGTTTAGGGACTACATTTCTAAGTTTAAACATTATTGCAACTTTCCTTGAAATCTTTTTCGCGATATAATTTACATGACCACGCCGTTGCAAATCCTAGCATTACACCAAGAAATTTGGGTAATTATGTGTTTTAAGTAACTCAGTCATTTTACACACCAAAATACATTTTTCTAGTAGTATTTGATGTGATTTGTTCAAATATGACCTCCATTTCCGTCGGAAATGAGATCCAACAAAGTTATAGTCCAACAAAGTTATAGTACTTTGAAGTTTGGCTCATTTTCAAGGGAAATGGAAGTCAAAATCTAAGCAAAACACATCAAATATTACTAGGAAAATGTATTTTGGTATTAATTAACCTAACCTAACCTAACCCTGGCTAACCTAGCCTAACCCTGGCTAACCTAGCCTAACCCTGGCTAACCTAGCCTAACCCTGGCTAACCTAGCCTAGAGTATATTAAATCCTCAAAATAATATTCGCACCGTTCACATGTCATCGCCACAAACATCTATCAAAAACTAACAGAAGTAAACTAGCAACTTAAAAGGCCTAAGAACTTAAAAAATCTAGCTCATATATCATGTTCTCATGACGTCACCAATCAAAATATTGGAAGGGCGGGAAAAAAATGCAAAAATGTCATAATATTGAAATGTACATAATTTGTTAAGTACGCATCTGCGAGCATAGTGACTTATATGAAAATGATGAGAAAATTATGCTTTAATATTTTATAATTATATTTGCTTTTGATATTCTGAGTGCGATAAAACTCATATTAACCGAAATTTGTTACAGTACACACCTTTATGGCGAGTTCATTAAGTTCACCAAGATATACAATTCTTTTATTAGTAAAATCATGAAACTTGTTTTACTGGTATTTAGGAAGAGTTTATTGGTGATCAACCACTTCATTATATATATATATATATATATATATATATATATATATATATTATATATATATTATCAGCCCTTTTCAAAAGACTAGGGTGAAAGCGAATACTTGCAATTTATATTTCGTAATTTCAAATACCGATATCTTCCTTCCTAGACGTATTTTTCATCCATATAGTTTTCTATTATTTACAGCGCCTCACGTTTCTCGAAAATAGTAGAGAAGTTCTTGTAACTATGCCACTTAAATGATATATATATATATATATATATATATATATGAAATGGTTGATCACCAATAAACTCTTCCTAAATACCAGTAAAACAAGTTTCATGATTTTACTAATAAAAGAATTGTATATCTTGGTGAACTTAATGAACTCGCCATAAAGGTGTGTACTGTAACAAATTTCTCGGTGTAATGCTAGATAAGGATTTGCAACGGCGTGATCATGTAAATTATATCGCGAAAAAGATTTCAAGGAAAGTTGCAATAATGTTTAAACTTAGAAATGTAGTCCCTAAACAAGTTTTATTAACTCTTTATCATACTCTTGTTCTTCCTTACATAACATAAAGCACCCTTGTTTGAGGAAACTCCGCTAACAACGCATTAAATGGTATCTTTGTCATCCAAAAACGAGCAATGAGGTTATTATCTGATGCTGATTTCCTTGATCATTCTAGTGCATTATTTAAAGAGCTAAATCTACTAAAGCTGAACGATGTAGCCAAACTGGCACATTTTATTTTTATTTACAAGTGTAAGAACAGACTCATTAATTTGCAATGGATAAATAGATATTTTGTAACTCATCAAGAAATCCACTCGTATCAGACGAGAAATAGATCAATGCTTGTTATACCTCGATTGTCTTCATCTCAAAAACTACCCATTTTCATTGGATTGAAACTATGGAATGACTTGCATGCCGATATAAAAAATATTGTGAAGGTAAATTTGTTTAAAACCAAGTTGAAAGCCCGATTAATATTGGCATACTAACAAAAAATCTATGATTAATGTCCACTAATATTGTTTAATATTGTCCATTAATATTGTTTAACATTGTAATACATGTTTTAACTATTAATAATACTTATTTACTCACTTATTTATTTATTTTATAAATTTATAACACCTAGCTGCTTATTTTTAATAAGATCACAGTAAAACCTAAAGCTTAAGGGCCAAATTAAATAAAATAAATAGTCGAGCTTCACAATTATTCATGTCATCGTAAATTGAAAAATTTATTTATTTTATTATTATTAATGAAGGTTATTCTATCTATCTATATCTCTAGGCTTTTATTGCGAAAGGAATTGATATCAGTGTTTAATTTAAATACTCTTAACCTGTGTACATATATATATATAATAATAACAATAAATCAATATTAGTAATAATGGTTTAAGTGGATGTTTAGATGAGGATAACATATTTGCTTTGAGTTTTAATCGCACAGTTTGATGTAGCTTGTGAGATGAATGGTACGTTTACAGGTATACGGCAAAAAATACATACATTTTAACTGGCTTGAGCTATATGACAATGAATGAAGACGCATCGATGATTGAATTTATGAAATATAAATTGCATGTATCTGCATGTTCATCCTAATCTTTTTAAAAAGTCTGATATATATATATATATATATATATATATATATATATATATATATATATATATATACATTTAACTGCAATGACCGCGCAGTATATTAACGTATAGAAACGACGTAAGTATAGAGGAGTGTTCTGCACACGAGGAAGAGAAATAACAAACAAATGAAAAATGATAGTCAGAAGTTGTAATTCTCCTACATAGTGCAGAAACCAATGCCTTGAGAGGGCACCCTCGCAAATCGTGAATATGTACATTTAACTGCAATGACCGCGCAGTATATTAATGTATAGAAACGACGTAAGTATAGAGGAGTGTTCTGCACACGAGGAAGAGAAATAACAAACAAATGAAAAATAGTCAGAAGTTGTAATTCTCCTACATAGGGCAGAAACCAATGCCTTGAGAGGGCACCCTCGCAAATCGTGAATATGTACATTTAACTGCAATGACCGCGCAGTATATTAACGTATAGAAACGACGTAAGTATAGAGGAGTGTTCTGACTATCATTTTTCATTTGTTTGTTATTTCTCTTCCTCGTGTGCAGAACACTCCTCTATACTTACGTCGTTTCTATACGTTAATATACTGCGCGGTCATTGCAGTTAAATGTACATATTCACGATTTGCGAGGGTGCCCTCTCAAGGCATTGGTTTCTGCCCTATGTAGGAGAATTACAACTTCTGACTATCATTTTCATTTGTTTGTTATTTCTCTTCCTCGTGTGCAGAACACTCCTCTATACTTACGTCGTTTCTATACGTTAATATACTGCGCGGTCATTGCAGTTAAATGTACATATTCACGATTTGCGAGGGTGCCCTCTCAAGGCATTGGTTTCTGCCCTATGTAGGAGAATTACAACTTCTGACTATCATTTTTCATTTGTTTGTTATTTCTCTTCCTCGTGTGCAGAACACTCCTCTATACTTACGTCGTTTCTATATATATATTATATATATATATATATATATATATAATTCATTCACTTCACGTGCTTAATTGTGAAATTTCTATATATATATATATATATATATATATATACACGATAAACAAATAATATTATTTAAGATGGTTATTGAGGGTAAATAATAATATTTACGTTAGCTAAACAACATAGTGTATCTTAATGGTTTTTATCATATGGACTATAGTCTGGTAATAAGCCTTTTCAATTCATTTCACTTCGCTTCATTTCATTTCATATTAGTGTAGAATAAAAAAAATTTAATTAGGAAAAGCAAAAGTTACCCCTATAATTGAAAGTAAAATGTTATATTCCAATTTATTTCATTTTTTTTACTTAATATTATATAATACAAATATTAATCAAAGAAATTGTTTTTGATTTAAAACATGTTTATTCTGAGATTCTAATTTATGATGTGTGCAATTTGTTAATATACAAATACAGAATGAGATGTGTTCGAATATGATAATATGTTTTGAGGTTGGTGGATATTCTCTTCAGACGTATTAAACTTTTTTCAGATATTTATTTTATATTGCTATTGTCAAAATGTTTGCATCTCTTGCAGCTGAAACTAACGGGGACGGCTTACGCGCCGGATTGAACAAAAAGTAGTCAAGTGTTTGATTTTTTTATGATAGAGAAAGACCTTGAAAAAAAAACCCAAGAGAATTTTTTTTTTCTTTTTTGAAGGAAGGTGAAGACGGATCCTTTTTTATTTTCTTTTTTATTTTTTGAAAGATGGTGAGGATTTCTTTTTTCTTTTTGTTTTTCTTTTCCTTTTTCTTTTCTTTCTTTTTTCTTTCTTTATTTTTTAAGAACCATGAAAGACACCTCATAAAGGAGGGACCGTGATGAAGGACGGTGGAGGACCGCCATGAGGACGATGAAGGGAGGGGGGGGAATTTTCCAATCTATCCATTTCTGTCTCACATTTTGCGGTTATACTACTTACGGATACAATTGCAACAGTTAACCCACAAATGTTGGAAAATGTGTGGCGTGAGTGTGAATACCGGTTAGACATTTTACGTGCCACTAGGGGTGCACATGTCGAAGCTTATTAAGTTCATTAACTATGTATCAAAACTTTGTATGTTTATCTACTTATGATTAAAACCGTGTTTGAATACGAGTGTTTATTTAAAAGTTATAGCATGCTTTAATCAGGGTAATCATTTATGGACACCCTATATATATATATATATAAATAATTAACTATGATAATATTGGTTAGTTTTTGATAGTCACCGGACAGTGTTTTTCGTCACCGGACAGTGTTTTTCTGATGAAAAATATGTTTCTCTGGTGTGTTTTTAGGTGATTCGAATGATTTTGACTATCGTTTCTATAGCAAATCACTCGTTTTTGAGTTAGCGTGATTTTCGTTAGTTTTAACGAAAATATCACGACTAAGCCTAACCAATCGTCAAGGGCGTACAGTTGACCTAACCGAGCATTCAATTAACCTAACAGGGTATTTAGTTGACCTAACCGGGCATTCAGTGAACCTAACAGGTAAAAATCACTCGAATCACCTAAAAACACATCAAAAAAACATATTTTTCATCAGAAATTTTAGAATCAGATGACCAAAGAAGGCTTCCCTAACCTTATCGTAGCCACGTTTTCCTAACCGGGGACTTCGCCCCTGGTCCCCCGTTATAGGCCGTTACTGGACCCCCGTTATATCCTTAAAATCTTACCTTGACCTCTAAAATTTCTGATGAAAAATGTTTTTTTTTGTGTTTTTGGTGATTCAAATGATTTTGACCTGTTAGGTTCATTAAATGCCCGGTCAGGTCAATTAAATACCTGGTTAGGTTAATTGAATGCCCGGTTAGGTCAACTGTACGCCCTCGACGATTGGTTAGGTTTAGTCGTGATATTTTCGTTAAAACTAACGAAAATCACGCTAACTGAAAAACGAGTGATTTGCTATAGAAACGATGATCAAAATCATTCGAATCACCTAAAAACACACCATAAAAACATTTTTCATCAGAAAAACACTGTCCGGTGACTACAAAAAATTGACCATAATATTTGATGTTTATGGTGATTGTTACCACGCTACTATACGAATGGATTGAAATATATTAGACTCCCCTTACATTAGATAAATGAAATTAAAATTAATTTACATTATTTAATAGTTTCTGGATCTATTTCGTAATACAAAAGTTAGAACAATGCAAAATTTGTTTATGAGTTAACTATATCTATTCTAGTTTTATTTTGTGTGGCATCGTTATTAATATGTTAAACCGAAATGATAATCACGGATGGCGTTAAAGAAGTCTTTGATATTTGCTCTATAGTACAGTTCTTATAAACGAAATATATGTGTTGGTTACATTTACTAGTATATATATATATCAGCAGAAGCCTGGTGCTCTAGAAATGGATCGTCTGCGCGAACATTTCCAGAAAGATAAAACTAACGGGTTCACGAACACGGCGGAACATGCCGGAACGCTACGTAAGAAGTACTCGAATGTTTGTATGTTTTTGCTTGCTTTTGTCTGATTTTGTTTGTTTTTGCATCATGAAAGACCATGAAAGGACGCCACAGGAGGAATTTTTTTCTCGTGAAAGAAAGCGAGGATGGATTTTTTTTCTCTCTCAAGGAATAGGGGGCCCCTCAACGGGCAAGTGCCCTTCATTAAGATCTGCGAGGCCCCATAAATGGGTTATGAACTTAAGGAAGGGGGCGCCTTATAACGGAGGATTCAGTGGGCCCCTCCAATGGCAAGTTTCAAAGCACCCCAAATTCCTCTAACCTAACGCGGGCATACTACTCTGCCTTTCTATAGTATAGATATTTTAGAGCTGTAGTCGTTTCTCTTAAAACTTCGTCGGGATTGTCTTAAGCATCCTGTGGTAGGAATGGTTGTAGGCACCGACTAGTTGTCGCAGAATGTCTATATATTTATTCATGTTTTTGTGTGCACTGTAAAATAATGGTGCATGCTTTCCTTGCTGGTACGCTTAACACGTTCAGCCAAAGATGCTGTATGTACCATGTTGCTGCTAGAGTAACTAATATTACACTCTTTTCAGCATATTTTGTAAAGAAACGTCCTATAAACTCTTTCCATAAATCTGTACAAAAGTAAACTCAAATTCTATTTCCTTTTAACATTAGGGTTTTTGTGTCTTTAGCAGTTGTACCTGGAGCTATATTTTTTAAACTGTACAAGCCGTATGTATGGTGAGAATACATCACTTGTAAAGAAAATATACCTGTGTTCGTCATCATACGTCGAGTACTGCTGTATATCAGTCGAATCAGCCTGTCATACATTGTTAGTGGCCGAGACCACTGTTTTATTGGTTTTAAATATTATTCTTACAAGATTATAAAATGTATAACTACAGTATCCTGTTCAAGCAAAAAAATTTCAGCCTCGTTTTCCTTTACACTTTCATCGTATCTCCCTCTGCAAAGCTTCTCGACACCGTCGTAAGAAGCAGGATTAGAAATATTGTAATACCTTTCATCTAGTATGATAATCACTTGCGTACTTTAGAAGGGCGTGAATAGTGCTGAGATTTTCCCTACTCTCTTCTTCTTCTGCCTCACACTAGGCGTGCTAGTTAAAGTGCGTGTAATGTCATGCAGAAGCAACTGATTGATCAAAATCTTTTATTATGTTCCGATTCCCAGTCACAGGTTTTGCAATATTTATTTCTTGAAGTCATTTCCTAATTGGCTCTCGTCGTAGTATCTCCTATTTCCTAACTAAATTGTGAATGATGTCAATTATATTATATTCGGAAACCGTAGCCTCAGAGGCAATAAACTCGCCTTTGCTAGACCACTTTATAAGTGGTCATCATTCAAGAGTTTAAAATGACCTAACTCTTTACTCGTTAAAATACTAGGTAGATTTTCTTAAGTCTCAAGTTCTAGGTTTTCTTACCCCTCTTTTCGGATTGTCGGTATTTATCCATAGCAACTTCACCATCAACATTATTTGACAATTATAGGCAATCCGAATGGCTTTTTATAATCTTCATACTTTGGAAAAATCTTATGAAATGTTTCTTGGTATAAAATTCTTTTCCTTTCAGGATGCATTTCGTTATTCATTTTCTATTCTCTTGAATTTATTTTTACTCGGATTTAAAGCCGCTTCGCTACCTTTTCTACCCTGCAATAGGGCATAGACGTCATGGGTCACCACAACCTTCTTCAGTGTAACAATTTAGCTAATAAAAGTGTTAAAACTGAAAATAAGTTGGATTGGAATGATACACCTTTTTGTAACAAGACTTTTTTTTCGTAGATACATGTCTTTTGCGAGCAAACATCCAGATTATGTTTTTGTAGCACGTAAACATCTTTTATAGGTCGATAACCTTGGAACGTGCATTTTATAAATACAGACAGACTTCACAAATACTTTTCAAGAGGTTGGTGTCAATATTTTTTTTAAATAAAAGCTGCAGAGAGGGTGGCATCCATGGAAACGTTTTTATAAAGTCGATATACTTCTTCAAACGTCTTCTCATTCAGAAATATATACCGTTTCAACTTCGGTAGATATATACGTTCTTAGAACCACCCCAAAAGTGTTGCGTGGATTGAGATCGCAGACTAAATAACTGTACTGACGAGCCGTAGCTTCTTTATAAGTATCCAAAAATGATTTTTGATGATTCGGAAAAATTTCGCTGGCAAGTATACAGTTATAGTCAAAAGAGTTGAAACACCTTAACTCTTTTTGGAATGAGATAGGTACTAATAAAAGTTACATATAGTGTTGCTGATATATTTTGATTAATGATAATGAATTTAATAACACTTGTCAAGATTTGTTAACTTCCTCAGAAAGAGTTGGTATAATTAATTATTATTACAGTATTATTTGCTATATTAGTTTTAACATGGCATACTTTTTCAACTTTTTAATTTCTTGGTAAGTATATTAAATTACAAAGTCGTATTAACGACACATCATTACTTAAAAGTAGCATATAGATTTCATTTGACTTCATCAACCAAACTTAAAAAGTTCTAGAGTGATGTTCTAGAGCAGTGGTTCCCAACGTGGGCGCCACCGCCCCCCAGGCGACGTTTGGGAATCTTAGGGGGGCGCTAGGAAACTGTAAAATTGTTACCTTCTATTAATAAATCACTTATCACTCATCCCTTATCCATATTATCTTTATGAGGGGGCACTAGCAAATATTCATGTTCATAATGCGGCGTTGGCCTTAAAAAGGTTGGGAACCACTGCTCTAGAGAGTTCTAAATTACATTAAATTTATATCTATAAGTAGAGCCCAGATTTTTAAGCACTAAAAACCCTTTCAAAAGGCAGGCAAATAGGCAACATAAACATTCAAAATAGGCAGTAAATCCCTGAAAAAAGGCATTTATAAATTTGCTTTCAAAAAATGTTTAATCTATGATGGCCACTCAATATATTTTGTCACACCTTTTTTTTTCTTTCCAAGTTTTCTTGTAACTTCCAGAAGTTTTGTACACAAGAAGTTACATACCTTTTTAACAAGTTTTTATTTTTCCACATAGTCTCCATCTTTTTCTACGGCTTTCCTCCACCTCGAAACAAGGGCCTTTATTCCTTGCTGGTAAAAGTCAGCTGGCTTCCGCTGGAGCCACCTCTTAACCTCCTCAACAACCTCATCGTCACTCTGAAACTTTCTTCCACGAATGCATCTTTCATTGGCCCAAACAAATGGAAGTCTGAAGGTGCCAGATCCGGGCTGTATGGAGGGTGGGGGCAACACAGTCCAGCGCATTTTTGTGATGGCCTCTCTTGTTTGCAAACTGTTGTGTGGTCTTGCGTTATCGTGCATTATCGTGCGTTATCCGGTCAAATTCGCTTTATACGTCTCTGGAGTCTCTGTAGGGTAGCAATATATGCCTCTGAGTCGATTGTTTATCCTTTCTTCATAATGTCCACCAAAATCACCCCTTTCATGTCCCACAAGATGGTGACCATAACCTTTCGTGCAGAGGGAGCCATTTGAACTTTTTCTTGCGTGGGGAGTCTGCGTGATGCCACTCCATGGATTGGCGTTTTGTTTCAGGTTCAAAGTGGTGTGCCCAAGTCTCACCCCCAGTCACAATTTGTGAAAGGAAGTCATTCCTTTCTGTCTCGTATCGAACCAATGACTCAGAAGCAATTTCTTTTCTTTGGGCTTTGTGATCTTCAGTCAGTTCGCCAGGAACAAACCGTGAACACACTTTTGAGTATCCCAGTTGCTGAATTATCGTATTCACACTTCCTTCACTAATTCCTAGCTCCAGTGATAGCTCCTTGTATGTAACGCGCCGATTTGATCGAATGATGCTGTTAGCACGTTGCACAGTGTGAGATGTCACAGCCGATGGCGGGCGACCGCGCTGTGTGGTTCATCATCGAGGCTGGCTCTGCCTCTCTCTGATGATCTCACACGTTTAGACCAGCGTCCAACAGTGCTTCGATCAACAACAGTATCTCCATAAACGTTTTGTAAACGTTTGTGAATATTTCCAACTTTTTCCTTCTCTGCGGTTAAGAACTCGATAACAGCTCTCTGTTTACGACGCACATCACTGTCAGACGCCATTTTCAAAACTGCGATAACCATCGGTTTTATACAAGAACGTTTAAAAGCGGTTTTATACAAGGAGGGGAGGTTCAAACTGAAAAAATCGGTTATGTGAAGCGCAGAAAGTTCAAACTTACGGCCCAAAAGACATTTCAGCCCCATGGCCTATTGTTTAGCTAAGAAAAAAGGCTGGCAAAATATATTGAGTGCCCCTAGGAGAATAATACCGTTTTATACGCATAATACATATTACAACGCCCTAAGTGAACAAAACAGTACATAATGCAAATATTAGTTACGCATAATAACGATGATTTAATTTCCAAAAACAAATTTAATATAGAACAGTACCATTATACACGTATAAATAATACATATCACAACGTCATCAGAGTGAACAAAACAGTAGGTATTGCAAATGTTCGTTACACAATAATGACAAGGATTTAAATTAATTTAAAAAAAATGTTTAAGATAAAATAATACTATTATGCACGCTTAGTTTCTCATATATATATATATATATATATATATATATATATTATACCCTTCCGTCTATGGCCCTGGGGTGGTTCGAATCGGCGGGGGTTCTGGTTGGGAGACAGCAACGGATATTTTCTCGCGATACTTTTCTTCTACAGTATAATATTCTAATTTCTTTTCTCTCGCTATAGGGTCGACAGTTGTTAATTCTTCTTTTTCTATAATACTCTGATACTTTCTCTTGGTACTAAACTTATCGACTTTACTGACTAAATTTTTCTGAAGAGAGCCCAACTCGAAGGAGAAAATAAAAAGTTTCTCTTACTGTAGTTTACTTCTAAAAAATTTACAGGTAGTGCTCTGAATTTTACAGGGGTAGAGGTTCGACCTCTTTCGACCATGGCTCAGGCCGGAATCGAAAAATTAAGGAGGCAAGGGGCCTCTGCCCCCTCCTCGCAGCGAGGCTGCTAACAAGGGAGTGCTCAGTCTTTGAGTTGGAATCAGAATGAGAGGAGATATTTATCTTAGAAGTGTTCGATTTTGCTCTGATTAGCGAATTCGACCACTTACCTAAGCATTTATGAATATCTTGGGAGGGGTGAATGCACTTGAAAAAAAAATAATAAAAAAATAATACGAGACCGTATTTGCGCGTTTTCGAACGAATGCATGAAGTTTTGCATTTCACGAGCAAAATGAATATTTAATAAAATTGATATAGGATAATGGTCAAGATAAGATATGGACATATGGGGGGGTGGATATGGTCGAATAATAGTTATATTTATACTACATAACATCTAAATAATGACTTCTATAGAGTGTACACGTAGGGTGGCCCACTTTTCAATTTTTTTTTAAAAGTATAGGTTATCGTAGTTTTTCCCATTATTTGGCACTATACTAGCACATTGGTACCATTTTTACAAAAATTGATCAATATTTAGGGGTCTCGCATCGACCTTGAAATTACGAGGTTTTTTTTAAAATGCGTACTTTTTAACTTTTTACTGAATCAAGATAAATCATTAAGTAGGGATGTTTTCTGAATCCTCTTGATGAGAGAAGTCGTTTGGTGTGCCTTCCAATGTCATACGACTAACGGTTTAAAGGTTGTGCCTGTATACAGGTAATACCAATGTGCTAGTATAGTGCCAAATAATGGGAAAAACCACGATCACCTATACTTTTCAAAAAATCAGCAAATAGCGACAGTCCGGTGCCGTCAGCAACAGCTGGGACTGAGAGCAACTTTCCTTCTGTGCAATGAGGAGCCTCGGAGATGAGAATTGCTTGGCGGTGCTCCGCCGTTCCAAGGAAGTTCTGAAACACATGCCATATATTTCAATTTCATGGTTGTAAAGTAACCTATTTTTGTTCACATTCAGTTCTCTTTTTAATTGACATTATGCTTCATGAATCTCATTACTAAATTGATAGCTATGAAAACTTAATCAACTGACCTTGACCATTTTGCCATCCCAGTGGACAACAGTGTGCCTCGGTGGCGTGAAGGAGTCCTTCACAGCCGTCGCCACTTCACGGCGATGTGACATTCTTCCCCGGCGAGCCGTTTCTTTCGAGGTGCTGAACTGATTGAGGTCTGCTGGTGGATCCGCCGAACGTGTGATAGCAGCCACAATGCTTACTCCCTATGTAGAGAATGGAAAGTGGAAAGGAAACTGTCAAGAATACATGTGGGTTACGGGACACTTTAAAACTGACGCTATCGATGAATACTATACACAATACGCACCTGATTATTGGACATGCGGAAACGATCAGCCACTTCCATGACAGCAGGTGCATTAAGGATGCGGCGAGGAAGATTGACAGACACACTTGGCTCTTTCGGCAGGGGGAACGCTAGTTCTGTCTCCGACTCTCCTGACATGCCAGTATCATCATTCTCCATGGCCTCATCTCCGGTTTCGTATGCACACTTTGAGGTTTGCGGCTCCTGGCGAGGACGTTTTCTTCCTTCCTGTAGCTTTCTTTTTACAGCGAAAACTTTATCGTTCCCGCTCATCGTTGCCACCCGAGGACCACGTTGATCGAGGTAGAAGTCAATGTCTTCTTTCTTGTCCTTGTCGGATAGCAGTCGATTCTTCTTTATATCTTCGACAGCGTCAGATGCTCCGATATCCCACAGCTTGTCCACACTGTCCGAAAATTTCTGCCGTTTTCCTCCGGCGTCAGTTTCTCGTTTTCTGCTCTTTTGGAGTAAGTGCCACTCTTTCCACAATGCCTCTAGCTTCCGTTCGCAGTTGAGCTTTGTGATTGTTTTAATGCGGGCCATGTTCCAAAACTTTAAGACGTTGTTTACGGTTTCTTTGAATGCGTCTTTCCTGTTAGCAGTGTACTGGATAACACTGAAGAAGTATTGAAAAACCTGCCGTGTTGTTGGCAATTTGCTACCACTGATGGAGGACGACAGTTGGCCAACTAAAAAAATTTCCGAGGCCGATCTTAGAGAAGGTAGCGATGTTATTTTCGCCTTTCCTTTTGATGACTCTCTATTTGTAGCTTGAAGAGTTCTTCCAGTTATGGTTGCCATCGATTGTCCATGACAAAGGATGAGGAACTCAGACAGAATTTCAAAATGTTATGATCTGCAAAAAAAAAATAGGTTAGGTACCTGGCACAGGCATAGTGCATTTTCTAATTACCTATATACATTATACATTCCGCCCGGGTATGGTGACTCATTTTTTTGAAAAGTATAGGTGATCGTGGTTTTTCCCATTATTTGGCACTATACTAGCACATTGGTATTACCTGTATACAGGCACAACCTTTAAACCGTTAGTCGTATGACATTGGCAGGCACACCAAACGACTTCTCTCATTAAGAGGATTCAGAAAACATCCCTACTTAATGATTTATCTTGATTCAGTAAAAAGTTAAAAAGTACGCATTTTTTAAAAAAAAACTAGTGATTCCAAGGTCGATGCGAGACCCCTAAATATTGATCAATTTTTGTAAAAATGGTACCAATGTGCTAGTATAGTGCCAAATAATGGGAAAAACCACGATCACCTATACTTTTCAAAAAAAATTGAAAAGTGGGCCACCCTAGACTGTACAGTTTTTATTATGATGTTAAAGAATTTTCGTACATTGAATACTAGAGATATGATGAAGGGAAATTAATGACGGGAAAATGTGACGTCATAGTTATTGAATTTGTACGTATAGTACAAATCATTATTAGGAAGATTTACAAGAACGAATTAGAGACAAAGAGTGGGTATAAATGACTAAGAAGTACAACTACGGGTTCCAATCCTGTTATATGCAATGTGTATGCATAATCTAGGGTCGAGGGTGAGATGCAAGACAATCATAATTAATTATAATAACTTCTATAACAAATGGAAAATGGAAAATGGATACGACTAAACCATAGAAATGGTAGATCGTAGGGTTGTGACACAAACAAAAATAAGAAGCTACAAGTAAAATTATTATCCAAATTCGCGTTAAGCGATTTTGGTTCTTATGTAAAAATGAATATTGATTATTCATTGTTCATTTTTACATTGCTCTCCCCTTTAAAATATGTATAAAATAATATAATAGGGTACAATTAATACAATACAAATGAGAAAATAACATCCTAACTAATTCAAGTTAGATGACGAATTTTTCTTTACATTACAAATTTTTATACAGAACAAGTGAGTTCGGGTGGTTGGGTACAATGCAGAGTAATGAAATCTTTAACATGACACTTGCTTATAAATTATAAAAAATTCAAAGATTAATACTTTAATTTATGCAAACAGGATAAAATGATTAATACGTTGATTTAGACAGACAATTAAGTTGGATAAACAATGATATTGTTAAATTTGTAACAAAATTTTATTTTTCTGTGGGGAAAATTATATACATAATGAATAGTAGGTAAAAGGGAAAAATATAAATCATTTTTCAAAGTTACCCTGATCGTACAGTCTATAACTAATTTTGTTGACTATTGTAGGTAAAAAATCGAATTACGTAATGGATGATGTATAGACCTGTGGTCTAGTGTCTATTTGTGTGCATTAGGTACAAAGTGTGTATCTTACAATTTTGAGGGACAGATTAGCTGAGAGGATTGTTAAATTAACTGAATAAATGCCTGAGCAAAAATTTATATATAGTAAGCAAAAATGCTTAAGACTATAAATAGCATAGTTAGCACTTACACGCAATGAAATAGTTTGTGATATCCAATGATTTTAGCATAAGGTTTATGTGTGTGTATATAGTATATATAGTGCGCATACGTGTGTGTGCGTGTGTGTGTGTGTGTGTTATTATTATTATAAAATCCTTTAAGTTCAAGGTAGTATTTAAGTATTTAATTAAATCAGTTACACGTATTAAGGTAATAAACAAAACGCACTCAGAAGAACTTACAATTGATGAAAGTAAATCTCACGGTTTTATAATTGAATTTCGACACACAATTAATTAAATTCGACTACGACAATTACTCAGTATTAATCGAATTAAACAAAATAAAAAAATAAATTTGAAAATAAAAATCAATTATAAACTATAATGAACTAAACATATAATATTCTTAAAAATAAAATTAAAAAACCTAAATTGAGGTTATGTTCCATAGTACCAAAGAGGAATTAACCATGGTTGAACCATTTCTCTGGTTGACACGGTTCAACCGGGGTTGGGGTGTTACAATAAAATAAAAAAACAAAGTTTGGAGTACTACATTCGGGGGAATTGAGTGACTAAGCGGGGGGTATAAGTCTAAAATTGACAATTACGTCTTTTCGTGAGCACTTTGCTCTTTAAAAAAAAAATTGCTCGTCACACTACTTAGAACAAAAATTAAAAGAGTTCAAACAAAACGGAGGGACGGCACGTTCCTCAGCATAGTAATTTAAAAAGGAGTCATTGGTACAAGATCGATTAATTATTACACAACTATTATTATCACATATACATTACAATGATTATCAATGTCATTATCAACAATTGTAAAAACTGTTTTAGTTACAAACAATAAAATATGTCATTTTACCTATATATTTATGTACGCAACAATGGCATGAAAAGAAAAGACAAATCGGTCAATTTCCTTCTTACAAAAAAAAAAAGGTTAAACTAAAGACGCAAACCGGTCAATTCAGGTTGAATTTAACTCTCTTTTACAACAAAAAAAAGATTGAATTAAATTCTTAAATTACATTTTCTTAAATTAAATTTTCTTAAACTACAAAGAAAAAGTTGAATTCAATTGACTGCATTGAAATGATGACGGGACTTGAAAACTGACTTGGGACTTGAAACTGACAGACTGGAAATTGAAACTGGCTTGCAACTGAAGCTGTCTGACTTGAAATCTATCAAGTATCTTGAAACTGAACTGACTGAAATTGACTGCACTTGAACTCTATCAAGTGGAGTCTACTGAAAATGAAACTGACTTGCACTTGAACTGCTATCAAGTGAAGACGATTAATCTCTGGGGTTTGGTTGTCCCTCTTGGATCCAACCAACTGAAACTGTCTGAAAACTGATTTGAAACTTATTTGCAACTAAAAGTGACTTGGAACTGATATGCAACTGATTTGCAACTAAAACTGACTCGAAACTACTTCAAATATCTTTATAAATCTCTGGGGTTTGGTTGTCCCTCTTGGATGCAACCAACTGAAACTGGAAACTGAAACGAACTTGAAACTGTTTTCAAGTATCTCTATAACTCTATAAACTCTCTGTAAACTCTCTCTCTTAATTTTGCAAGTCAATTCAATTCAATAATTTGAAAAAAATTGTAAACAAAATAAAAAATGTAAACAACATTTCACTCGAATGTACGCGAAGGTACGGTACTATTATGTTTGGTACATAAAATAAAATTATTCTATACTGAGTATAATAGTGAAAATAACTGAAATTAACTCTCTGACAATTAACTTCTGTGACAATTAACTTCTGTGACAATTAACTTCTGTGACAATTAACTTCTGTGACAATTAACTTCTGTGACAATTAACTTCTGTGACAATTACTGTTTCACTAAAAAAATGTATCACTGGTGTCTGAAATGTTCACTGTGTTTCTTGTAAATTCTGGCTTGATACTCAATATTAACTGTTAATAATACTGACTTCAAATGTTTACAAATTTCTTAAAAAAAAACAACTCTGTACTTAACAAAATTTCTACGGCGAAATCCTTAGAGACGTGTCCTGAAGACGTGTCTTGCTGGCTACTTCTTCTTGGGTGAAAACTAGGCGTGGAGAACTTGGAGTCGTGACACACCGGTTCAAGGGTGGATATTACGAACTAGAAGTCGTGACACGCCGGTCAAATGGTAAGTCGCCACTTGTTAAACTCTCGGCTACAGATTCGCCAGACTGTTATGCCAATATCTTCTATGTGCTTGAGTCGTCAGTTTCTTATCCTGGGCAAAGGGTCGCCAATGTTATAAGATCCTGGCTACAGGGTCGCCAGACTGTTAAGATCCTGGCTATAGGGTCGCCACTTGTTAATTCTTCTCTTTCTATAATACTCTGATACTTTCTCTTGGTACTAAACTTATCGACTTTACTGACTAAATTCTTCTGAAGAGAGCCCAACTCGAAGGGGAAAATAAAAAGTTTCTCTTACTGTAGTTTACTTCTAAAAAACTTACAGGTAGTGCTCTGAATTAGACACGGGTACAGGTTCGACCTCTTTCGACCATGGCTCATGCCGGAATCTAAAAATTAAGGAGGCAAGGGGCCTCTGCCCCTCCTCGCAGTGAGGCTGCTAACAAGGGAGTGCTCAGTCTTTGAGTTGGAATCAGAACGAGAGGAGATATCTATCTTAGAAGCGTTCGATTTTGCTGTGATTAGCGAATTCGACCACTTACCTAAGCATTTATGAATATCTTGCGAGGGGTGAATGCACTTGAAAAAAAATAAAAAATAATACGAGAACGTATTTGCGCGTTTTCGAACGAATGCATAAAGTTTTGCATTTCACGAGCAAAATGAATATTTAATAAAATTGATATAGGATAATGGTCAAGATAAGATATGGACATATGAGGGGGGGGATATGGTCGAATAATAGTTATATTTATACTACATAACACATAAATAATGACTTCTATGCAGTGTACAGTTTTTATTATGATGTTAAAGAATTTTCATTCATTGAATACTAGAGATATGATGAAGGGAAATTAATGACGGGAAAATGTGACGTCATAGTTATTGAATTTGTACGTATAGTACAAATCATTATTAGGAAGGTTTACAAGAACGAATTAGAGACAAAGAGTTGGATAAATGACTAAGAAATGCAACTACGGGTTCCAATCCTGTTATATGCAATGTGTATGCATAATCTAGGGTCAAGGGTGAGATGCAAGACAATCATAATTAATTATAACTTCTATAACAAATGGAAAATGGAAAATGGATACGACTAGACCATAGAAATGGTAGATCGTACGGTTGTGACACAAACAAAAATAGGAAGCTACAAGTAAAATTATTATCCAAACTCGCGTTAAGCGATTTTGGTTCTTATGTAAAAATGAATATTGATTATTCATTGTTCATTTATATATATATATACAGGGTGGGCCGTAAGTTTCCATACATAGGCAAAATAAACATTTTTTTATGGACAACCATTTTTATTTATATAATATGCTCTACATGGTTGCCATTGTTTTGAAAACACATTTCAATACGTGTTCCCCACTGTTGATGAACACGCATTAGCACAGTTGACGTTATGCTTGTAATGGCGTTGGTGATACGTTCCTTTAGATGATTTATGTCTCGTATCTTTTCCTGATACACCATGGCCTTCAAGTGCCCCCAAAGATAGAAATCAAGGGGGGTGAGATCTGGGGATCTGGGAGGCCACTCCACAGGACCACGCCGACCAAATCCAAGCATCCGGAAACTGCTGATCCAAATACCGACGCACGTGAAGACCATAATTTAAATTTTCCTATGTATGGAAACTACGGCCCACCCTGTATATATATATATATATATATATATATATATTAGTGCGGTAAAAAAATTCGAAACTATGATCGATCGAAATTTCAAAGTTTCGAAATTCTGATCATGTGAAATTCAGCCAGACACGGCGTGACTCACACTCCACTCAGGTATGTTGATTGTAAATTAACATTATGTAGCAGTAGTATGCCCGCAAACAAGACGAGTGCAGAGCAATTGCAGTGTTGATCGAATGTGCCAGTGCTACCTACTCCACCCTCCTTGTTGCAAGGTACCAACCCCCTTCCCCCAGTGCCAACCTCCATGGTGCCAAAAAAAGGGAGGGGAATCTCCCCACCAAGCTGGGGGGGGGCCCACCTAGCCTCTTTGAGGGAGAAGGTGGGACTATATATACGCCCATAGATCCCCTATTATTGCACGCATATATATATATATATGTGTATATATATATATAAACGGATGCATGTAAAGCCCCCAATAGGAAAATATATACGAGCATAACCACCACACAAAAAGAATACATCACCACACAGCACCACAACCAGCACCACAACCACCAATCGTCTAAGTATAGCTTACCATCACCTAACCAAACCCACCTTACTCACGGCTTTTACTTACCAGCTGCTGATAGACCGACAAGGTCTCTAAATATGACCCAATTAATAGACAAAGCTATTAAGCATAAACAAATTCGTTTATGGGGCCAGAGGGACCGACAAGGTCTTTAAATACGACCCAATAGATAGAGCTATTAAGCATAAACAAATACGTTTATGGGACCAGGGGGTAGACCGAAAAGATCTCAAAAAAAGAGCGACGCTAATAATTTTTCTATTAAACTTCTCATGGTGGAACACCACGAGGCCAATTTGACGTTTGGTGCCGATCTTTTATATAAAAAATCGAATAAGATAAACTAAGTTTAATGCCAAAAAAAATGTCACCATAATATACAATTTTATCCTTAAACTATAAAATAAAAACAATATGATTTTTAAAACAAAATAGAAATTAAATTAGGGGTAACTATTTCATTTTTCCTCTTTTGAGCAATTATTTTGTTTCAATGCAAATTTATCTTTAATATATAATTTTATCCTTAACCTATACCATAAAAAGCATTAATATGATTTTAAAAAAATAGATTCTATTTCGGGATAATTATTTCATTTTTCCTCTTTTAACCAATTATTTTGTTTCAATACAAATTTATCTTTAAGACACAAATATATCTTTAAACCTTATTGCAAAAAAATATTAATATAACTTTATAATAAAAATATATTCTATTTCGGGGTAACTTATTCATTTTTCCTCTTTTACGCAACTATTTTGTTTCAATACAAATTTATCTTTTAGACAATTATATCCTTAAACTATAACATAAAAACGTTAATACAATTTTTTAAACAAAATAGATTCTATCTGTGGAATGAATAAGTCATATTTGGTAAAGACACGCCCCAAAAATTCGCGGCTCGTCCATTTACAACCCAATGAGTGGAGCATGAGAACGAATCCAGGATCTCTGGTTGGCGGAAAGTCTCGCTCTTACACAGGAAACTCGCAAATCGAATACCGGGGGTGGGGTCAATCGGGGTCGCGTATATAAAAGGGAACAGTTTCAGCTGGATCCAAAATACTGATTTTATCAACGTCTAACCACACATTCTCTCATCATGGACACTTCCAGTCAGACACATCAGCTTTACTGCTCCCCTCACTTGTTTGAAGACGGGGACCTCTCTGCAGGGGCTACGCTCCATCTTTTCGCAGCGGCTGACCGGAACGCCCTACTTTCAAAACAATGCATTGCAGAAATTTGTGACGGCGAGAAAGAACCACCGGAAACACCCTCACTTGAAATGTGAGTAATTACGGAATAATTTAGTTTGTGATTCATTCTCGGGCTATATACATCGCATCATTCAGTGCTTAACCCTTGCAAGTGTTAGTTAATTTATAAAAAGCCATAATAAACGAAGTGAAACGATATATGCCCAGGGGTTCGAGACACTGCAACGGGGCTTAGTAGCCCAGTTAATCTTCCTTCCTGAGAATGTCATTTAGACACTGAATTTTATTATGCGATAAAGGTATCCTTTGAAAATGAAATTTTATTAAGCGCTTGTTTCCCTGTACGTGTTAATTTAAAATTTTTTAGTAAGTTCTACAGGCTGGTTTTTAGAATTACTAAAACTTTAAAGGTAGGGAATTGCTGCGGTTACGCGTTCACGCCCCGGTGCTGACAGATGATGCGCAGCACATCCAGCTAATCTTCCTTTTGAGCTCAGTTAGTCTAGTTGCTTTGTGTTTATTATTTGATCCGGGTACCCTATCCTGCATTTTCTCTTGTTGTAACTCCTTATAACTCTCTCCCTATATATATATTATACGTTTATGAAAGTATATGTTAACATCCCGGTTAGGCCAGCTGCTTACTGTTTATTACTTAATCCAGGCGCCCTAATCGGCATTTTATCTTATTGTAACTCCTTGTAACTCTCTCCTCCCATATATACATCGCGGTGTCCTGACATATAAATGCATGTTTACTAGAGGATACTGTGCTTGGCTTTCTGTAATTAATGTATTCTATTAAGTATTTAGAGAGTGAATTTTCGTTTATCAAATATTTACGCTTGATAAATTTATAGAAAGTTCTACAGGTAGGGTTTTAGAGTTCTAAAACTTTAAAGGTAGGGAAATTCAAACGGTCCTAGGCTCGAGACCCTGGATGGTAGGCGTTGTGTAGTATGCACAGTTAGGATAAAATTAATTCCGACGCTGTAAATTAGTGTACGTGTAACTCCTTGTAGCTCTTTCTCTATCTCTCTCTCTTTTCCGATATATATATATATATATATATGGAAATTATTTCACGAAAGTAACACGTGAAAAATATTTATGATGAATAAAACCACGAAGGAAAGGAAACACAGAATGGTGCTCAAGCGCTTTCGTCTAATGACATCCTCAGGAACACTGCAGTAAATAAAGAGTTCGAGACTATATATAGGTCACAAACATATATATATATATATATGATAAATTTAGAAATAAAAATTGTGGGAGGAGCATACAAATTTGTAAGGAAAACTACCAATTTTAGCTCTTTGTCCTTCTTGTCTAAATCCGTTCTGAACAAATTCAACACAAGATCAAATGGATTGTTTACAACTAATTTTATAGATAATGCCTGAATGATATATAGGTCACAAAAAATTTTAAAAAATATAAAAATAAATTGAAAAATAAAAAATGTAAGAGGAGCACACAAATTTATAAGAGAAAACTACCAAAGTTTTAGCACTCTGCCCTTCTTTTCTAAATCCGTTCTGAACGAATTCAAAACAACAGGATCAAGTTGAAAAAGACCTTGGCTCATGTTAAAGTTATTTGTAAGTTGAATAATAGCAGACTCAAGAATATTTCTATTAACAATGTTGCTAGAGTGAAACAAAACTGAAGCATTATGCCAATCAATACAGTGGGATAACTCTGGCAAATGGACAAAAAGGGCACTGGACGACTGTCCCGTTCTAACGGAATATTGATGCTGTTTTACACGCGTGTACAAATCCTTTCCCGTCTGACCAATGTAAAAGGAATCACATTATTTACAACCAATTTTATAGATAATGCCTGAATTATTGGTAGGGCTATTTTTTACTATATTTTTCACAATATTGTTTTATGAAAATACTACATTAATATCCAAAAGTTTAAGTACATTAGCAATGCCTAAAAAGCCTGGGAAAAATGGAAGTACTAAAATATTCTTTGACAAAGTGAGTGTGTTATTATTCACACCATAGAAGGTTCGTTTTGCCTTGTTAAGACAAGATTTCATAAACGCAGATGGGTAGCACAGCTCGCTTCCAATACAGTTGATTTTTCCAATTCGGCATCCATATATTCCGGACTGGCGATCCTAAGAGCGCGGAGAAATATTGAAGAAAATATGGCCTTCTAAATGGGGGTGTCATATCCAGAGCAAAAGTGTACGTAGGACAAATTGTTTGTTTTTTCCGATCCGATAGATACTAAAATTAAAACCTGGGTTTTCCCTATGTACACGCACATCCAAAAACGGGATTGAGTTGTCTTGTTCCACTTCCAAAGTAAACTTAATGGAAGGGACTTGATCATTTAAATGAAGGAGAAAGTCATCCAGGTGAATCGTGATTCATGGGCCAGATACACAAAATATCGGTTTTTAATTATTGGTTTAAATTATTATTGGTTTAAATATTGGCTTTTAATTATTAACCATTCTGTGTTTCCTTCGTGATTAATTCATTATATATATATATATATATATATATATATATATATATATATATATATATAATATATATATGGTGTGGATGTACTAATACATAGTCTACCCATCGCAATTCACAATTTGTTATGAAATGTTTCATTAAAATAGCATGTATCCTCAATTATATATATAATTTATATATATATATATATATGTGTGTGTGTGTATGGAACAAATGAATTTTAATTAAAAAGATTCAATGTGAGTGAATCGTTTAATATCTGACAGGTGCTCGATACCCTGTGACGGTGCATAGTCATCCAACATAATCATTATTAAAAAATGTATGAGCTGTCAAAATAATTTTCTGTTTACAACCGTATCCTTTCTCCTTATAGGTCCGATGCGGCACTCGATCGTGTTATAGCTACTTTCCGTGACAGCTTTGAAGAAAAGCAAATAGTCGACGGCGATTTGGAGGTTTTACAGCTCAGTCAACTCAGTGACCTGAATAAGGAGGTCGAAGTATTGTCTCACATCCGATCCAACGTTTGCCAGGTCGTCGGGGAACTAATGTAAATTTTTTTTGGGGTTAAGAACAAGACTGTATTTTTATCAATTTATTAAATGACAGATGTTTTATGAATTAGTACAATTCAGCTTAAATTAGTTACAGAATTAGCATCCGTTAAATAAGCCACAGAGCACAAGACTAACATTATTGGGGACATCTTATATTTTACACAATATAGTTACAATTATGTATTTATATATACACGCGTCAAACTTTACACAATACATCGAGTGCGCACAAATGGGAAACTTTTTTATCTGCATCCATACCATTTCATCATTTCGTCAGCCAGACTCTGTACTGAACGTACGCATTTCCTGAGCTCTCTGATTTTGCATCTACTTTTATATATTGTTGAGAATTTTACTTTGGATAGTTTTGAATTTTATATACTTGCGTTTAAATTTACGTTGTTATAGTTAAGTAATTGATTTAGTTGTTTTTAGCGATTTAGAAGTTTTCATAGCGTGCCGGCTTAATTTAACTTATACCTGTGACGGTTTAAATTTTTAACTCCGCGATGCCGTCGCAGAAAGCGTCGTGTGTTAGGTGTAGGGTTAACCGGTGGTATTCGGAATTTAAGGATTATAACGGCGGTCCAATGGCGATTACCGATAGATCAGTTTGTTTCTTTTGCGAGTTCATGGAGGAATTAGTTGACATAAAACGCAGTGTACGTGAGGTAGCGGATAGACTTGCAACGCTTGATGAGGGCAGGGTTAGGGCTACGGTTGACGGAAGCCGAACCAATACTAACGTTGAAGACGTTAGTAATTTGAAGGGTGAGGTGCGTAACTTAGTTTCTAGTTTAGGTAGCTTGTCGGGAAGGTTAGATAGAGTTGAGGAAGAGGTTAAGGTTAGTCCGAGAGTAGTAGATAGCGAGGGATTTAGAGAGGTTAAGGGTGGAGCTAGGCCGCGTACATTAGGTGATAGGAATCCCCCCCTATCGAGGTTTCGAACCCTTTCGCCCATTTGGAAAGGGACGTGAATGAGGGGGAAACTATTTTAATTGGGGACTCTTTAGTGCGCCACATGGACAAAGAGTTCGTTAAACGGAATCCAACCAAGAGGAGGAGGGTCTGTCTCCCAGGGGCCAGGGTTGACAGAGTTAGAGACGAAGTGGATAGGGTTGACGTTGCTTCCCGTCACTCAATGTTGGTGACGATGGTAGGAGGCAACGACTCGTATAGGCCCGATACGAGAGTGCCTGACCTTTTGGAGAGATATAGGGGGTTAATTAGGTCCCTGAAGGCGAGGTCAGATAGGTCTTTAGTTCTAGGTATTACCCCTAGGCACGGGTTGGGTCTTAGAATTACGTCAAAACAATATTTTTGAATAACAAATTAGAAGAGATTTGTGCTGAGGAAAGTGTACCCTTCGTAAAGCTGTGGTCCGAATTCAATGATCCTAGCCTTTTTATAAAAGATGGGGTGCATTTTAATGAAATAGGTAATGCTAGGCTAGGTAGGTTAATAGACGAAAACGTGCGAAAGCTGTATAGGTCGAAGCCTTCTTTAAACGTTGTGGGTCCGGGAAACGCGGGCCCGACGTGATAAATAGTTTAAAACGCGGGCCCGTGGTAAAAAATAACTTAAACGTCTTTTATTGCAACGCGCGTAGTATTAGAAATAAATTAAATGAATTTAAGGCGGTAATTTATTCCGGCAACTATGATATAGTTGCTATCACTGAAACTTGGTTAAATACCGTGACTCGGGACTTGTTGGGGGAACTTGATATACCGGGTTTTAAACTCTTTACTAATGATAGGTTACATAGATTTGGAGGAGGCGTTTTGCTGTACATTCGTAATTCCCTTAGGGCTATCGAGGTTAAGTTAGATTTTCCGGCAGCAATTAATGCGATCTGTGTTGAAGTTAGGGCGCGTAGTATTAGTTTTAATTTTGTTGTTGTTTATAGACCTCCCGTTCAACCCCTCGATATAGATACTAGATTTTACTCACTTCTTGGTAATTTTATTGACAATCGGAATAGTATAATTGTCGGAGACTTTAACTGCCCTAATGTTAATTACGAGAATTTTACGGGTAATGAAGAGGGTTTGAGATGGTTGAGTTTATGGACGATAACTTTTTACGACAGATAGTTACCGAACCAACGCGCGGTGATAATATTTTAGATTTGGTGATGACGAACGGCGAGAATATAGTCGAAGGTTTAGAAGTAGGCGAGAGTTTAGGATGTAGCGATCATCAAATTCTTAGGTTTAAGTTATTGATAGAAAACACTCAGGATAGTAACGTAATAGAAGTCCCTGATTTTCGTAGGGCTAATTTTGATAGTTTTGCGGATAGGATGAGAGTAGTGGACTGGGATAACTTATTTATGGGTAATGACACAAATTTGCGTTGGGTGGCGTTTAAAGAAAGTTTTAGGAATATTGAAAGGGAGTTTATTCCTCGTAGGCCCAAGCGCGTTAGAAATCGTGGTAGGCCGAAGTGGTGGAGTAGGGAAAGGCGAGTTCATAAAGAGCGTAATAGAGCGTATAGACTTAATAAGCGCAATGGCACGGCAGCTAACTTTAATAGATATATCGAGCTTAGACGTCAGGTTAAAAGATCAGTTAGGAATGCTAAGCGTAATTTAGAGATACTTATAGCTGCGGATAGTAAACATAATCCAAAAAAGTTTTTTGAATACGTAAATAATCGTAAGCCGGTAAAAGATAACATAGGCCCTCTAGTGGATGTTAATGGCGCTTTGGCTTCTGACGCTCAGGCGATGGCGGGTATTTTCAATAACTTTTTTGCGACAGTTTTTACCGTAGAAGACGTAAATAATGTCCCCGACGTGACGATATCGTTCCATTTAGTAGCGAGACTATTTTAGATGAAATAACTGTTTACGAGGCTGAGATTGCGCATTATATCGATAGGCTAAAAGTTAGCAAGGCTCCAGGCCCTGACGCTTTTTATCCCAGACATTTGAAAGATTTGAAAGACGTTATCGTAGGCCCCTTAACGAAGATTTTTAATCAGTCACTCGAAACGGGATTATTCCTGAAGACTTCAAATTAGCTAACGTCACGCCTATTTTTAAAAAAGGCGACCGCGCAGTAGCTAGCAATTATAGGCCCATTAGCTTAACGTCAATTGTCGGTAAACTTTTGGAATCCGTAGTTAGGGATCGTATTATCGATCACTTAGAAAGTAGAGATTTGATTAATAGTAGTCAGCATGGGTTTCGACGCCATAGGTCTTGTTTAACTAATTTGTTAGAATTTTATAACGAAATAGTGCGCGAATACGATAGGCATAGAGCAGCTGACGTTATTTATTTAGATTTTAAAAAGGCGTTCGATACAGTTCCGCATAGGAGACTAATTGCGAAGGTTAAAGCGCACGGTATACGCGGTCAGGTAGCTAACTGGTTAGAAGAATGGCTTCGTGCTAGGAGACAGAGGGTCGTAGTTAATGGTAGTGAATCGGGGTGGTTAGATGTAGGTAGCGGTGTCCCACAGGGTTCAGTGTTAGGCCCATTGCTATTCGTAATTTACATTAACGACATAGATGTAGGATTGACTAGTAACGTGTCAAAATTCGCGGACGATACTAAAATAGGCGGTAAGGTTGTTAACGAGGACGATAGAAATAGGATCCAAGACGATGTAAATAGGATTATGGAGTGGACAGATAAGTGGCAGATGCAATTTAACGTAGACAAATGTAAAGTTTTGCATATAGGTTCTCGCAACAATAATTACGCGTACACGATGGATGATAGGGAGTTAGCGAGCGTTGACGAGGAAGTAGATTTAGGCGTACGCGTATCTAAGGATTTAAAGGTTAGGAACCAGTGCCTGGAGTCTTGCGCAAAAGCGAATAGGATGTTAGGCTTTATAGCGCGTAATTTCGAATTTAAATCGAAGGATATTATATTGCCCCTTTACAAGTCCCTAGTCAGGCCTCATTTAGAATATGCCGTTCAGTTTTGGTGCCCGTACTTGCGTGAGGATATTGATAGGTTAGAAAGGGTTCAGCGTCGTGCCACGAAACTTATTCCGTCATTGCGCAATAAGCCTTATGAAGATAGGATTAAAGAGTTAGACCTGTATTCACTCGAAACTAGGAGATTAAGGGGGGAGCTTATTGAAGTCTTCAAAATCGTTAATAACATCGATAACGTAAATTTTGACAAATTGTTCACTTTCGATAATAGTAATACTCGCAATAACGGATTTAACCCTTTCGCTCACAAATTATGACATAGGGTAAAAAAGAAATTTGCCTTTATGTGTGGTTATATAAGAACCAATATGGTTTATTTTTCAGCTACCAAATTGGCTACCCAGTGAGTGAAAGGGTTAAGTTGCGTGGCAGACGTTTCATTACTAATATCGCTAAAAACTTCTTTACGTTTAAAGTAATTGATAAATGGAATAATCTTCCCGCGTCAGTCGTTCATTCTACCAGCGTTAATGTGTTTAAGAACCGTCTTGACAGACATTTTAAAAATATTAACGTTGTTTAAAATTAAAAAAGAAAGTTAACAACAGGAGCTCTGGTGGTGGTGCTCGAGGATGAGTCTGTTGACGATGAATGCCAGCTTGTGACATGCCAGCGTGTGATCCCAGCAATAAAATTATTAAAAAATAAAAAAAATAAAAAATAAAAAATAAAAAAAATTAGACTAACACGAACGTAGATGTAGCTCGTAGCGTAAACTAACCCACTTTTTGTTTAACTTAACCTACTTTTTTTTTTTTTTCTTATCTCCTTACTTTGCATGTCTCTAACTCTTTCCTTGCATGTTTGTAGTTTGCATGGTATGACAGTGAGTTAAGACTGTTTGCATGGTTGTAAGTGTTCTTATTTTACTTCTTTTCATCTTTCACCCCTCTCCTATTTTCTCCGACTATTTTTCTGACTTATCGGCAGTGGCCGGCGGATGATGATGGTGAGACTTTTTTCCTCTTTTTCTGAATGAATGTTAACCCACGAATGATAGGTGTTGCTCCTTACTTAACCCCTTATTCTCTTCTCTTCACCCCCTACTCTTTCCTTTCTCTCGGGCTAGCCTTAGAGTGGATCTTAGGGTCTTTGTTAGCCTTAGCTTCTGTAGGTCTGTAGATCTGTAGCTCAGTGTTGCACAAATCGAATAATTTTAAAAAATTTGTAAATCTCTTTCCACGTGACATGTACAAGAGAAATGAAAGGCAGTCCATGCCGCAAGTATCACTAAAATATCCTTGTAATCGGTGGGGATTTCAGACAATTTCAGGGATATGCAACTGTTCGAGAAATTTTACAATAACAGCGTCACTCCAGGGAAGAGTCCCCAGTGAATTAAAATAATACATTATTTCCCTATTTTTAAAGTAGATGGCCAACCAATGACTCCCTTCGCCACCAACAATATCCGTGTTGACAATAATTCTCCGCATTTTCTCGTAGTTAGTAATTTCAATGTTTCATTCTTCGCAAACACACCGATAAATTTGGAGCGTGTCATTTGTTCACTAATCATTACGCTGTGAAGTGTATTCGCATCCATTTTAAAAGTCAGTGACTACGTTCCCGAAGCGGTAAATTTCTATTAGCGCTTGTGACTCGAGGTATACTAGTACACTAATAGGGGCGTCTATCGGGTTGGAGAATTCCAATCTGACTGAGATGTTTCCACTCTGTTGTGGACTTAAGTGTATATTTACACTAGCAGATAAGTCGGGTGTGACCTCAAACGGGTAAAGGTTAAATTGATCGATGAATTCTTTCTGCGCTACCCCAATCCCGAGCTCATCACAATCACCTGCAATATGAGCCACATTATATATGCTCTCGCGCAAAGCGGGAACACAGCGTCTGATGAGTAGTCCATATCCATAGTCCCACCCAACGCAACGCCATTGACGTATAGAGTTATATTTTTAAGGCCGAAATTCTCGAATTTAAAAGCGTTCTTCTTATATTTTTCATTCGTCGAAGCGTGATCCTGCATTCCAAATAATAACCTTTTAGGTAGAACTCCAACAGCCACGTTTTCTAGCTGCTTCGAGGCCAACCCTGCCAGCAACGTATATAGTTTGATCTGTACTCTGTTAATTGGGTATTTTACTGTTGCGTATATTAAATTTTTTTCAATTTCTAATTGTTTAGCAGAGCTTAATTTCACTGGACGCACGCGGAGATATGTTTCCATAATGTGAATCACATCGGTTTTGCGCCCTCTTCTTGATCAGGCCCCAGATTTATACAGATCTCAGAATTCGTGCGGGTGAGCTTTAATATCCACCCCATTCATAAGCAGTTTCTCCTAGAACGTAAAGTCTGTATGCAGACGTCCAAAACACTCACATATCTTCCTTTTAGAATTTTTAAATTTATCCTTTATATTACTTTCTTCGGTAGTCTGATAATAGCCCTCAGCAGTTAAAAAGGTATCCTTCGCTTCTTTGGAAAGTTGAGGACATTTTACAGATAGGCTCGTAGGTGATAATAACCCGTTCCTGCCAAAATGTTGAACTGGTTTAAATATACCTCACAATGACTGAATATGGAGTGCAGAAAGTTGGTTTCAGGGTATGCAGAATAATTATCATCGCAGTCCGTTCCATCAGAATGGGCTATACGTAGTTTAGCGTACATGTGCATGCAGCTTGGATCAAAAAAGTATGGACCTGAGCTGGGTATCACGAATTCTATAGGGGCATTCGGGGAACTAATTGTGTTTAATGGGTTAATTGTAATAAAGCCATTGTGCTCAATATAAACTTGTGTTGGAGGCATATGAAAGAGACCCAACTCCAATTTACAACATTGTGAGCTACACAGATGGATGAAGCGTGCTATGACGAGTCAGAAATAGTACCATCTCTCTCGACAAGTAGTAATCAGCCTATGATTCGTAAGAGCAATGTCCTCAGCTCATATCAGTTAAAAAAAATGATCAACCATAGGTTTCATTCGCTTAGAACACTTCTTCTTTTTTGATATCCTTTTACGTTTATCACCACGTGTTGGTAACCCCTTCTTCCGGACAGCCTTCATCTTCTTCCCGCCACCACGCATTTTTCTCTGCATCTTTGATGATTTCGTCCCGTGTACAATTTAAATGTTTTTTTAGAGCTTCTTTAGGTTTAGCTCCACCCATTATGTCTTCTACCGTGTTAAAACCTGATTGTAACGCTTTCCTCCAGAGGTATCTGGCCCCACTCTTCAACAATTCACAGCCGTGCGTAGTATGGTTGAAAAAATGGATCTAAGCCCACTCTCATGCTGATATCTCACCCCTCGATAGACTGTGAAAGGCCTTCGGGTCATTATAACTGAATGCGATGAAAGTGCAGCTTCACCGTTAAGCTCCCATCACAGAATGGGAAATTTTTTCCCTCAATCGTTCTTATATATATTGAGATATTGGTTAATAGATTTGTCGCAACATTCACATAATGGGGCTTGTCATATGTGATGTTCAAGCTCTTCCCTCTATGGTTGGCAATGTGTGCAATGCGCAGCAGACGCGCCTGGGTATCCCCAACAAATTGATGCTCCACGACATTGTTGTAAATATATAGTATGTCTGGGAATGGATAGCCATCACCCAGTTTCTCCAATTTTAACTGACACATTAAGCTGGACAAGTCATGTTGTACCTCGTGAAAGGTATCTCTTTGGAACGCTGCTCCATATCGGCCCTTGGTTATAATTTCGAACAATCCTTTGTCTTTAATATTTCTATTATCCTGTGATTTTAGGGTCAGAGCATGTGCTGGAGTTTCTTTGTTTACGATTTCTTATACTAAATCAGCCGTAAGATTTGAGCTTTTTAAACTTCCGTTTAAGTCTCTCTCAACATCCTCGGCTGCACCAGAACGACCCGGCCCTAGTGTTACTACTGTAGTGTAATATAGGGCCTCCCCACTCCGGGCGGCACGCATGGTTTCATCCCTAATTACCCATGCCCTTTCACACTCATCATGATCTCTAAGAACCGTTAAAACGAGTTCTTTATAAACAAAACTTAAGCTAGTGGATAGCTAAATTTCGCATCACCCCACCTCATACGAATCACGTTCCAATTCAATGGGCCCATGGAGTTCTGTTACAAAGTTGGCTAGTGTGTTGTTAGGATGTAGAGTAGGGTGGAGCGAAAAATACCTTTTTTCTAGTATGAAGTTCTAATAGTGATTAAAAGTTGCATTTAGTGGACGATATATACCTGCCAAAATATGAGTTCATTTGTTTAATATTTTCAGCTGCCACCAGGGGGCTAAATTTAACACAATTTTGGGTAAAAAGGAAAAAAATGCTTCTATTTTAGGTTTATCAAACTATTATAAAATTGTATCTTAGAATTATCTAATAGTTTGATTAAGATTCGGAAATGATAAGAATTCGTTTTGTAAAAATGCCTTTTCATATGCTTAATATCTTCAGCTGCCACAAGAGGGCTGAAGTTAACTTAAAAATGACAATTAAGTATGATTCTGTATTTACTTGAAAAAGGGAACAGTAATAAATTAGGATGTCTCTCCTCCTTTACTGGCTTGAGACAGTTTAAGAAACGTTATTTCGTGCCTTAGCGGAGTTACCACCCTTTCCCCAACCAACCTCCCTCTAGAAAGGGTTCTTGCTGAAGACTATTTAGTAATTTGCTTGTGTCAAATTTTGGCTGTTTTTCCTTGATTCTAATGTAGCACGAATCCAACCGTCTCTGTTTGTAGGTCCGCAGACTGATCCAGCAGCGTCTGTAACGAGCTTGACGCATCTCTCTACGGCTTGTGTATGACATGGAAACTGAAATAATTCTGAATGAAGAGTAGTACCATGTTTGATGCATGATTCAATATCATCAAGAGAAACTCCTTTGGTTATCGGTGGTTCTGCTATCTGAAAATCTTGCCACATAATGAGATCTGTATAGTCTTTGGCATAAAAATTTATTTCTGGCACCTTAAAATACCTGATAACATCTGTTTCTTGAATGCATGCCCTTGCTTTTATGATACGCCTAAATCCCAACTGACGCACATGCTCCCTTTCATCAGCTATCATGCAATGAGAATGTTTTCTTGATTTGCGTAATATGCATTTCGCTGAATGACTGAGTCATGTACTCTCCTAAGCTCTTCACGGAGATACCGGCTTCTTGCAATCATATGCCACATATGTTTAGCACCATATTGGCATAATGGTTTACGCTTTATCTGAAACCACATTGGTGCGTATACCCTAACAATGAAAGTAGCTAATTCTTGTAAATTGCCTGAAGGATTCTCTGTGCTTGCATATAACCGCAGAGTCCTGTTGCTGTGGTGAGCCACCTTGAATGTGATATATTGCCTGGACTCTTATGACTAAGACTCTTTGAGAATGTTCCACTTGATATAGCCTTGTGAATTTCAAGAAGGTATTTCTGGTCAGTACTTATGTCATCTACATCAACTTCACACATGTCCTCTTGAATTTCAATGGGTTTGAAGTTAACTATGGGAAGCTTTTCACAGTCTGAAAGTGCTCGGCCAATTTCTCCTGAAATGCTCTTGGTCCAGTAGTGGTACCATCCAAGTGATGAAACAGATGGCGCAATGGAAGTTCATTAAGGTGTAAAAGGCATATCAGCCACTGCAATGGCTTATTAAGCTTCTTCCAGTAATCTTATTGTGCCTCCAATACTACCAGTGTTAACCACTGTCGAATCACAGCCAACTGCAACGATTGTGCAAATGTATTTAGCTTTGCCACTGGAAGGTGTCACATGTGCAAAGTACAGAGAGTGTGGTTCAGATATTATGTTGATATGCTCTTCGCGTTTGGTTCTTTGGTGGTTAGAGCCATCACTCTCCTAAACTTGAATCATTGTTTTATCCTTTCTGACATCAAAGTATAATCCCCGCATGGTTTTTGGCTCTCCTATCTGTTGTAGTTCCTTTCTCTTTTTTGTCTTTCACGTCTTAGCTTACTTCTGTCTATATATTCCCTTTGTCTTCGGGAGTAACAATTTTAAGATCTGCCAATACGCAGAAGCAATAGCGCCCCAGCTCTGTCCACATTTAATCTATCACAAGTAATTGCTAATGAAGGCAGTGGCTCACGCATCTGTTGTTTGATATACATATTGAGTCGAGGTTGTATCTTCCTCATTATCTTCAGATATCTCTTCTAGTTGTTGAAGTTCACTTGTCTCTGTTTCGATTGAAAAAATGGATCTAAGCCCACTCTCATGCTGATATCTCACCCCTCGATAGACTGTGAAAGGCCTTCGGGTCATTATAACTGAATGCGATGAAAGTGCAGCTTCACCGTTAAGCTCCCATCACAGAATGGGAAATTTTTTCCCTCAATCGTTCTTATATATATTGAGATATTGGTTAATAGATTTGTCGCAACATTCACATAATGGGGCTTGTCATATGTGATGTTCAAGCTCTTCCCTCTATGGTTGGCAATGTGTGCAATGCGCAGCAGACGCGCCTGGGTATCCCCAACAAATTGATGCTCCACGACATTGTTGTAAATATAGTATATGTCTGGGAATGGATAGCCATCACCCAGTTTCTCCAATTTTAACTGACACATTAAGCTGGACAAGTCATGTTGTACCTCGTGAAAGGTATCTCTTTGGAACGCTGCTCCATATCGGCCCTTGGTTATAATTTCGAACAATCCTTTGTCTTTAATATTTCTATTATCCTGTGATTTTAGGGTCAGAGCATGTGCTGGAGTTTCTTTGTTTACGATTTCTTATACTAAATCAGCCGTAAGATTTGAGCTTTTTAAACTTCCGTTTAAGTCTCTCTCAACATCCTCGGCTGCACCAGAACGACCCGGCCCTAGTGTTACTACTGTAGTGTAATATAGGGCCTCCCCACTCCGGGCGGCACGCATGGTTTCATCCCTAATTACCCATGCCCTTTCACACTCATCATGATCTAAGAACCGTTAAAACGAGTTCTTTATAAACAAAACTTAAGCTAGTGGATAGCTAAATTTCGCATCACCCCACCTCATACGAATCACGTTCCAATTCAATGGGCCCATGGAGTTCTGTTACAAAGTTGGCTAGTGTGTTGTTAGGATGTAGAGTAGGGTGGAGCGAAAAATACCTTTTTTCTAGTATGAAGTTCTAATAGTGATTAAAAGTTGCATTTAGTGGACGATATATACCTGCCAAAATATGAGTTCATTTGTTTAATATTTTCAGCTGCCACCAGGGGGCTAAATTTAACACAATTTTGGGTAAAAAGGAAAAAAATGCTTCTATTTTAGGTTTATCAAACTATTATAAAATTGTATCTTAGAATTATCTAATAGTTTGATTAAGATTCGGAAATGATAAGAATTCGTTTTTGTAAAAATGCCTTTTCATATGCTTAATATCTTCAGCTGCCACAAGAGGGCTGAAGTTAACTTAAAAATGACAATTAAGTATGATTCTGTATTTACTTGAAAAAGGGAACAGTAATAAATTAGGATGTCTCTCCTCCTTTATACTGGCTTGAGACAGTTAAGAAACGTTATTTCGTGCCTTAGCGGAGTTACCACCCTTTCCCCAACCAACCTCCTCTAGAAAGGGTTCTTGCTGAAGACTATTTAGTAATTTGCTTGTGTCAAATTTTGGCTGTTTTTTCCTTGATTCTAATGTAGCACGAATCCAACCGTCTCTGTTTGTAGGTCCGCAGACTGATCCAGCAGCGTCTGTAACGAGCTTGACGCATCTCTCTACGGCTTGTGTATGACATGGAAACTGAAATAATTCTGAATGAAGAGTAGTACCATGTTTGATGCATGATTCAATATCATCAAGAGAAATCCTTTGGTTATCGGTGGTTCTGCTATCTGAAAATCTTGCCACATAATGAGATCTGTATAGTCTTTGGCATAAAATTTATTTCTGGCACCTTAAAATACCTGATAACATCTGTTTCTTGAATGCATGCCCTTGCTTTTATGATACGCCTAAATCCCAACTGACGCACATGCTCCCTTTCATCAGCTATCATTGCAATGAGAATGTTTTCTTGATTTGCGTAATATGCATTTCGCTGAATGACTGAGTCATGTACTCTCCTAAGCTCTTCACGGAGATACCGGCTTCTTGCAATCATATGCCACATATGTTTAGCACCATATTGGCATAATGGTTTACGCTTTATCTGAAACCACATTGGTGCGTATACCCTAACAATGAAAGTAGCTAATTCTTGTAAATTGCCTGAAAGGATTCTCTGTGCTTGCATATAACCGCAGAGTCCTGTTTGCTGTGGTAGCCACCTTGAATGTGATATATTGCCTGGACTCTTATGACTAAGACTCTTTGAGAATGTTCCACTTGATATAGCCTTGTGAATTTCAAGAAGGTATTTCTGGTCAGTACTTATGTCATCTACATCAACTTCACACATGTCCTCTTGAATTTCAAATGGGTTTGAAGTTAACTATGGGAAGCTTTTCACAGTCTGAAAGTGCTCGGCCAATTTCTCCTGAAAATGCTCTTGGTCCAGTAGTGGTACCATCCAAGTGATGAAACAGATGGCGCAATGGAAGTTCATTAAGGTGTAAAAGGCATATCAGCCACTGCAATGGCTTATTAAAGGCTTCTTCCAGTAATCTTATTGTGCCTCCAATACTACCAGTGTTAACCACTGTCGAATCACAGCCAACTGCAACGATTGTGCAAATGTATTTAGCTTTGCCACTGGAAGGTGTCACATGTGCAAAGTACAGAGAGTGTGGTTCAGATATTATGTTGATATGCTCTTCGCGTTTGGTTCTTTGGTGGTTAGAGCCATCACTCTCCTGGACTTGAATCATTGTTTTATCCTTTCTGACATCAAAGTATAATCCCCGCATGGTTTTTGGCTCTCCTATCTGTTGTAGTTCCTTTCTCTGTTTTTGTCTTTCACGTCTTAGCTTACTTCTGTCTATAATATTCCCTTTGTCTTCGGGAGTAACAATTTTAAGATCTGCCAATACTGCAGAAGCAATAGCAGCCCCAGCTCTGTCCGACATTTTAAATCTATCACAAGTAATTGCTAATGAAGGCAGTGGCTCACGCATCTGTTGTTCTGATATTACATATTGAGTCGAGGTTGTATCTTCCTCATTATCTTCAGATATCTCTTCTAGTTGTTGAAGTTCACTTGTCTCTGTTTCGATTGAAAAAATGGATCTAAGCCCACTCTCATGCTGATATCTCACCCCTCGATAGACTGTGAAAGGCCTTCGGGTCATTATAACTGAATGCGATGAAAGTGCAGCTTCACCGTTAAGCTCCCATCACAGAATGGGAAATTTTTTCCCTCAATCGTTCTTATATATATTGAGATATTGGTTAATAGATTTGTCGCAACATTCACATAATGGGGTTGTCATATGTGATGTTCAAGCTCTTCCCTCTATGGTTGGCAATGTGTGCAATGCGCAGCAGACGCGCCTGGGTATCCCCAACAAATTGATGCTCCACGACATTGTTGTAAATATAGTATATGTCTGGGAATGGATAGCCATCACCCAGTTTCTCCAATTTTAACTGACACATTAAGCTGGACAAGTCATGTTGTACCTCGTGAAAGGTATCTCTTTGGAACGCTGCTCCATATCGGCCCTTGGTTATAATTTCGAACAATCTTTGTCTTTAATATTTCTATTATCCTGTGATTTTAGGGTCAGAGCATGTGCTGGAGTTTCTTTGTTTACGATTCTTATACTAAATCAGCCGTAAGATTTGAGCTTTTAAACTTCCGTTTAAGTCTCTCTCAACATCCTCGGCTGCACCAGAACGACCCGGCCCTAGTGTTACTACTGTAGTGTAATATAGGGCCTCCCCACTCCGGGCGGCACGCATGGTTTCTCCCTAATTACCCATGCCCTTTCACACTCATCATGATCTCTAAGAACCGTTAAAACGAGTTTTTATAACAAAACTTAAGCTAGTGGATAGCTAATTTCGCATCACCCACCTCATACGATCACGTTCAATTCAATGGGCCCCATGGAGTTCTGTTACAAAGTTGGCTAGTGGGTTGTTAGGATGTAGAGTAGGGTGGAGCGAAAAAATCCTTTTTCTAGTATGAAGTTCTAATAGTGATTAAAAGTTGCATTTAGTGACGATATATACCTGCCAAAATATGAGTTCATTTGTTTAATATTTTCAGCTGCCACCAGGGGGCTAAATTTAACACAATTTTGGGTAAAAAGGAAAAAAATGCTCTATTTTAGGTTTATCAACTATTATAAAATTGTATCTTAGAATTATCTAATAGTGTGATTAAGATTCGGAAATGATAGAATTCGTTTTGTAAAAATGCCTTTTCATATGCTTAATATCTTCAGCTGCCACAAGAGGGCTGAAGTTAACTTAAAAAATGACAATTAAGTATGATTCTGTATTTACTTGAAAAAGGGAACAGTAATAAATTAGGATGTCTCTCCTCCTTTATACTGGCTTGAGACAGTTAAGAAACGTTATTTCGTGCCTTAGCGGAGTTACCACCCTTTCCCCAACCAACCTCCCTCTAGAAAGGGTTCCTTGCTGAAGACTATTTAGTAATTTGCTTGTGTCAAATTTTGGCTGTTTTTTCCTTGATTCTAATGTAGCACGAATCCAACCGTCTCTGTTTGTAGGTCCGCAGACTGATCCAGCAGCGTCTGTAACGAGCTTGACGCATCTCTCTACGGCTTGTGTATGACATGGAAACTGAAATAATTCTGAATGAAGAGTAGTACCATGTTTGATGCATGATTCAATATCATCAAGAGAAACTCCTTTGGTTATCGGTGGTTCTGCTATCTGAAAATCTTGCCACATAATGAGATCTGTATAGTCTTTGGCATAAAAATTTATTTCTGGCACCTTAAAATACCTGATAACATCTGTTTCTTGAATGCATGCCCTTGCTTTTATGATACGCCTAAATCCCAACTGACGCACATGCTCCCTTTCATCAGCTATCATTGCAATGAGAATGTTTTCTTGATTTGCGTAATATGCATTTCGCTGAATGACTGAGTCATGTACTCTCCTAAGCTCTTCACGGAGATACCGGCTTCTTGCAATCATATGCCACATATGTTTAGCACCATTTGGCATAATGGTTTACGCTTTATCTGAAACCACATTGGTGCGTATACCCTAACAATGAAAGTAGCTAATTCTTGTAAATTGCCTGAAGGATTCTCTGTGCTTGCATATAACCGCAGAGTCCTGTTTGCTGTGGTGAGCCACCTTGAATGTGATATATTGCCTGGACTTATGACTAAGACTCTTTGAGAATGTTTCCACTTGATATAGCCTTGTGAATTTCAAGAAGGTATTTCTGGTCAGTACTTATGTCATCTACATCAACTTCACACATGTCCTCTTGAATTTCAATGGGTTTGAAGTTAACTATGGGAAGCTTTTCACAGTCTGAAAGTGCTCGGCCAATTTCTCCTGAAATGCTTGGTCCAGTAGTGGTACCATCCAAGTGATGAAACAGATGGCGCAATGGAAGTTCATTAAGGTGTAAAAGGCATATCAGCCACTGCAATGGCTTATTAAAGGCTTCTTCCAGTATCTTATTGTGCCTCCAATACTACCAGTGTTAACCACTGTCGAATCACAGCCAACTGCAACGATTGTGCAAATGTATTTAGCTTTGCCACTGGAAGGTGTCACATGTGCAAAGTACAGAGAGTGTGGTTCAGATATTATGTTGATATGCTCTTCGCGTTTGGTTCTTTGGTGGTTAGAGCCATCACTCTCCTGGACTTGAATCATTGTTTTATCCTTTCTGACATCAAAGTATAATCCCCGCATGGTTTTTGGCTCTCCTATCTGTTGTAGTTCCTTTCTCTGTTTTTGTCTTTCACGTCTTAGCTTACTTCTGTCTATAATATTCCCTTTGTCTTCGGGAGTAACAATTTTAAGATCTGCCAATACTGCAGAAGCAATAGCAGCCCCAGCTCTGTCCGACATTTTAAATCTATCACAAGTAATTGCTAATGAAGGCAGTGGCTCACGCATCTGTTGTTCTGATATTACATATTGAGTCGAGGTTGTATCTTCCTCATTATCTTCAGAATCTCTTCTAGTTGTTGAAGTTCACTTGTCTCTGTTTCGATTTGTAAGTTGGACGTATTGGTTATAGCAGCACTAGTTGTTTGTGAGGATTCCAGACGTGCTTTTTCCATTTCCTTTCGATGTTCTCTTGCTTGTAATCGTCTTGTGTGTGCTATGTCAATGCTTCCTATCACCATTATTCTGCGTGTTCGTTGGTCATTTAAAAAATCCTGCTCTTTTGGAGGGACTTTCTTACTCTTTTCACATGAGCATCTCCTAAACTCCTTACATTTGCAGGTGCAGATGTCAAACAAAGTGCATTTTGAAGAGTTTACAAATTCTTCAAGCTGATTTTTGTACTTAGGCTGATCCTTGCGTGACTTGTATGGCTTTAATAAGGACCTGTATTTATCATGGTACACTCGCATCATCTGTAAAACGCGTGTATGTGAAACTATGGCAAAGAGGCCTTCTTCCAAATATTTTCTACTTTTTGGAAACTGCCTCTGCTATTTCAGAAAATGAAGGCTCCTTGTTATTCATCTGCTCCTTCACTAAATGTTTTGTGAACAGGTAATCTTTCATAATGCAGTTATAAGTTGGTAGTTGCATATCACTCATCTCACAAGGTACTTCAAATATGGCACACTTCATATGTTCTCTAGTGAATGTTTATATTTAGTATTTGATGCCATAATATTTTTAAGAAAAATTCACAATCACAAAATATCCTGTAACATCAAAACATTATATAATTAATATATTAATATATTTTATAAGTATATATAATATATAATAAATATATAATATATTATATAAATAAACTAAAATTATATAATACATTATAACAAGCATTTTATAAAAAATCAATATACTCTATATAAATCACTTTAAAATAAAGTTTTATAATATTCCGATCATATTAAAAAACTCTCCGATCACACTGAGCGATTAGGCCTACTACCTAAGAAGACAAGTGTTAACACACTGTTCTAATGACTCACAGAAAGAAATTCCTTCACACCAAAACCCTCCCCCACAACCCTCCCCAAACCCTCCCCCACAACATTCAGTGTAGTCTCAACATGACTCAGTTACTCTAAATTGTGTTAACTTCAGCTCTCTTGTGGCAGCTGAAGATATTAAGCATATGAAAAGGCATTTTTACAAAACGAATTCCTATCATTTAAGAATCTTAATCAAACTATTAGATAATTCTAAGAGATAAAATTTTATAATAGTTTGACAAACCTAAAATAGAAGCATTTTTTTTCCTTTTTACACAAAATTGTGTTAAATTTAGCCCCCTGGTGGCAGCTGAAAATTTTAAACAAATGAACTCATATTTTGGCAGGCATATTTCGTCCACTAAATGCAACTTTTAATCGCTATTAGAACTTCATACTGGAAAAAAAGTATTTTTCGCTCCACCCTAAATTTGTACAGGCAGAGAAGAAGAGGGCGTGAGTGTGATATAGAAGTGGTTAGGCGCCATGTTGCATACTATTTAAGCTTCATTATTGCATCAGCTTTTATATAGGTGTTGAAGCTTTCAGGGTACCCTAGCCATTTCACCAGGTACATTTTTCTCTTTCCTGAACCTCTGCTGCCTAAATTTTTTTCAATTTTAAACACATTTTTTCCTAAATTAAATGCCACTTTCTGCAACTCCTCGCGGTAAAAGCCTCTTGCGATTTCTTCCCCATTCAAATCTTCAACATCATACATCATTATCTCGCCTTTAGATCTCATAGCCCTAACTTTAAAAATCTCACGTGTCCATGCTTGCTCAAATCCCTTCGCGAATTTATTTCTCAAACGCGATAGCCTTACATTCTCATTGATTTTGAAACGTGTAGAGTGTGCGGTGCTCTATGAATATCTCTTCTCACCTCACACTCTGTGTGCATATCTCTTTCTAAAACCTCGTTAGGTGTTGTCCTACTCGCGCGATGATGTGAACGGTTGTATGACGAGGCCAATGATTCCAGAATGTTTATATATCTGTTTGTTTACAGTATGTGTAAAATAGCGATGCATGTGTTCCTTTATGGTACGTTGAAATCTTTCAGCTAAAGAGGCCTTATGTAGAGAATTGCTAGTGTAGTAACTGATATTAAAATCTGCCAACATATTCTGGAAAGCTGGGCCTATAAATTTTTTCCCCATATCTGTAAAAATAGCCTGGAACCCTGTTTTCTTTCAACATCAGCGTTTTGGTAGCTTTAGCAACTGTTTCAGGCGATTTATTTTTCAGAGGAATTAGCCACAGATATCTAGAGAATACATCTATTATGAACAGGATGTAGCGATAGCCATCATTATACACTGAATATCTTTGAATGTCTGTTAAATCCGCTTGCCAAACAGAATCAATCGAAGCCGCTGTTGTCCTGGCTGTTTTAAACCTTTTTCTCACCGGCTTATGAAGTGTACAAGAATCCTGCTCCCGCAGAAACCCCTCAACATCTTTTTTCCCTACTCCATCATTGTAAACACCCCTGTACAGTCTATCAACACCGCCGTAGGAGGCTAGGTTAGAGATGTCATAATAGCGTTTTCTTAATATGTAAGCCATTTGCGTATTTTAGAGACACGTAGATAGGGTTTGCCCTTGTTGTTTGGTCTCTTTCTCCTCTTCAGAGATGCTACCGTTGGGGGTGATGGCGTACTCAGTTGTGGCACATGCGAGACTTGCTCCAAGTCTTTTAACCTAATCAGATTTCCTATCAATGTTTTGGGGACATTTATTTGCTGTAGTCTTGCATTAATATGCTTCCATCCTGATGGTGAGGGCCTGTCCCACTTTCTCACCAGATCATGGACAACGTCGACGATATTCGATCCCTGTAACCTTGTTCTTCAACAATGACCTCGCCTGTATCGGTCCACTGTATGATGGGGTCCTCACTCAATAGATTATAAAGACTTAAGCCTTTATTCCTCAATGTATGTGGGAGACTGGTTTTTAATACATGTTCGATATGTTGTGGGGGCGCACCGTCATTCTTTGGTTGGTCATTTCTAACGTCGGCCCCAAGTTCTATGTCGCCATGCTCATCGGTGCCCGCGCTGCGCCTAATAACCACAGGGATCTCTGTCGGATTCTTATAATTTTCGTACTCATGAAGAAATTTATGCAGAGCCTCTTGGTACAAGATCTTTTTCTCATCAGGTGACTTTTCACTGTTTTAATAGGTTAACAATTCGTTTTCCATTCTTTTAAGCCTGCTTTTACAGGGTTCTAGAACCGTGTCTGGACTCTCTGAACTTTGGAGTGAAGCATACACCTCGTGCGGAATCACTACCACTTTCTTCATTATATTAATCTAGTCAGTAAAGGTCCCAAAACTGAAAATAAGATGTGGAGGAATGATCCCCCTCTTTGTACAATAATTCGCTTTTTCTTCCCCACCGTTTGATTTCATTGCTACATTACACTTTATAACATTAAGGCAGATTTCACCGATGCATTTTAAAAAGTCCGAGTCGATATTTTTAACAAACATCTGCTGCAATGCCCCGGGGCAATCGATGATAGATTTTTATTAATTCACGGTATTTCTTTAGCCTCTTTGTCATTCTGGAATATACACCGTTTCAGGTTCGTTTGGAAATATATTCTTTCTTAGAAGCACCCTAAACGTGTTTCCCGGATGAAGGTCACAAAGCAAATATCCATAACGCTGACGTGTAGCTTCTTTATAAACTTCCAGAAACTCCTTACGCTGATTGGGAACATTTGATTGGCTAATACCTCAATTTGTGATACATCTCTACGTTGCGCGAGTAAGACTAGATATTGTGTATTTAACAACACATCGGCCATGTATCTATTTTTGAAAAATAGATTTTGATTGATGAAGAACATGCTTATGTTAAGATGGTGTGAGAACACTGTAAATGTCTCGGCAAACGTTTCATCCATCTTCAACATGAGATCGTCAATTACAATGACTATGTTCATTTCCTTTTAACGAATTAACATCATATACACCTTTGTGGCACAAAATATCATCTTGGTACTCGTTGAACATTGATTGATACGTCGAATAGCACCATATAACTTTATGCACAAATTTTGAGAACATCTCTCCCTTTTCTTTAATGATTTTAAACTTAAACACAGTTTTACCACATCCTGTAGGGCCAGATATAATACACGTGGATTGGTTCGTGAACCTGAATTTTTCTACAGATTCCATCTCTAACACGTCACACCCCTAAGTAGAACATTTACAGAATATAATAAAAATTTAAGTGATGTTCCTTATATTCTTGTTTTTCTTCTTCTTCTACAGAACAGAACCGTGAATGACGACGAGGTACAGCCCCCCATCGTCGATATTACAGACGACCCCGATGACAGCGTAGTTGTGGTTACAGACTCCACCCCCGCTGACGAAACCTCACCAGCGACACCTCCACCACGTGGCAGTTCAAAGCGGAGGCACATGATGAAGAACCCCCACTAATAGAGTCCCAACCCTCTCCGTCTTACGACACAACCCCCTGATGATATAGTGCTGGTGATATAATGGAACATTGTAAGGAATGTCACATGGTATGTGAGCAGTGTAAAAGCCCCAAATGTTTAAGGCGTGCAGTTGAAGCCGAGAAAAAGGAATGTAATGTGTGTAGACGTACATTTTTCAATAATAAATGCTTTGAGCTCTATAAGTCAATTGGCACTTGCAGGAAAATGAGAATCTGTGAATGTGGTATGTTTCATATGAGGAATAATTGGGGTAAGTTTGAGCATAAATGCGATGAAATTTACTGTTCTACATGTTATGAAAAATATAAGACGGACGGAGTAAAGCACGAATGTTGTATGAAAGACGTTAAGCCTAAAAATAGACCTTGTATAGTTGTATAACTGTGTACTACGATATAGAAACTTACACAAACCCTGAAACCAAAGAGGTTATCCACATCGCCTTGTAAGCCAGACTATCTGCGATAAGTGCATGGAGGTTGAGTGTGATGAGTGTCACAAATGTGGCAAACGGGCAAACGTTTTTAAAACGATTGCACACGACACCCCTGTGAAACTCTTTGTGTCCTATATTGTCAAGTTAGCGGACAAGTTAAAAAAAATGACTGTGTATATTCTTGCCCATAACGGGGCAAAATTTGACACGCAGTTCCTTTATAAGGAACTGCTTGAACACGAGTCATCGGAGATATTTAGAGGTGACCCCTTGAAAAGGGGAAACAAACTTATACAAATGCAGATAAAAGGTAATGTTCAGTTTAAAGATATTTATTATTCACACCTTGTAAACTAGCCAAGCTACCCAAGGTGGTGGGTGCATTCTCAATGTTGTATACGACGTGTCCGTGACAAAGACATTGCGTGTGTTCAGACGTAAAACCGGTGCCATTAACTATGTACTTGAAACGACTTGTAGACAAGCAAATTCTGGTAAACGAAATGTTGTTCATTTAAGTGTTGAGGAGATGAATAGAGTCTTCGTGATAGTTGAGAAGTGGGGTGAGGATCGTTATAAAATACCTGCAGGTGTAGGTACAAGAAGAAAACAGATTAATAATACCCTCTCATATGCCATTGTTTGTACGTTGTGTATAAATAACGATCAGCCACGCATTGATATACGACTGATGTGGAAGACTGCATCTGATAATAACGTTCTTGTTCCCAAGCGAAACCGCTTCATCCTCAACAGAATGTTCGAAATCGTTGGTTTCCTTAAACTAAAACCTATATTAGACGCACGGTTTTTGAATACGCATACACCGCTCTGCTCGACGGATTTATCGAATGTAGGAATGAACATGGCGAGAATGGTCTAGAGCTGGATGTTTATTTAAAAAGTTTAGACTCTTCGAAATATCATGAACTTTGGTACAAAGGACTTGAGCGGTACCGGTACAGGGCAGAGCTCGCCTACACTGTTCACCCTGAAGAGTTGTATCTTTATATAATGAGCAGCTGTCGTTACGATTTAGAAGATTATTTCAACTGCCGCAATCCGTTGTGAAGAGTTCACGATTGAAAAGCTCGGTTCGGTAAGAAAAAACCCTCGATTGGAAAGGAATGTTTATAAACTTGAATTTAATAATGATGTTGTGGCTAACGATGTCCTCTTTGTGCGTGCTTTTGATTGTAATCTGTCCGTGTTTAAACATAACATGCCAACCAATTGTAAGGTGGGCACAAAAATAGTATTGAACGATATGAAGGCCCTTTACAGGCACCCGCACACCTTGAGTGGTGAAATAATGCTAAATCGTGTTTATTGTATAGTACAAAGCAACAATGGTGTAACTGTGGAATCGATCATGTGCGAGTTTAATATTATACGTAATTAAGCGCGGTAGAACATAAAGTGTATGTATTTTGATTTTATATAAGTTTTGCTGTTTAATATATATACAGGGTGTCCCATAAGTACGGCATCATAGGAAAAATAATAAAAAAAGGCAAAACAAAAGCTTTTATTTACAGAACGTGCTCAATACTGTATGTCCACCATTGTTTTCATACACAAATTCAGACGTGATACCCAGTCAGCAAGCACACGTGAATGATGTCAGGAGTAATGGTGTTACATGCCCCAATAATGCGCTGCCGCAAATGTTCAACACTCATAATTTTCTCTGCGTATACCAGCGCTTTCAAGTGGCCCCAGAGATAAAAATCTAGTGGCGTGAGATCCGGGCTTTTAGCTGGCCATTCCACAGGCCCTCGACGTCCTATCCAATGACCAGGGAATTGTTGATACAGGTATTCCCTTACTTGGGTGCTGTAATGTGCAGGAGTGCCGTCTTGCTGGAACCATGTTGGGAAATTTCCTTCTTCGTTCAAGACACTGGGAAATGCTTCTTCCTTGAGCATACGTAGGTAGGTGCCTCCAGTGACATGTTCATCGAAAAAGAGGGGCCTATGATGCGATCCTTCCGAATGCCACACCATGCCATCACCCGAGATGGACCTTGTTCCTTTGAAGAGGTATACCAGTGAGGGTTGTTTTGAGACCAGTAGCGGGTGTTCTGTCGATATACCTCACCATTTCCTTTAAAAACAGCCTCGTCACTGAACAGAATGGTGGACGGGAAATTGGCATCCCGAGCATATTGTTCCGTAGCCCATTCACAAAATTCCATCCGCCGGTCGGGATCATCTTCGCTTAATTTCTGTAAGATCTGAAGTTTATATGGATGCCATTTGTGAGCCTGAAGAATGCTATGGATGCTACTTTTCGACACTCCTGTCTCGGCGGACAATCGCCGAAGAGACTTATTGGGACTTCTGTTAAAATGAACCAGGATAGCCGTCTCTGTATCATCGTCAGTGGACCTCCTTGAAGGTCCACTGCGTGGTTTATCTTCTCTGGATCCTGTTTCCTTAAACTCTGCAACAAGTCTGCTAACACAACCCTGTGTTATTGGCTCGTGGTCTGGATGCAGTCTGTTAAATTCAGCAGCGGCCTCTCTTTCACTCCGATTTCCTATGAGTAGAATTATCTGGTTTCGTTCTTCCCTGCTCACAGACATTATGGCCTGTAGAAAGAGAAAAATATGAATTATGGTTTGTAGAAATAGAAAAATATGAATTTCTCCTATGATGCCGGACTTATGAGACACCCTATGTATATATATATGTATATATATATAGATATATATATATATATATATATATATATATTAATGGGTATGCGGAGCAGACTTTGCATGCCTCACGAAAACTCATCTAAAGGACTGCCAGGCGAACTGTGAAAATTGTTAGTAGTGTATTGACAAAAAAGAAATACAAATTGACAACTGTAACATCCTCCAAGCCGACAGAACAGTGAGACGTAAAGGAGGATGTGTTATTTACACACGCGAAAAGCATATGGCAGAAATTACTATAAGTACCTCAAACAGCTACCTAGAATGTGTAGCAGCAAAAGTTGAAAAATTAAATATGGTACTAATTGTAATGTACAGACCCCTAAACACGCCAACCTCAAAATTTTTAGATTCCATTACAGAGGTAAGAAACTGGGTAAAAGATCTACACTCTCCAACCCCAAATATTTTTCTCTGTGGTGATTTTAATTTCCCATTCATGAAATATAAAAGGATAGGAAAAAATATATGTATACAACAGGACAAGGGGGGCACACGGGAAGACCAGGAGCAGGTAAAAATACTACTAGTTCTAGCTGATGAATTTATGTTAACACAAGAAATAACAAAAAACACAAGAAAAAACAACTGCCTAGATTTGGTATCCGCAAACAACAGCAACCTAATTGATAATGTAGAAATATCCCCAACTATGATAGCGGACCACATCATCATTGAAATAACTAATATAAAGGCAATAGGAAAGGAAAAAATACGCACAACAGAAAGAAGCAAATTCGAAACTTTTAATCACTCCAAGCTAAAACTGGGAAGA
>JAJOZX010008189.1:15000-195718 GCA_023014485.1 Bathynomus jamesi | reverse complement strand
CTGGTATACAAACAAAAACATCATCTTTATTGCGGATCATTCCATAGCCACTTAACCTAACATACAAGTACCAATCTTACGTAAGGGTGATCAAAAAGTAACGCAACCCAAGGAAAACGATTTATTTCAGAGTAAGTGCTGGAAGTGGGCACCGTTCTGTGCTTCAACACAAGTGGATACGGCGATTCATGTTCTTAAAGACCCTTTGCAACGTTTCTGTGAAATTGCATCAACACACTTCTGAATCATCGCCTGCAATTCTGGAATACTGTGCGGGTGAGTGACATATGCGGCATCTTTCAGGTAACCCCACAAGAAAAAGTCGGGAGGCGATAAATCCGGAGATCGTGAAGGCCTCCTGCGTCTGGGCATAGCTTCTGGAGCGAATGTACTGCGTGGCAATGAATATACGCTGCTCCAAGGTGTATTTCATCTTTTTCATATATTCACCACCTGCAACAGAAGGAAAAAATCAATTATGTGCGTTTCTTCATGGGTTGCGTTACTTTTTGATCACCCTGTATTATATATACATTGAACGTAATACAAAAATAAGGCCAACATAGCTACTTAACATAGATTGTTCTACATGGATTTGAATTAATTTTGGTATACATGTATGAGAAGTTTGATGGATTATGTGCTCGTGAAAAGAAGTATGTGACACGTGTGTAGTGCGAGATATGAGTAGGGGTTCCAATGACCGTATGATAGTCTTGCGTAAAGTGAGGTGTGGAGAATGGAAAAAAAAAAGGGGTCACGAAAAAATTAGTGGAAAAGTCAGTTTTGATTGAAGTTGTGGATGAGCATAATAAGAATGCTTGATGAATGAAATGAGTGTAAAAGATTTAAATCAAATTGATACGAGTGAGATGTGGAATAGGAGGTCCGGTGCTAGTGTCTCCGAGCAACTGATACAATGAGAAAACTGAATGTGTATACGAGGAATGTTTGATTAGGATTGAAAGGTGAGAGATGCGAAGGTGAAAGGTGCGAAGAGGGTAATAGTGTAGTCGGGTGTCGAGGTTGCGTTAGTGGTTGAAGATAAAAGGAAAAATGTAATGATGGGGGGGGGGTTCAACCTCTTTCGGAATATCTAAGGTTATATGACGAAGGGGACCTACAGTTTTACGTGGGAAAAGAATCACGGGTCACTATATAATCTGGACGCAAAGGACTGTCTCCCATCCAACTGCTATCCAGACCCAATTCGCTTAATTTCGCTGATCAACGGGAGGTGGTGTTATGTCATTGACCACCACGTAGCCCGATAAAAGGAGGAAATGGTGGTTGTGTGTGCGGGGTAATTGTGACAGAAGAAAGTTAAATAAAGAGTGGGATGAAGAGAGCAAAAGTAGTGTGAAGAAATGGTAAATAATGAGTTAGGAAGGTGGTGGAATGAATTATGTAGAGAATAGAAAGTGGTTCTTACTTTTTATTTACTTTAAACTAATTAAAGTAACCACCTAGTTTTAATATAGATAAACCTAGAGTTGTGTTAATACCCTGACTAACTTTAGGTATTCTAAACAGGCTTAGGGTACTAGTCTAAAACCTCTTAGCAGAGTTGGAAATATTATTTTTAAAGTTAACTTTTCAAATTATTACCAAGTGTGCGCGCTACCGCTACAGCTACTCATTTGGAAAAGCATTCAAAATTGGAATATGATGATTATATAATTTGTGCAAGTATTAGGAAATAACGTCAATGTACATATCTGTAAATCACAAATTCAGTAGCTACGTTGTTGCTTTCAGTTACTGAAGAGCTGTGCATGAAAAAAAGGGTGTATACTGTATAGAACAATAGGACATCAATAAAGCAGGCCAAAGGAAAAACTAATATCTCTCTACATCTTCTATAGTGAGGGATAGTAAAAATTGCGTTGATTCAATTCACAGTTCTTTTATTTGATTGCTAGTAAGTAGGAATAAGTGCTACTAGTAGAACTGGACTATTTTATGCTACTCTTTAACCACACACTAGTGAAAATGATTAAAACAGTCAAATGCACATTATTTATTTATTTATAAAATAAGTGTGATTATGCGTATGTGGCAGCATCAGGAACTCGATGCTCACCAAGCTAAATATAGCCCATTCCAGCTGATAAACGCAGGCAGACTACCAAGCACCACCACGTCGTTGTTAGTGGCCCAGGTTTAATTTTTCATTGCTTTTATTTATTGTAACATTATTACCTTGTAAACTATAAGAACAAAAATTGTTTTTATTTGCTTTAAAAGTAGCGGTTGGAATTATTCTAAAATGTAGCACCCCTTCTGCCATAGTTGCGGGTGACTTCAACATCATTTTGCAATCTGAAGCAATCTCTCATAAGTTTTTAAACTTAATGAATTCTTTCTATCTTAGTCATACTATTACCAAACCCACTCGAGTCTGCAACTATGGCAATCGAATAACAATCTACGATTGATAATATATTTGTAAAAAGCAATGCTCTCGTAAATTCTGGAATTATAACTACAAACATCAGTGATCATTTTCGTACTTAGGCTATATTCAATAACATTGTTCAGGTTGCGAACAAAACAACTCTTGATTACAGAATATTCTGAGGTTAACAAAAGAAAATTTATTGGGGCTGTAGAAAATACTCGATTTGACTGTGACGAACCTATAAATGACCCAGATCATATGTTTCAGTTCTTCTGACACCTTATTTCATATTTTTAATATTTGCTTTCCTTTAAGGAGAAAAACAGTTTCGCCCAAAAGTGTCGCAAATCCATGGATCACTCCAGGAATTATCACTTCAATAAAGAACAGATAAATTATTAAAATTGCAATTACAGAGCAAAATTCCTAAAATACAATATACTCAATACAGAAACAAATTAACTAAAATAATCAAAATTGCAAAATATAACTATTATAACAATCAATTTTCCAAACATAAAGGAGACATGAAAAACACTTGGACAACCATAAACAATCGTCTCGGGAAAACAAATTAAGAAAAATTCAATAGAGAAATTAAATGTTGATAATAAAGAAATTACTGATGATACTGCTGTTGCAGACTTTTTAAATGCACATTTTACTTCAATAGCGGATAAGCTCTGCTCACAATTACTGAATAATGATCACTCGCCTCTAGAATATATGCCACCTAGCCCACTAAATTAATTTTCTTTTGTTCCTGCTACCTCTACTGAGGTCCGGAATATTATTGGTAAATTAAAAAATACAAAAAATAACACAACATTCCTGTATCTATATTGAAACTTGTTAAAGATAAGATATCTGTAACTTTGGCTAAAATTATCAATCAAAGTATTTCCAAAGGAATATTCCTATCAATGCTAAAAACTGGTTGTATAACACCCTTTTTAAAGGGGGTGATCCTACACTAGCAACAAATTACAGGCCGGTGTGTTCATTATCTGTGTTCAGCAAAGTTTTTTAAAAAATTGTAAAAAGTAGAATGCAGCGATATTTAGAATCCTAAAATTTATTATCTCCAAATCAATATGGCTTCCGTAATAATAAAACAACGGAAATGCTATTTTAAATCTTATGGAAATTGCAAATATAGCTAAAGAGAACAAAGAAATAATGATATCATTATTTATGGATTTCAGTAAGACGTTTGATGTAATAGACCATAATATTCTATTTAATAAATTATATTGTTACGGCTTTAGAGGAGCAATCAGTGATTGGTTTAAAAGTTATTTGTCCAATAGATATTTTGTATCAGTAAACAAGTTTTGCACAACTAAAGCGCTTGTCAAACATGATGTGCCACAGGGCTCAGTTCTGGGACCACTGTTATTTTTATTATATATAAATGACCTTCCACGTTCATCTGATATACTGAACTTCATAATGTTTGCAGATGATACAACTCTCTCTTTTTCTTGCAAAGATGTTAATACAGCTAAGAATATATTTAATTCAGAATTCATCAGTGTAATGAAATGGTTGACCACCAATAAACTCTTCCTAAATACCAGTAAAACAAATTTCATGATTTTTACTAAATAAAAGAAATGTATATCTTGATGAACTTAATGTTAATGAAATCGCTATAAAGGAGTGTACTGTAACAAAATTTCTTGGTGTAATACTAGATAAGAATTTGCAATGGAGTGATCATGTAAGTTATATCGCAAAAAAGATTTCAAGGAGCGTTGCTACAATGTTTAAACTTAGAAATGTAGTCCTTAAACAAGTTTTATTGACTCTCTATCATACTCTTGTTCTTCCTTGTATAACGTACTGCACCCTTGTTTGGGGAAACTCCGCTAACAACGCATTAAATGGTGTGTCTGTCAAACAAAAACGAGCAATAAGGTTATTATCTGATGCTGATTTCCTTGATCACTCTAGTGCATTATTTAAAGAGCTAAACTTACCAAAGCTCAATGATATAACCAAACTGGCACATTTTATTTTTATTTACGAGTGTAAGAACAAAATCATTAATTTACAATGGGTAAATAGATATTTTGTAATTCGTCAAGAAATCCACTCGTATCAGACTAGAAATAGATGAAAGCTTGTTATACCTCAGTTTAGATTGTCTTCATCTCAAAAACTACCCATTTTCATTGGATTGAAACTATGGAATGACTTAGATGCCGATATAAAAAATATTGTGAATGTAAATTTGTTTAAAACTAAGTTGAAATCCCGATTAATAATGGCATACTAACAAAAATCTAGGATTAATGTCCATTAATGTTGTTTACTAATTATTAATTTCTCGTGTGTAATCTAGTATCAAAAAAACATTTCTTGGGATTGTTCAGTTCTTCTCTCTCGTGTATAATATTGGTTTCTTTTGTATGGTATTGGTATAGTGCCTTCAATGGTGACCTTGTATTTGTCATGTCAGTAGTGATAATTTTAAGATTAATACGTTTTAACTATTAATAATACTTATTTACTTATTGTTATTAATTAATAACTAGCTGTTTATTTTTAATAAGAGCCCAGTAAAGCCTAAAGCTTAAGGGCCAAATTAAATTAAATAAATAGTCGAGCTGCACGATTATTCATGTCATTGAAAAGAATGTATTTATTTTATTATTAATAAAGGTTACTCAATTCAATTCGCTACTTTTCCTCAAAAGCAGCTGCGCTACCGCTACTAAAAAAGTAGCGCCGTTACTCCCAACACTTATTACTAATTAGTAGGGTCCTTAAAAAAGTTTATAAAAAGCCCAAAATTCTCAACCAAGTGTGTAAAAACTAGTGTTTATTATGCTTTCATTTATTTATTTATATTTTCACAAATTCACTCTACATAACTGCCGTTGCAGTTAGTCTGCACATTTATTTACAAATATTAATCTACCCATCGCGATTCCATTGAAACATCATGCGATCTTTGATATGACTCGGGAGTGAAACGTTCTCTCCTTGGTGACAACAAATCCTTGTATGAAGAGAAGAAACGTTCAACTTCAACAGACACCACGGGAGCAAACTTGAAAGCGCGCACGGTTTTAGGATCACAGTGAAAATTATCGACTAATTTTCCTTCCAAAATTCGGGCACATTTTGTAAGAACGTCGAAGTCAGGATTGCTTGTCACCACATCTTCAACTTAGTACTTGTATGGTTCCATTGTTATGCCATTCTGATTAGCTTCCACAATTTTATCATCATCGACTAAAGGAAGACGACCTTCTAGTTTTCTAATAGCAGTTGTCAGGCATTTTAAGTTTGTAGCAATGTGATGCTGCTTAATAAGTCCCGGACATTGATTCCCGTTCAAGACTTTGAACAAAAGATTTCTTTCATAAAATTGTCTGCATAGTAGAGGTAACTATTCAGCCATGTGGACCAGCGTGTAAGAATCTGTTCAAGAGGAAGGGGGAAGACCTGTTTCGGCGATCACATTTCACCAATATCTTCATTCCAGCAACAAACTGATCAACTTCTTCGTGAGAAAATTGAACAAGTTCTGCGCCGAGCACAAGACCATGTGCAAGACAAGTACAGTGAAGCAGGTTTGGATAAAGGGCCTTGAGAGCTCTGCACGACTTGAGCATGTAGCGAGCCCCATCAGAGAGAATTAGGCTCACTTTGTCGTATTCAATTTGGCTGTTGTACAACTTGAATCATTGATAAACTGACAAACTTTGTCACTTTTTGCAGTCTCAAAGTCGACAAGATCTGGGCTTGTGGCGAGTTTCTCCATCCAAGACTCCGATTAGAATTACACAAATTGTACGGCTCGACATCTATTGTGTTATCTACAATAATGTAAATTAGCTCTCAGAGGTGCCAAGTCTACTGCCCTGGCAGTGAAACCAACACTTTTTCTCCGTTTTTTTTAGAATTTCTACCGTTCCGCTTCTGATGCGAAATCAACTTTTCCATTAAAAAAATTATAATCTACCGATTTTTTGGGAATATATACCGCCAAATCACTTTTCAGTTCATAAAACATGTTTATTGACACGTTTATTCACCAGATGGCAGCAGAGTAAAATTGTAATTTTTAATACTAACTGAAGTAGGAACTGTTCTACCCTTATTCACTCATATGTCCTGCGGCCTGGGTTAAAATCTACCTCCCTCTAACTGGCCTAAAGTGAGTGATGGATCTACCACTTTTTGTAGTTTGACTTGGCACCTCTGAACTTATCCTCACTATTTTTGGCGAATCTTCTCCAGCAGTTTTTTACTTTGTACCAATACTGCTACACAAAGTGTGTGTGTGTGTGTCACACCTTGACTAAAACTACGGCATCTGCTCAGACGGTGAAGGATATTGAATGGATACCGCCACAAATACCTATTAGTCAATTACCAGCTAAAACACCATAACATTTTTTTACACACTATAGCTTTAAAAAAATCCTAAAATTCATGGATATAAAAAAAAAGTTCACAAAAACTCGTAAAAACTCAGTTCATAATAATCCAAAAAGTTAAAAAAAAAAAACTTGGTAAAAATATTTATGAACTTTTTGAGGGCCCCACTAGGCCTAATTAAGTTTAGACCAGTATTCTAAGCCTGTTTAAATACCTAAAGTTAGTCACCCGTGTTAAACAAGCTATAGGTTTACCTAAATTAAAATTAGGTAGTTACTCCAGCAAATTAAATAGTACAATTTTCACTGTATTAAAAAATTTAGTGTGTTTAACTAACTTTTTCAAATCAGACCATTCCGTTTTTCAGCTATTTTCTCTCATCGGAAACGGTTCTGCAAACACGGAAGTTAATTTGTAAATATTTTTATGTTTATGGGCAAACTTTGAGCGTACTTTCTGGATCCTAATTCCCGCCCACTTAACTTCAGTAGTTATATTAAATTTCCTAGCTGGGCTGCTGACAGGGAGGTCGATGGAATGAGTCCCGGCCGGGACTTCGCGATTTCCAACTTCCTCGGTGGGTCGAGGTTCGGATTCCGTTAAACCATTGTTTCAAGATTCAAGATGGGGGCGAAAAACCTTTTTCACCATAATGGACAGTTCATTCATAGGGAGAACTAGGGTAACAAGGGCAAAAGAAACGCGTTCTAATTTTTAAAAAATTTATTCAATATATAATGCAATACATGAAATATATAAACGAATTTTAGGGGGTGAATTTTTTGAGGTGAATTTTTTGAGGTGAAAATTTTGAGGCAAGAAATTTTCCTCTATAATTGCCAAATACCACCTTTTTGAAGAATACCTCAGTAATAAAAAACTTTGTATCGGTGCCGCATATTAATTCACAAAAAATGTTACCCGCTCTGTAGCAAGGCAACTAATAGTTACGCACATAGAAGTACCTTACCTAAAAGTCCATTCCCTGAAACTTTGTTTCAATATATTACACTAAAGTGTAAAGTCTTTAAAAAATATAAATTTCCCACCTATGTCATTTGTTACTCTTGACTCACTAAAGCCCACTGCATATTTCGCTATCTTTGGCTGCTCTGTAAAATATATGCTGTCGATTATGTAAGTAGACAGTCTTCCTCTTTCCTATGTACATACGATGGGAGGTCAAAGAGTTTTGCAAACAAGTTGTATAATAATATGGCAAGGCTCTGTTTTTTTTTTTTTAAATGCATCATGAAGGTGTACCTTTGAATAGCAGTTTGGTTAATTTCAATAACGTGACATCTGTTGTTTGATGTTGAGAGCTTGAAGTTTGGCATCCGAGGAAATTATGGATTTTCACAAACTTGAGCATCGAAGTGTCAAAGTTCTTATCCAAAGAAAGTATCAGCGCGAAGGAAATCAATCAACGTATACCGACCGTGTACGGCGATGGTATCTCCCTCATATACTAAATTAACAAGACGGGGCAAGAGAGTTCAAGCACGGTCAAAATGGCCTTCAGATGCCACTGACAAGGGGACTGCAGCCCAAGTCGAGAATTTGATCGGCGCATCAAGGTCGATGAGATTAGTAGTAAAGTTGGGATTTTACATGAAGTGGTGTGACCACTATCCACGCACATTCCAGCATGTTTAAGGTTTCGGCAAGATGAGTCCCCCAAAAATGCGGCGCTCAGGATCGACATCCAGGACAATGCATTGGTTCACAAAGCTCGTGTTGCGCAGGCTCCAATTCGGTACTGTGGTTTCGAACAACTCAACCACCCTCCTTACAACACAGAGCTGGTCCCAAGTGACTATTATCTATTTCGAAACATGAAGTCCCCCCTGCGTGGCCGCTGCTTTGAGGATGAGGAGCTCCTCACAGATACTAATGAACCTTAGTTTGACCAGCAATCGGAAGATTTCTATAAGACTGGCATTACGAGCTTGAAGGATAAATGGAGCAAGTGCATTGAAGTCGGTGGATATTGTATTTAAAAATAAAGTAAGAGTTGTCTGTCTGCCACATTATTTTATACCTTGTTTGCAACACTTTCCGACAGTCCCTCGTACTATCAAGACTTTTAAAACTAAGGAAAATACAAGTTTCACAGCTCATGCTTTTAGTAGCAAGTCGAATGCGATATGATAACCCATTATTTGACAAACCATTCAGGTCATTTGATATACAATAATTACTTTGTGAATATTTCCAGGTTACTGCTAAGTATACCTTATATATATATATATGTGTGTATATATATATTAGTTATTAAATATAATGTTAATACTAATGACTAAATTTACAGCAACATATGAATAAAATATATATATTGTTGTTGAAGCATTAATATAATGCATAGCAATTATTTAACTAAAATAAAAGCAAATAAAATATGAAAGACGAGTGTTTAAAAATGCTGAAATTATTTGTCACAAATAAATTGACATAGAGGAAAATTTTTAAAATTAAATAGGCCGAACGAAATTTGAGAAACCTACATTTATGTAGGTCCTCGCGATGTTCCGAGTGATTTTGCTTTGGGAAGCTGAATGAAGTGCTTGGGTTCGCTCCCCGCAGCCGCCTTTTTTCGAGTAAGAAGAGTCACTCGTTCAACGCGAGCGAAGTAAAGGAGTGTTGAGCAATGGGCGCCGCCTACTGTGAGCCTGAACTCCACCGCGTCATCTATTGACATTCGACGGAGTCGTACTTACAGGAGATAGAGCGGGTACCCAATGCCCATTTATGTAGAATAATTAGTTAACCTATATGAAAAGTTCTAAACATAAATTTTACAAATGAACTCATTTATGTAGAATAATTAGTTAACCTATATGAAAAGTTCTAAACATAAATTTTACAAATGAACTCGTGTTAGTGTTAGTGTGTGAAACGTTATACTTAGTTCATTAAAGTAGCTGACATTCCTTTAATCCCATATATCAGAATCGGCCAAGGCCTCCCTAGCACGATTTCAACATAAATCGTCGATTAAAAAGTTAAAAATTGAAGTTTCCCTCCCATCTTCTCCTTAAAAGAAACTTAAATACATTTAGAAAAGTCTTTTTTTTCTTTCATTATTTCCGTTCAATAAAGATGAGCTCATCCATCACGTGCAGAATTTAGCGAAGGATCATTTGCCGTCTTCCTCTATGGTTCCTTTTTGACTCGTTTCCTCCTCCTCTTCCTTTTCCTTTTCCTCTTCTTCTCCTTCTCCTTCTCCTTCAGGCTTTGAATTAATTGCTTTAATCTTCTTCACTCCCTTTATGTGGTTTGTGATGATCTCAGCGTAATATTCGCCAAACACTGCCCTGTTATGCGACACTAGCCTCAAAAGGGTGCCGCAAATGTGCCCCAATTCCTCTTGAAGGGCGGAAAGACCGGGTGGCACTTGCACTGGGCGAGCGGTCGTCGAACTCAGCAGGATTCCGATAAATTCGTTAGCGCGGGCGGCTGAATGGAAAAATAAAAGTAATGCTTAAGTCCAAATTCATCCAAATACAAGAGGTTAACTACTAAATTCAAAATGACAAATTATAATTACCGAATCATGCCGAGATAACTTGATCGCGCGCGCACGCACACACACATTTAGAGAGGGTTCATAAAATTAAATAGACACTACGGATGACTGTCCTCAAGAACAGCAAAGTTTATCAACGTGTGTCAGGTTTAGATAACAGAAAGGGGAAAATAACACCATTCTAAATATATTCATTCAAAAGTCTCTTATTACTCTTCTTATTTACGGACTTTTATTATAAAAAAACTATGGAAATAAGTGTCTATTTAATTTTGTCAACCCTCTGGTACGTACTTAGCTACATTACGAAATGGCGAGAATTTCACACACTATTTTTAACTAAATATTAGCGACATTTAACTTTATTAATTTAACCTCCTTCAGTATATTCTCTTTTCATATTTAATGATTTTCAATAAAAAAAAATATGGTATATCGTTAACGTCACTAGCTTCGTCTCGCGATGAGTTCAGTATGTGAACTAAGGATATACTTTAATAAAGTAGCCAAGATAGATAGATATCTTTATCTATCTAATAATAAAGGTGAGTTTGGAAACTATACTGCAAACAGACCAACACAAAGAGAAGATCGTGGTCGAAAACATGAAACGCATTCAACGACAAGTCTGAACAAATACAACACAAAGCTACACTGATTGAAATATGTAATATTTGCTATCAAGATCATTTCACACAAGAGAAATACTGGTCATCTTCAAAGGGGCAAACATGGTGTGTGTGTGGGGGGGGGGGGGGGGGGTACAAAGTATGGAATTAAAAGGAAATATAGTTTTGGCTGTACACTATATCTCCTAATGATGCCAGACTTTCGGCTATCCGTATATTCATGATAATTAGGCCTACGTGAACGTGGAATTAACAAAGACACCACCAATACTAATGGTAAATACAACATTCACTGTAAAGTATGCCATTAGCCTTTGTGAACACAATGTAATTTACCCCCAAAGTCGGCCGAGAAGCATAAAATTTTAAACAAGGCCAAATCATAGCTACCAGTGTGTGTGTATATACGCGTTGGTTTTAATCGAAAACGTTCCATATACTTTCGATCAAATTTTAACATCTACTCACTTATAAGTTGCCTGACTCTCTGTTCAGGGTTCTTGATCTCGATGAGTTGAGACTTGAGTGCAGTGACCGCCGACTGCGGCAAAGGTGGTTTCTCGTGCTCCACTAAATGGTCGGAGACGTCTTTAACTATTTGTTCCGCAATGTTTTCGATAAGGTCGTACGTTTCTCTGGAAATAAAATGAGACCATCATTATTTTTAATTCATAATTTAATCCAAATAAGCATTTGAAACAAGTATAAATTGCATAGATTATAGCCAGAATTGTTTAAACTCACTTCTGTGTATAAGCAGGGTCTAGAATGCCACAGATGTTTTTCTTTAACTTGATCTTCAAAGTGTCTGTCTGAGGTAATATAGGTCCCAGAGAAGAGAGGGTAACCAAAATGACAGCCCCCATGATGCATACTTGCATGAGTCTATCTCTCAACTCAAAAATTCTACTGCCATCGAGTAGAACAGTCTAGAATTTGGAGAAATCGTTTAAATAAACGAGTCAGAGGATCAGAACAACCTTATAACGAGTACCGTATACCGTATTATATGAGGAGGGTATTACTTTTGTTTTAAAAATAAATCTACAAACTAAGTCACCAAACAAAGGGAATATCACACCAAAATCGATTGTCAATTACTATTATCTGACGCAAACATTACTTCATATTGGTAGAATTTGGCACAATTGAATGAATGTCTGAATATGAATATGAATTTTACAAAATAAAGCTTGCGTTGGCAGGGAAAGTGAATATTCGCCGAATTCCAACCTGATCAGGCCAACAAATCCCTTATCCTCATTATTGGTGTGTTGGTAACCCATTTTAAAAAGTGATGTCAAAGCCTGGTTCCTTACGAGATTCAATATTTAATGGTGATTGCATTTCCACATTTATGGCTACCTGATTGTACCAACCAGCCCAATGGGCAAGGAAGGAAAAGTGAAAAATTCTATTATGGAATATTATTAAATTAAAGGTTGTTTAAAAAAAAAAAAGTTCATACGATCATAATTCAATAAGCCACTATAAGTTCTTAACACCTAAAATACAAGACCTACTAAGATTTGGTATAATTTAATTTCTCAGCAGCTGACTTTGTGAAGTTCAAAATTCTGACACATGTTCATGCTTTTTCAACTAAAACTATAACATCTGGTCGAATGGTATCATTCCACTCAATGTCATTCCCATTTCATTTCGCGCCCAAGAGTGAGAAATCTGCGAGTGAGAATCACAAAAGGGGCAGTTTTCAAATCGATTTATCCCCCATTTCATGCCGTTCTCATTCGCAGTTTTACCACTTTGGTCCAGGTTAGGTTAAGAAACATCACCCCTTTTCATTTGGCGCCTTTACAGCGAATCAGAATGACATTCAAGTGTGGATATCTCACTTTCGGACAGCGAATGACACCGAGTGGCGAGTAATAGGGCGAAATTACTAGGCTTACCGTCAGTATAAAAAGTATATTGTTATAGTACGTACTTCTGGTAAAGCTTTATCTTCCGGCCAAGAAAGTAGGAAGAGATACGCTTTCGAGATAATCCTACTGACGATGTTTCTTATAGCCATATCGTCAGTGACAGACATATCCTCCTCCACAATGAATCGCGTAAGCCAATCACGGGTGATTTCTAAGCCATCGTTTTGAGTTTTAAGGAATTCGGAAAATTTTTTTCGTTCATATTCAACGCTCTGGAATAAATGAACAGCGTACGTAATAAAAATCTAACTGATAAAATGTGCAAAGTAAAATTAACATACAAAAGTAACAAAAAGAAAAATGGAAGGGTCAAAAACTGTGCTGAAAAGGATTTTCTTCACGCAATGTTCCGAGATATGATGCAGCTACTGTAAAAAAAAAGGAACAGTGAGCCAGTGTTCCGACTTAATGAAATATTAGTTGTACGACGTACGTCCTTCAAGGTCTTCTACTGCAAGGATATTCTCTTCGTGAAAGCAGACAATGAATCGTAACTGGGATATCATGGTATTTTATTCTCAGGGATAAATAAGGGTTGTAAAATTGGGTCTTGTTTCCAGCCCAGAGTTCAAACGTTGCTCTTACCCGCTGAGGATGAGAAATATCCGGCTAACGTAATTACAAGCGTATATTATTATTATTGTTTTTCCTATTCCTTGCACTAACACAATGGAATATAAACCGATAATTAAAGGTATCGACTTAGGCGATACTCTCTAACAAATGTGAGTTTTCTTCAGAGATTTTCAACATCTATCATTACGCTTTGAAACCGCAGGTAACCAACAGCCCAACAATGTTCCTACCTGCCACGCGAGAAATAAAAGTCGCCTTTGTCCTCACCATTCTACACATGCAGAGAGGAACATTGTTGGACTATTGGTTACCTGCAGTTTCAAAGCATTGTCCAAATCCCCGTTTATATTGCGTTCTCTTGCGTATTTATCATTATATTAAAATAATAATTCCCCCTATGTAGTTCACGCCTTAAATTTCACGTTTCCTGTAACATGAAAACCTAAGCAGAATATTAGTAAAATAACCCATTTAAGTTGAATGAAAGGTTCAATGGACAAACCTGAGCAATAATATGAGGTCTAATTTGTTGAATGGTGAAATTGGCCATGTCTAGTCTCATGAAATCCAGTGTCTCCATCACTCCCCTGAACACGTTGACAACATCGTTCTCCTTCATCAATCCCTGAATTACTTCATCTCTGACAGGAGCACACAAGCGAGCCATGATGGACAACACATACTGAGAGTACCTTACAAAAAGAGTTAAAGATTAGGCACAAATCAAAGGTTTTTAAGTCGCCTTTAATATGTCTCAATAATTTTAATTAATGCAGAACATGGGCCAAACCAACAAGGTATGGCCCTTCAGATTGTTTATCAGGCATCAATATCCTTACACATAAATACATTATCAAAAATCTCCTTTCCCAAATGAGTTAGGGGTGAGAAGGCAGACATTACATTTGGAAAACATGAAGCCACTCGGTCCTATTGAGGTTATCCAAGTCATAAGCTATATTTTTAATCAAATTTAGCAGGCTTGAAATTGATATTTTGCAAAATTTTATTATAAAATATAGCTTATGACTTGGATAACCTCAATAGGCCCAAGTTTTCTAAATCTAATGTAAAATACAAAAGGTAATGAAGAAGAGAAAATGTAGAAACTAAAGCATACTCGTTCATTCATAGTGGCATTCTGGTGGACCAGCAACCCCAACATGACCAAATTCCACACTTACGGCGCTTCATATACCACGAATGGTGTGCGTCCAAGTTTTGTCAAAATAAAAGCGTGTCCCGAACATATATTCCTTTAACTAATCTCCATTCCAACCTACTTGCGGCCACTTCCATCTAGGTGATGCACGAGAAGTCCAGGTTTAGTCACGCAATCATTCACCATGGCTATCCATCATCATCTCAGCCTTCCTCTCCTCCTCCTGTCTTCGCAAACACTTTTTACAACTCTGCCATCTTCCATTCTTTCAACATGTCCATACCACTTTAACAGACACGGCCAGGGACGCCCCTAGGGTTGCTGGCGCCCCGGGCAAGCTGAACTTCGGCGCCCTTACAAGTATAATTTTAAAATTTGTTCACAATGAGGAAAAACTACAAATGTAGGAATAGAGAGTTTATTACAATTAACGATATTCACTCAAAGTACAACTAAACATTCTCAAAATGGAACCATGTATGAAAATATAAGAGACAGTGTTGCCACTTTTGTCTGAGGTAAATCCACAAAAAAATGTAAAAATTCCACAAAGTGGCAACACTGATGAGATATCATAGGATGGCAGCGCTGCCAGGCGTATGTAATTTGTGCTCAAAGCTCACCTACGCGGCCACATCAACCCATGTCGGGCCAAACTGACCTTAGCTTTACTGGTAGTCTTTAATGCTATTGGCTAATATAATGTTATAATCCCTGAAAATTTTACTCCACATCAGGAAATTTTCACATTTGACTTTTATTTCATTTTATTTTATTTATTTATTTTAGATTTTTCGCTTTGTATTTGGAAGATCCCAAACGCATGACGTGGCGCCCCGGGCAACTGCCCGAGTTGCCGGTACCTTGAGCCGGCCCTGCACACACCTCAAATTTCACTTCCACTGACTTCTGAATAGGGAATGGTTCTGATTAATCATTTAATCATTGTTTCGAATTTAATCATTAATTAATCAAAACATATTTTTGGAAAATGATGGGAAATGATTAATTTTCCTCATAATTTCAGCATCATTTAAATTTGGCACCTTTTCGCATGTATAAACTGTCTAATCCGCCCATGCCTGATTTCTTGAACTAAAGCAAACTAAATGTTTGAGCAAAATGTTTTCTTCGGTCTTATCTCACGCAACAGAAACAACAAAGCTCGTTCTTACTCTTTTCAGAAGTATTTAATTTTTAATCATTGATTAATTAGAAAATTTCATCATTCATCACTTTTTCCTAAAAATAATTAACCATACCCTACTTCTGACCACCACATCTATTCAGGACCACACGATTTCTCACTATCAATCCGGCGCACGCCACACATACTTCTCAAGTTATCCATCTAACTTGCTCTTACCCTCGACTTCTCCCTTTCATGCCATATCAATGTTTCACACCCATACAAAAATGTCCGTACTAACACACCTTCATGTAAACATCTCGATAATAGCAATACTCGTAATAACGGATTTAAGTTGCGTCGCAGACGTTTCATTACTAATATCGCTAAAAACTTCTTTACGTTTAAAGTAATTGATAAATGGAATAATCTTCCCACGTCAGTCATGAACTCTACCAGCGTTAATGTGTTTAAGAACCGTTTAGATAGACATTTTAAAAATATTAACGTTGTTTAATATAATAAAACAATTAGTAACAGGAGCTCTGGGGGTGGTGATCGGGGATGAGTCTGTTGACGATTAATGCCAACGTGTGATATGCCAGCAAAAAAAGGGGAAAAAAAAAAACTAGACTAACACGAACTTAGATGTAGCTTGTAGCATAAACTAACCGGGGTTTTTTTTTTTTTTTTTCCCATGTCTCTAACTCTCTTCATTGAATGTCTGTAGTTTGCATGGTATGATAGTGTTGAGTTAAGAATGTGTTGCATGGTTTGTAATGCGTTCTTATTTTACTTCTTTTCATCTTTCACCATTTCCGGCAGAGTGGGCTGCATCCTCTACCTCCCTATGGAGTGGAGGACCGGTCTGCAACAGCTGGAAGTATTTTCTTCGACTATTTTTCCGACTTGTCGGCAGTGGCGGGCGGATGATGATGGCGTCTTTCTTTCTCTTTTTCTGGATGAATTTTAACCCACGAGTGATAGGTTTTGCTACTGACTTAACCCCTTATTCTCTTCTTTTAACCCCTTACTTTCTTCTTTCTCTCCGGCTAACCTTAGAGTGGATCTTAGGGTCTTTGTTAGCTTTAGCTTCTGTAGATCTGTAGATCTCTATCCAGTCTCCGCTTCCTCACAACCGCCACCTTCCTTCTTTGATTCATTCTACTATTAACTTCATCCGCGCTCGTCTCTTTTGTTCAAAACACATCCCAAATACTTAAAAGACTATCACCTCTAGTGTTTTACCATTCACCATTACATGACAGTCCAAATTTCACCCCCTTTCTCCACAATCAATAACTTGCTTTTACTCACATTCACTTTCAACAATCATTCTTCTCTCACACTGCCACAAAACTATTAACAACCTCTTCATATCACACTCAAAGCACAGCATCATCCGCATACAACAGATTCAACAGGCTATTTCAATCATACACCAATATCCTTACTCTTCAAAATTTAGGACTCCATGTTCAGCTTGCTGCTTTATTAACTCCACATCGAATTTCTCTGCAATTTCTTGTCGAAGTCTAGTATGATGAGGTAGTGTGATTTCAATTAAATTGTCCCTAACTTCCTGAAGAAGCACGAAAGCTTGCTCGTAGTTTGGAGGCTTTTGTTTGAGTTGCTCTGCAAGGTTATCCCAAAATGCTCTATGCATTGTATCTCGAACCTAAATAAAGTAAAAAGTAAATAAAATTAAAATACTACTACTTCAAGCAATACGGTTCTTTAACTTCCTCCATAATGGCAAAGGTCATGTGATGGAGGAGCTTCCCTACAACTTTACACCAGATCCGCACTATCTATAAGGGGTGTTACATCATCTGAATGCAAAGGACAGTCATCCAACCAACTACTGAACATACCCAATGTCACCTAAATTCACTGTTCCAAAGGGAAATAGTATTAGGATGTGGACACATCATAGCTCTAAGAACTAGGCTGTACATCATATACAGTTACTTATTTGGGTATAATTTTTAAAAATCAATAGAAAAGACCATTTTAAGCAAAGTACCAATAGGTATATAACTGCCTATTAAAATTACTTACTCTTTTCGCTACACTGTTTTCAGGAGGTTCAAACTTCTCCAACTTGAAATTTTTGTCCACTGCAATTTCATGGGCAAGTACCATGTTGCTAACACCATTGGCAGCCTTCATCACCTCTTCCAGAGACATAAATTTTGGGGGAGATGCCGCAACGCCAGGAAAAATAAAATTTTGAACAGGAGATGTCCCACCTACTGTTCTTTGTCTGAAGTTATCAAGGATTCAGTTATTGTATTTCAAACATTGCAAAAATAAGATTAATACAAGTTTCAGGCTACCATAACTTATGTGGCATAGGCAACTAACATATTTCAACTATTTAAATTATATGCGTACCATAATTATTCATGGTACACAAAATACCCAACTAAACAACAAATAGCTATTACCGAAAGTTTAGTGCTAATATTCACTACTATCTAGACTATTTGGTATTACGTTGGAAATTGCCTAAGAACTAGCATGTATAGTATTTAAGTTTTATGCCTTTTTATTTTAAATAATTTCAGCTACAGCTAAGATATAGGTTTACATATTTTAACTTTTTGAAACGGGTTAGTGTATTTAAGACTTCAAATTAACACTTCACATATTATGGTCTTGTATTTCATCTTGAAGTAGGATAAAATTTAATGGAATCAAATTCAAGTACAATCACACCTAAAATGTAGAGAAGTATACATAGTATTTTATTAGCCAAGCACAATGGAGAAAGAAAAAATTAATTTAATCAATGACAAGTTAAAGTTAAGTGCCTATTTCTAAAATTTTGAGGTCAATGTATAATTAAATTTCTGAAAAGAAATTACAATCAAAGTAAAAGCTATTAATTGTAAAAAGAAAAAATAACACCTCTAGAGCCTAGTTCACTAAACCTAGCTGGCAGGAGTTAGAAAATATTGCTTCCATAGACCCATTCAAATTTAATGTATTTTATCTTAAAAATGGGATATTTCATATGACAAAGACTTACTGTGGCCAGTGATTTATTTAAAAGTATTAGTATTCCTATTCGTGACATATACTGTACAGTATTTGCTAACAAGATTATTAAAAACCTCACTCAACCTAGAGTAACTGTACTGTTAAGGTTTCAGCAAATGAAAGGTCCATGCAAGTAAAGCCAATGTAAATTACAAATGAAATTTTAAATGGGTCTATTTTATTATTATACTTTACAGCCAATCAAAATAAAATAAAATTTGGCAAAACCTTTTTCTCCTCCAACCCCTAACTTGAAACTTTTGAAGACAGTAGCTAATGGTAGATCCATTACAGCTATCTGTGGAACTAAGCTGCGAGTCAGTTTAAATTTTACAAAGCAAGCTAGAAAACAAGAGAGACCTAACTTGAAATTTTCCATAAATATTCAATTTTAAATTTTAAATGAAGAATCTTCTAGCCATAGCAGGCAACAACTTGATTACTGATTGCAATAGAAGTAACACCATGAGTAACACTTATTCATTACTTTAGGCTATGTTTACTTAAAATTAAATTTTTATCTGGATTAAGAAAGCTAACCCCTAATTTCTTCTAGGCTACAAAATGGGCATTTACATTAAGAAAAAATACATCTGACTAAGAACCCCAGAGTCAACAGCATGCCTACCACATCTTATTTTCACTTCAAACTGGTTACACAAAAGGGCCTGGGCTTAAATAAGTCTAGGTTCAGTTAAAAAAAATTCAATAAATGGATTCTGATCTTCAACTGGATCTAATTAAGAAGTGGTTATACACACTATTAAGACTTGGAAAGAAGCCTGTTCTAAATTTGAGAGTCGTATAACAGGATGATAGGTAGGTCTACAGCAGATGTATTGAAGTCTATCCTACAAAGTTAATAAGTTTGCTTACCTCTTCATTCTGTCTAGAGGAGGAGAGTTTTCATTACTACTGGAACTTTCACTATCATTTCGAGCTCTTGCTCCTTGAATATCAACATTAGGGGTGGCCTTTTTGGTGTCTAAGGATTTGGGAACCTCTGGTGACTTAATTGGAGAACCATCTTCATCACTATCATCCTTTTCTGAACTTGACTTTCCATAAGTTTGGTCATCATCCTCTAATCCATTTTCCAAAGGATCTTTATTTGAAATCTCAGAATCATCAGATTCAAAATCTAAATTTTTACTTCCTTTTTTGGAACCTGACTTCAACTTTGTAGCTTCTTCTGTACTGCCCATTATTTTAATTTTATTTACAACCTTTCTCTACAGGAAAAGATTATTAATAAATAAAAAAGTTCTTTCAGCATTCATTATAAGTAGTCTACCAGTTTATAGCACATTATATTTTTATTTTTAGTGCTTAATAGACGTATGGTCATCATCTTATATTATCAAAATTCCATAGTTGTGTGGCTGAGTTTAAAACAAACATTCAGGATTGATAATGAGCATGAATGGATTGGCAGTGTCTTCCAACTACTGTTGAGACACGAATAGCCCTGTGTGTTATTAAACCATAGGGCACTACTGTACAGTAGTCTAGGCTGGGCTGAAACTATAATTTTTGCTTGATTTTAATTTATCAGAGTGACTAACAGTTGGCTTTTGATATAAAAATAAGATTCCTGAAAAAAATAATTGGTGGCCACCAACGTGTGTCCGGGCACCCCCATTTTTGTAAAAACATCTAATGCTGCACTAGCAAAATCAGGAAAATGGCAATATCTCTTCTTCTGAGCATGCTAGAGAGATGGTTTGCATACCAAAAGATGCAGAATTTGATTTAGAACAAATTATTAAGTGGTATTTTTTTCATAAAACCTTTAGTTTTGAGTTATTTTAGAAAAACTAATTTTTTGGGCCCATAGACCCCCTTTCAACTGAATGTCAACACAATAAAACATTCTCAAGCTGCAAATTGACATGTATTAGTGGTTTTCAATCAGCAATCAAAATCAATCAAAATCAGCCATTTTAAATTCATTGAAAATGCTTTTTGACATTCCAAAACGCCAAACATTAAATTATACAATTAACAAATTGTCATTTTGTCATATTTTAGCATGATAAATAATAATCTAGAACTTAAAATATTTTTTAGACACAAAATCTTTCATTAATTTATGTGATCTAATTTTGTTTCTAATAAGACCATCTCTACGCTCATGACCTACAACAGCCAAGGATGCTTCAGTGACAAGCTTGATGTGCCTTTCAACATTCTGACTGTGGCACTCGTGATCCAGTTTCAATGCGGTATTAATGATATCACGCAGTTCATCATTACTGAATTCTTTTAATACAGGTGGAACAGTTTCCCATTGGGACATAGCAGACAGCTTGTGGTATGCAGAAGCTTTGAAATTGATGATTGGCTTTCTAAAGACCCTAACATTCTCATCTATAGCAGGATATTCATCAGTACCACCTTCATGATCCTCTTCATTCTCATCATCACTTTCAATTATTCCACCTGCAAAATCATTGCTACTACCAGATTCATCATCAAAATCCTCTATAACTCCCCTCAGACACAGAACTTTATTGACAGCACACCTCCTCACTAGGGTGTACCATTTTTGGGTCATTTTCAAAAAGTCAAGGTCCAGGAGTCTAATGTTGTGCCAAATGATGTCCTAAACACGAATTTAACAAGCATTTTCTAATCCAACAAATTTTGAATCCCCCCACCCCCCTTGAAATTTTGCCCATCCCCTTTTCCTAAAAACCCCATATATCTAAAAAACTATCAACTTTATCGAAAAATGTTACAGAATAAAAATGATTTAGAATCAAACGTTCTATTAGAAAAGTTCATTAAGATAGAAATGTACGTAATTTTGAAAATTTTCATTTTCTTTTGTCAAAGAGCACCTTATTGTATTAATATAAAATAAGGTGCTTAAGTTACATTATTTATGAGTATATTGTGAGTATAATCCAAATTTAAAAATCCTTTTTTACATTGAATTTTAATAAACAAGCATTGTTTTTACTCTTATTGTTTCTTTTCAGACTGCTTTATTTGAAAAATAAATAAAAAATGAGTCAAACAGCTACAAAACAGCATGACTTTATTCTTGGTCGCTTGCAGGCTGATATTATGAGTTCATCTAAAATTGTTTTACCATCCAATAAAGATGTTCTAAGCCATTTTATTTATTTACGGAGAATGCAGTATAAGGGTCCAAAAGTTACAAAAGATTCTACTGTTAATGAAGTTCTACAGAAGCTACTAATAATATGGCAAAAAGCATGCATTCCTACTATAGATATTAGTAAAAACCCTAAAGGCAGGAAGATGCTGTTAAATCTAGAAGAAATGCATAATAATTTAATCAAGCACAAAAAAAGAGCAAGCTTTGAAAATGAACTCTCTAATTTCATGAAAATTATGGATTCCCTTTTTGACATCTCTTCTCAAAATGCCGTTGAATTAATCCAAAAAGACCGCATGAGAACTGAGCCTCAGAAAGCATATGATATTTCATTCTTAGAAGATCAAAGAACAAAACGAGAAACATGTTTAGGTTTGCTAGATGCAGATTATGCATCAAAAGTACAGCGCAAGTACATTAGATTAGAGAAAGAGAAGAAACGCAAAGAGAAACATAAATCAGTGAAGCAAGTGAGTGATACAACCAGAACATCAGAGACCCTTCTTTCTAGCACGACCAGTTCTGAGACAGACAGCTATGAAGAGTTTCCGACAGAACCTACAGCAGGACCTTCAAATGCTTCCAGCCCCAAAAATATTCTTGCCTCACCATTGGTTTCCTCCACTGCAGACAGACTTAATCTCTCTATTGGACAACGGACTGTTTTTGCTGCTGCAGTAGCCATTAGGTGTGGCAAGGATATTGAAAAACTGTCTCTCTCCAGGACCACATCTGCAAGAGCCGCTCGAAAGACAAGAAAACGAAAATATGAAACTTGCATCAAGGATTTTACTCCTCCTGATCACTGCCTAGTACATTGGGATAACAAGCTGCTTACTAAATCATGTTCAGAACAAGAAGACCGCCTTGCAATACTTGTTACTGGATACCCAAATGTAGAAAAACTTTTATCAGTTTCTATAATAGATGATTCCACTGGATTGTCTCAAGCCACTTCTGTATTTCAAAGTATTGAAAAATGGAACTTGAAGCAAAATGTCTTTGGAGTATCATTTGATACCACTGCATCCAATTCAGGATGGATGAAAGGTTCCTGTAAGTTACTTGAAGAACTTTTGCAAAAGAAATTGATTTGGTTAGCATGCCGCCATCATGTGGCTGAAAGAGTTTTGTGTGCTGTGTATGAAACCATTTTTGGCCCAAGTAAATCTCCTGAGTTTGAGTTATTCAAAGAATTTCGCGAGTCTAAATGGAAGAAAATTAATACGAAATCTACATACAATGTTCTTGATGTTAAATCAAGGTATCAAAGAGGCCTAAAGGAAGAATGTATAGAATTTATGACCCAATGTTTAAGAAAATCTGACTGCTTTCCACGTGATGACTATAAGGAAGTTGCTGAAACAACTTTAATGCTTTTAGGAGAGGTTTCCAGAGAAAACAGTCATTGGCGGAAACCTGGTGCAATGCACCGTGCCAGGTGGATGGCAATGATTTTGTATACAAATAAAATGTATGCTTTTGCCCACCAAGCATCATATGATGAATCATTGATTAAGAAATTAAAGAGAATGTGTCTATTTAATGCATTAATTTATGGAAAATACTGGCTTTTATGTTCTAATTCACTAGATAGTCCAGCTAATGATCTGAAGTTTTATCATGATTTGGTGAATTACAAGAAGGAAGATAGGGAAGTTGCAAATGCTGCTTTGAAATCTTTTGCCAATCATTACTGGTATTTGATGGAGGAAGTGGTCCCTTTGAGTTTCTTTGGATCGCTAAGTAATGATGAAAAAGATAAGATCGCAAAATCCTTAAACAAATATCCAGTTCCAGAAAATTATGTATGTGGGCAACCTGTTTTCCCCATTTTAAAGGAAGACACAAAGCTTCATCAGCTAGTAGGTCCAATTTCATGGCATTTATTTCAATGCTGTGGGTCAAAACCAGACTCATGGATAAAGAAACCAGCATCAACATGGGAAGAGGTCGATGACTACAACAAACTAAAAAACATTCTTTCATCTATTAGAGTAGTCAATGATACCGCTGAAAGAGGAATCAAGCTGGTTCAAGACTTTCATGACAAATGTCAAAATGAAGAAGAATTTCAAGGTCTTTTGCAAATTGTGGAAGAGAATAGAAGACTAATTCCTGATCCTAGTAGAGAGACTCTTAAAAGAATGAAACTCAGTAAAGAATAGTTCATTAACAGATAGATTAGTTATTTTCATTTGCAGAGATTGTTTTAATTTAGAAGAGGCTGATTTTTTTTTGTTGTTAAATATACCATAAATTGTCTTTTCTTATTTTTATGTTTAAAAAGCTCTTATATCAATGATTTCTAATTAGGAAACTTGTTTCTTTTTATTTTTTTGAGGAAAGTGTTGAATAAAGGAAAAAAAAAATGATGGGACCTCACAACTATAGATAAAGTGTTAATTTTTAGCTTTATTTTATATATATATAGTTTTGAGGTTGTCCTCACTTTGTATAGGCTAGTTATAATAAAAACTAATTATGATTTGCATTATAACTAGCAAATACAAAGCCCATCGCCGCGAAGCTACATTGGGGTGATGCTTCAAAGGTGGCGGTAACACCTTATTTAAGAAGAAGGCACTGCAAGCAAAAAAAATTTTTAATTTAAATTTTTAAAAAATAAATGAACATTTTCAAAATTAAGTAAATTTCTATTTTGATGAACTTTTTTAATAGAACTTTTGATTCTAAATCATTTTTATTCTATAACATTTTTCGATAAATGGGGTTTTTAGGAAAAGGGGATGCGCAAAATTTCAAGGGGGGGTGGGGGGGATTCAAAATTTGTCGGATTAGAAAATGCCTATAAAATTCGTGTTTAGGACATCATTTGGCACAACATTAGACTCCTGGACCTTGACTTTTTGAAAATGACCCAAAAATGGTACACCCTACTCCTCACCTCTTCATCTTCATCAGCCAGCATTCCAACTAAAATATTTTCACCATGAGCAAAATAGCTGTTATTGTTTAATACGTCATAACAAATTTCTCTAATTTTCCTGTCAGGGAATTTATTTACTCTTTGGATCATATTGAATAGGTTTTTTGACCCATCACTTAGCCTCTTATTAGCCTTGATATTGAACAAACTGTGAAAGTATACTTTGATGATGAATTCTACTATGATTTTGAGGTTCTTACTGGATCTTTTTTGTGAAACATAAAAGTGAAGAATTCTACAGGCTAAGGTGAGCCATCGAGAGTGATTTAGCAGGCCAACTTCTAAGAGTGCAAGGTCTTCATCCACTTCACCAGTAATAATTGCCCAGCAGATGCAGTATCCATAGTATTGGTCTGTTGATAAATTATTGACCACCTCATTTGGTAGAAGCACAAATGCAGGATAAGGTATAGATTTGAAGTCCACAACATTCCATTCTGACACATCCCCATTGAGCTGAGAACCAATAGGGCCAGAAAATTTGTCTGGACTTTTTGTTGTCCCATCTAAAGTTATGAAGACGTGTCTAAGTGGCAATTCATTTAGATGCAGAAGACAAATATCCCACTGAAGAGGTTGCCCTAAAAACATTTCCAAATATCTGATTGACCCATGCATATGTCCTGTGTTAGTATTTGTCCCATCTGCTTTAACTAAGTTTAATTTGGCCTCAAGTTCTGTCCCTTTAATGATCTTATAAATGCCATGAGCAATGTCAATGCCTTTGCCACTCTCCGGGGTAAAATGGTCGAGGTAGAAATCATCTGAAAATAAATGTAATTAATTTTACAATTGAATAAAAATAAAAAAGGAAGGACAGTTTGTCATCATGTTGATATATATCAAATAAAACGTTTAGTTTTCAGAAAATCATCCAGATCTTGATGATATTTAGGTCCCCTTTTCTTTTTGTCATACTTCAGAAGGCGGTTGAATTCCTTTATTTGGGTTTTCAGTCGGCTCTGTAGGCAGGGTGTCCCAGAATTAACTATCTATTTCAATGAAAACGGACAAATTTTTTAAAAACACACTTTTATTTATGTTTATCATGTTTAATATGTTAAAAATGTATAAATTTATAAATTTATAAATTTTTTTCATAGTTTTTCATAGTTTTATTTTCATTCTCTTTCAGAACCCCATTAATAATGAATACACAAGAACGCATCTTTGTTGTAACATCCCGTATCAAAGGAATGCAATGTAATGAAATCAGAGAAAAATTTACAAGAAGATTCCACAGAACCAGTCCTACAGACAAAGCAATTCATGAATTTGTGAACAAATTTAAAAGAACTGGATCCGTACACGACGAGGTGGGAAGAGGACGCCCAAGGACAGCACATAATGGTACCGAACAGGTACGACAATTGTTTGAGGATGAACCAACAACTTCGGTTAGGGAGGCCAGTCGAAGACTCAACATATCCAAGACAACAGTTCATAGAATCTTGCAATCGACACTGATGAAAAAGGCTTATCACATTCAAGTACTGCATGCCCTAAATGAAGAGGATTATCCAAATTGAGCAGCAAGGTGTGCAGAAATTGTGGATCAAATCGAAAATGAAAGTTTATTGGATAACATCTTATTCAGTGATGAGGCGACTTTCCACACGTGTGGTAAAGTCAATCGACACAACTGTCGTATCTGGTCCAATGAAAGACCGTCTGAAGTCATAGAATGGCAAAGAGACTCTCCAAAAGTTAACGTGTGGCTTGGAATGACCAAATCCAAAATTTATGGCCCATTCTTCTTTGCGGAAGCAACTGTAACAGGTACCGTCTACCTTGATATGCTTCAGCAGTTTCTCGAACCACAGCTTCTTGATGATGGCATTCTTGATGATGTGTTTCAACAAGATGGAGCACCATGTCATTATGCTCTAATTGTTCGAGAATACCTCAACAGACGCCTTCCGAATCGGTGGATTGGACGTAGAGGACCTTGACCTTGGCCTCCGCGTTATCCGGATTTGACACCCCTGGATTTCTTTGCATGGGGTTTCATAAAAACAAAGGTTTATCGCCAAAAGATCAATAGTTTAGCTGAACTTAAAGAATGCATCCAGTTGGCAGTGCGGGAGATAACACTTGAAATGCTTCAAAATGTGTTTCGCAGCGCTGAGGATAGATTTGAAATTTGCAGAGATACAGACGGTGCACATGTTGAAACTTCTCAATAAAGTTTTGACTTATGATTTATAAATCTATTTGTTTTTGTATCATAATTTAGTAATAAACACAAAATTGTCAGTTTTTATTAAATTTGTCTGATTTCATTGAAATAGATAGTTAATTCTGGGACACCCTGTATGTGACCCACAATTTATGCAATTCCTCAGAAGTAGCTCTCAGTATAGCATCTGTTTTATAGTCTCCGAAACACAAACACCTTTCAATAACTTGCTTCAACATAGGCAATTTCCCTAAAGGAAACTGTTCTACTGGCATAAAACGTACATCACCAAGTACTTTAGCAACTGTTTTCCTTGTAGAAGTCATACTTTATATTGCAAATGTTGAATTCAATGACAAATTGCAGTTGGAAACTTATAACAAAGGCACCTGAAAAAAAAACAAGTTTTCAATTTATTACGTTTAAAAAAAGTTCATGAAGCAGCCCCACTCTCTATTCTTTAATCAAGCATAATGGATGCAAGATAACAAGGAAAAGTCATATCATGTGATCACTATGTCCATGTCAACATCCTTTTAGGGCAATGTTAGTAATCAAAAAGCCAAATCATGCTTATTTTAGAATTTCTTTTGTCACTAAGGTCCGTCGAAAGGGGGTCTATGGGACCCAAAAATTAGTTTTTTCTAAAATAACTCAAAAACTAAAGGTTTTATGAAAAAATACCACTCTTAATAATTTGTTCTAAATCAAATTCTGCATCTTTTGGTATGCAAACCATCTCTCTAGCATGTTCAGAAGAAGAGATATTGCCATTTTCCTGATTTTGCTAGTGTGGCATTAGATGTTTTTACAAAAACGGGGGTGGCCGGACACATGTTGGTGGCCACCAATTATTTTTTTCAGGAATCTTATTTTTATATCAAAAGCCAACTGTTAATGACTGATTAATTCTATCTTGAGTTTCAGCCCGGCCTAGACTACAGTACAGGAATACCTCGAAATTAGTTGTTAATTCATTCTGGAATAATAATATGAAATTCAAGGTAGATTATAACATTTTTCAATGAGAAAACATTTTACTGTATTATGTTATTAAACAGATTAATTAATCAAATTCTACTCGTTTTTTGACAAAATATACAATATATTGCATTGGTAAACAGTTGAATTTAGTCAATTTTGATCAATTATTTTTCTTTTAACATTTTTTTTAAAAAATGACAAATCTGCGAATATGGATGACGGATTGCGAAACTATAGGTAGTAAAAGATTGACAACGAAGCTGCGAAATGACGAATTTTGAGGTATTCCTGTATATCAAACATGTCACAAGGTATGAGAAGTTATTTCAAACTATAGTCAAATCTTGAGACACTCAATATTGTACCATTAGATTTGAAAAAATAAAAATAATAATAATAATACAATTCTTCAAAATTAATTAGCTATAAACTTATGTGATAGTGTGATTGTATGGTACAGTACAATATAAATTATAATAGGCCTAATTAAAACATTGTAATAGTGTAACCTACAACAAATACTGTACCATAAAATGAGAAGACTAATTGCTGTCACAGATTTTTTTTTATAATACAGTATAGTACCATAACTTATGACAGAAAAAAAAGGAAAAAATGCCAAATTTAGAAGGGAATTCAATATACATTATTTAAGCAAGTAAATATAAAATGATAGATTTTGACTTTACAACAGATGATATTATACAAACTTTACAAAAATGGATTTCAGTCAGGCAGATCATGCCTATCACAACTAATGGAACACTACAACAACATTATTGATGCACTTGAAAGTAATGAAAACTATGATGTAATATACACAGACTTTGCCAAAGTGTTCGACAAGTGTGACCATGGAATCGTAATATACAAAACTGGAATATATGGGAATAATAGGAAAAGTAGGGAAATGGATATACAATTTTCTTAGTGAGCAGTGGGCAAGTCATTACAGTTCAAGGAATACCTTCATCAGGAGTATCTTCATCAGAATCAGAGGTCCTCAGCTCAATACCACAGGGAACGCTATTAGCTCCACTACTCTTCATAATCATGCTAACTGACATAGATGAGGACATTACCCGAGACAGCATGCAGTAACATCCTTTGCCAATGACACAAAGATAATAGAAAAATAAGAAACCCAGATGATAAAGGATCTCTACAAACAGGCATGAACAGAATCTAGAAGTGGATGGAAAACAACAATATGAAGTTTAACACCAAGAAATTTCAACTGTTACTGTATGGAAAAAGGGAGGACCTAAAATCCATGGAATACTATACCAAAAATGGATAGGAAATCCAGAGAAATTCTAAAGCAAAAGATTTAGGAGTTGTAATGACTGATGATGTGAAATTTGAAACAAAATAAGATAGCAGTAAACAGAGGAAAGAGAATAATTGGGCAGATACTGAGAACCTTTAAATGAAGGGATAGGAATATAATGATCCCTCTACTGAAATCACTGATCATACCCAAATTGGAATAGTGCTCAATCCTAACATGCCCATATAAAAAAGAAGACATTAGACAGCTAGAAGGGATTCAGAGAAGATTCACAGCCAAGATCAATGTGTGCAAAGAACTAAATTACTGGGAACAGTTACGTGAATTAAACCTATATTCACTGGAAAGGAGAGAAAGATATACACCATTATTTACAGTTGGAAAATAATGGAGAAACTAGCCCCTAATCTTACTCTGAACTAGGGATGCACCAGAACCAACATTTTAAGTTCCAGCCAGAATGAGAACTGACTGGAACTTTAAAAAGTAACCAGCCAGTTACTCTTTTATAGCTCTATAAAGGCCTAGTTATATTATGTGGTGTACATTTGTTAATGTAGTTGTGGGATAATTTTTAGTGAATATGGTATATTAGGCAACAGTGGGATGTTGTACAGATAACACAAGGATAAATAACTTAGTTTATGCCAATGATATGGTGTTAATAAGTCCCTCTGTTAAAGGTCTGGATCAGCTACTAAAAGTCTGTGAAGTGTATTTGCAGAAACATGATATTCTTTTTAATGTTACAAAAACTAGGGTTATGCAATTTCATCCTAAAAGCTGTAACAGCCAGCTGATATAAGTTTTAAAATGAATGGTGAAGTAATTGAGGAAGTGCAAGAGTTTAAGTATTTGGGTCAAACTATTACCAGCTCCTTGAGTGATGACTCTGATATAAGAAAACAATCTCAAAGCCTTTGCGCTAAAGCGAATATGACCATAAGGAACTTTCGATTCTGTACAAGTGAAGCTAAAGACACTTTCTTTCATACTTTCTGCAGTAATACATACAGACAGCAACTGTAGATGAATTATAAAGAAGGTTCTGGCAGAACTCTAAATTTGCTGTACAACAGGTCTTTTAGACTCTTACATAAATTACCCCCCCCGAGATGCTCAGCTTTGCAAATGTTTGCTACGTGCAATGTCCCGAGCTTCCTGGAGGTAACAAGACATGCTCAATACAGTCTAATGCAAAGAATTAAAAAATCAACCAACCCGATCATCCAAGCTATCCAGGAGTCCTGCCATTTATCCTCTAAGGCCCAGTGGTTCCCAACCGGTTTTGGCTTATGGCCCCCCTTAGGAACCTTATTTTTTCCCGTGGCCCCCATAAGCATTATTTTCAGTAGGTAATATGCAGATTTAACTCTATTTTACAAAATAACATTTTCCTGTGGCCCCCTTCAAATGTGCCATGGCCCCCAGGGAGCCATATGGCCCCCGGTTGGGAAACACTGCGTCTAAGCTATGGACTTCTTGGTACAAAAATGTCTGTCTGTAGCTCCACTTAACTTCGACATTACAGTATTATTTCTAATCAATTGTATATATTTCTATCCTTAGTATATGAACTGTCATTGTATTAATAATATTTGTCATATGGACTATAGTCTGCCAATAAACCTTTTCATTTTCATTATAAGCTGGGAGCCCTGGGTGTTACTTAGTACAGTAATGATAATAAATCCAAAAAAAAAAATTTTCAGATATCATTTGAAGTTTAAAGTAAATTTTCTATAAATTCTTTTTAAATAATACATATAGAGCTCAATTTTTTTATCAATATTAACATTACGGTAGCTATTGACTAATACAGAAGCATTATGTCCTTTATTTGGAATTTCTTTTCTGTAGAAGATCAAACTGATGAAGTTGCAGAAGGCAAATTATGTAAAAAGGGCATAAGGAGAGGTGGAAAAGGTTGTCTTCCTAAAAACTTTAGTACCACACCATTACATAAGCAATGAAAGCGAAACATACCATATGCTTCAGTATAGAGAGAATGAAGAGGCAAATTAAAAATATCCAAAAGCAGCAGAAAGTGAAGATGCTCAACCACCCCCAAAACAAAGGGTGGAATGGAATGTGATGGAATGACAAATGTCTCTGAAGAGAACTTTAATAAAAAAAAGATTTGGGATATTAATGACCAATGAGCCATTGATATTCATCACAAAAATATAAACATGATTGCTGTGGACAATCAGCCTTTTACCATTGTAGAAGATCAAGGCTTCATCGAGTTAATTGCCCACCTTCAGCCAAGATATATGGTACCTACCAAGTAGAAGATATTTTGCTGATGTAATGCTTCTTCAAACTTATGAAGATGTAAAACGTCGAATTTTGAAGGAACTGGATACAGCCAATGCGCCATATATATCTTTCACATCAGATATCTGGACCAGTCAACACTCAACTGAATCCTTTGTGTCACTAACTGGGCATTGGATCAATAAAGATTTTCAAAAGAAGAATGCAGTACTTTTTGCCAGACATTTTCCTGGGACACATTCAGGAGAAAATATTGAGCATATGATTTATAATAGTGGGAAATTAATACTGAAAGACAACATAGTTCATGATGGAGCTGCTGATATGGTCAAACGCAAGTTTTTATTTTACTATTGTTTAAAAAAAATTCAAAAGTTAAAATCACTTCTGTTGTTGACAAATTACTATCAATATTATTAACCATAGTTAGGCCTATATATAAACAAAATATCTTTCATAGTTAATGGTATTAAAATAAGAATAATTTTAGTATATGAAGTCTTATTTATTTTTCCGAAATGTAAACATAGGCCTAATTACAAAATTAAATTTAAATAAATTACAATTTTAAAATAAATTTACTATTTTAATTTTTATGATTAAGGCCTATATTAAAATATTAATGTGTTATGTAGCCTAATTAAATACAGTATTCTAAAATATAAAAAGTTCTCAATAGAATATATAGATTAGATAACTAGCTAAATTGTAACCTTTTTTCTTCAGGTACCCAAATGGCAAAAATAAAGGGTAAAACTTTACAAGACACCCCGGCATTGCCATGAAACATGCTACAGTAATGAAACATATATCAGTCGATAGAGCAGAAAAAATGGTGCAAGCAGCTATGTATCATTTCGAAAATATTAGAAAACAACAAAGTTATGACACTATGAAGATGTTACTTGGCCTATCATAGCTTACACCATTTGGATCTTTTCCATTTCATGTAGTTTCCAATTTTGTTGAAAATAAGATATTTAATGTAGGTTAACTGAATGCCCGGTTAAGTCAACTGTATGCCCTTGACAATTGGTTAGGTTAAGTTGTGATATTTTCATTAAAACTAACGAAAATATCATGACTTAACCTAACCAATCATCAAGGGCGTACAGTTGACTTAACCAGGCATTCAGTTAACCTACATTAAATATCTTATTTTCAACAAAATTGGAAACAGTACATGAAATGAAAAGGATCCAAATGGTGTAAGCTATGATAGGCCTAGTAACAGTCATAGTCATAACTTTGTTGTTTTCTAATATTTTCAAAATGATACATAGCCGCTTGCACCATTTTTTTCTGCTCTATTGATTGATATATGTTTCATTACTGTAGCATGTTTCATGGCAATGCGAGTGTCTTGTAAAGTTTTACCAAAAGTTTTCATTGCTTCCTTCATCTACTAGATCTTGTGGTGAAAGATTTAATTTTCAGTCATCGTTCAATCATTGACATTTGTGAAAAAGCTCATTGCATCAGTACACACTTCAATCACTGAAGTTTGGGCCACAATGAGCTAAAAAATCTAGCCTGATCAAGGCATTAAACAACCAGTTTCCAGTCCAAGATGCTATCACCTGTTGGAACAGCACATACTTAGTGTTTGAATGTTTATTTACTTTGAAATGACCAATTCAAATTTACACAGACAATCATGATCTTCCTATCCTAAGCGTGAATGAATGGAACCTTCTTGAGAAAATGCTACGTCTGCCGCAACCATTCTATGAGATTATAAAATCTGTGAGCTCTGAGCTTTGCTCTCTAGGTGATGTTATTCCTCATGTAATTGCTCTGGATCATTTTCTGTCCAAGCAAATTAGCGATGCTGGAATTAAAAGTACAAAAATAGGCCCTACACAAGCATCTTCTTTCTAGCTCAGGTGGTCTCAATGTGTTGAATGAGAAATTTTATATAATAAGTACAGTTTTGGATCCATGATACAAACTGAAGTATATGAAAGACCAAAAAAATAAAGTTAAAGCTTTTCTTTTAGAAGAAATTCAGAATTTTTTACCAATGGAAAATGTAAATGAACATGAAAGTTTATCTAGTGAAGACAGTGAAGGTGATACGACAGAGTTTGAAGCAGCTAGTACGTCTGGAATACAAAAATTCAAAGAATAAAATGAAAAAAATACTAGTAGCTACAGAATTTGTCAAGTCCTAAAGGAAGAAATCGAGAGAGATTTCCTCAGCTGTTATGATGAAGATGAAGAAATGGAGGCTTCAGAGATCCTTGGCTATTGATAAGTTTCAGAATAAAAGATGAAGTGGACTGAACATAACAGACCTAATAAATGAAATACCAAACTATATGAACACCCCATCCATTGATAGAGAAATGAACCCAATACAGTTCTGGAAAGATAAAACATTGGTATACCCAAACATTTCTAAATTAGTGTGTTAATATCTTTCTTGTCCTGCTTCATTGATTTATTCAGAAAGGCTTTTTTCCAAAGCTGAAAATATATTTGAAGAGAGGAGAACATGGCTACTCCCCAGACTGGTGACAAACTATTATTTCTTCATCACACCCTCCCTCGATTTAACATTGAATAGTTTTTGTATTATTACTATTTAAGTTACATAATCAATAAAGTCAAGATGGTTTGATGTGGAAACTATAGTATGTATATATATATATATATATATATATGTATATATATATATATATATATGTATATATATATATTATATATATATATATATATATATATATATATATAGTGTGGACCAAAAAAATGAAGGTTTAAAAATCTTTGTTCCACATGAGTAATGTTATTCCTTTTGCTTACCTTAATCAAATTACAAAATTTGAAACCTCTACAAGTTTTAGGGGTCCCGAGAAAATTGCACTTTTTCTTTTAATGATGAAAAAATTAGTTTTTCCTCATTTTCATAAGTTTTGCTTTATTTTTTGTTGGAAATTCTTTACAATTCTTGAAAACTGTTTTGAGCAGGTATTGTTTGTCCTCTTCTTTAGTTGTCACTGCTTGATTAAATTTTTCAATCAATGCAACACCCCGCTCAGCTGTGTCATTTGTCACTCTAAGGGCACGAACTCTAGCACAGCCTCTTTGGTACTCAGGATCTATTCCCCATGTTGATGCAGAATTTTCAGTGAAGAGAGAATTGAGATGTAGAGCATCAGAGAGAGATTTAGTCCTTGAAGTAACAAAATCAGAAATCCTTTTTTCTTTAAAAGAAGCTAGGGTTACCTTTGCTTCTAAACGTTTCAGTCCCTTATTTCTTGGAGGCCATTTTGATATTATTTCGCATTTGCTCCTTTTCTTCAAGGGATATGCTTGTCAAAGAAGCTTAATCCAACAAGTGTTTCTGAGAGGTACCACAGATGTCATTTAATGGCATTTTGGGCTTGCTTGATAACACTTGATATCAAAGAATTTTCCTCTATTATTGCAAGATCTTGCAAAAATTTAAGAACAACATTTGGGGCTTCCTCTGGTTGAGAAGCTTTTCCCCAAGATTTTGCGTATACCAATGCAACAAATAAACAAATTTCTGTTATTGCATCAAGTTCTTTTTTAGTCATCTTAAATTGATTTTGGAGAAGAAAAAGCTGAAATGCATAAATTCCTTTTGCCATCCATCTTGCATGATGGTACGCTCCAGGTCTCTTCAAGGGAGTATTAGAAATGCTTTCTTCTCCAAAAAACAAGAGAACAAGTTGAAAAAATTCTTTATAATCATCTCTTGGCTGTTTAGAGTTGAGTGCCTCCTTCATGATTAAGACTGTTTGATTTTTTAAATCTTGAACTCTTTCAATTATTCTGCAGCTTTGGGAATCAACAGCAGTTGTGATTTGAGAATGATCCATAAAATCCCATTGAGTTTTGAATCTTTTGAAGATTGGAATATCAGGTTCAGAGGAATGGCCCATAGAAGTCCGGAAGACTTGAGATAGGACAATCTCATAAATATGGTGTCTGCAGGCTAAATATAAAAGCTCTTTTCCAAGTTCTTGTTCAATTTTAGTGCAAGCTCCAGCATGGATTCCGGTATTGGATGCTGTTGTGTCAAATGACAGCCCAATAATTGTCTGGGTCATATCATGCTCTTGCAGGAGAGAAATGCAAACACGAGCCATCTCCGTACCCGTGCCAGCAGTGACTTTAGGAATTCCCAGCAATTTCTCTTCACCATTCCCACTGACTAACACTGCAATCCTTTCCGTTCTTCCTTCGCCTGCAAGAAAAAGTTAAAATATATAATTTATATATATTTATTTTTAATATTTTATTTTATATATATTTATTATATATTTAATATTTTATTTTATATTTAATATATTTATATATATTATAATTTATATATATATAATATATAATTTTAAATTAAACTTGACTTATTTTAATTTGAACTTGATTTATTTTAATTTGAAGGTAAAATGGTGTAGATTGTGAAAACTAGCTTCAGACAGTGAAATGTAACCTAATTAAATAGAAATTTAGCTATCAAAATGTTTAATTAAAACCAACCAGATAATAACACATTGCCTAGGTGTGAAAACCAGACCCACAACTAAGTTTTTCACCCGAGAGAGAAAATATAAATACGCTAAATTAATCAGACAAAAAAACTAACCTGATATCTCTGGGAGCATTTTTCCATCCCAATGAAGAACTAAAGGCTCTCCAGGACAAAATGCTTGCTCTTGATATTCTGTTGCTATTTCTTTGCGTAACTTTTGACGAGTTTGAAGCATAGTAGATTTTGACACTGTAATGTTTTCCAAATTATGGCCCAAAGAGTGAGCAACAACAGCATAAGACATAGCTGCATCTCGATTGGAAAGATTCATTCTATCATAGGCTGCTACAACATTTTTGTCAATAGGCTTTGACTTTTTAGGAGCCAACATTTTCTTTTTAAATTGCTCTTCAGAGGGACCTTGAAAATTCATTTCAAGGTTGTCGTCATTAGTTGATGGTGATGATGGTGATGATGATGATGATGATGACGATGTGAAATCATCTCTATTGGCAGGCAAGAATGATCTTTTAGATCGCTTCTGCTCTTTGAGGGCTCTTTCACACTCTAATTCTTCACGATGAAGCCTTCTTTTCTCTCTTTTTGCAAGAATTTGGTCTACTGTACCCATGCTACTTTGTGTAGGATATTCTTGCTGGCTTAAGTAGAAAAGCTTGTCTTCTTCATTTGACATCATCAAAAGGGCATTAGAGTGACCAATATCAAGAATTTCAGCCTTAATTTCATCTTTAAACATAGCTTCTTCAATATGGCATTTTTCCTCTGGCCTTTTTCTGTTTTTCATCAATTTATCATAACAGCTTATTAAAGAGTCAATCTTTCGGATGGCACTGTCTCTACGCATTGTGGGAATCCTGGCTTTCTCCCAGTAGGTCATCACTTCATCTAAGCAAAGATTAATGGATCTTCTTCGTCCCAATTTTTCCTCTTTTTGATGGAAGAAATATTTTTGCAAAACTTGCAGTTTTGTAGGTAAGCAGCAACAAAGTATATCTTTATTTAAATGGCCAATGAGCCAAACTTTAGTTTTAGAACGAGTAGCCATTTTTAGTTTAAAAAATTAAATTTCTGAAATAGTAAAATAAACCAGTTAAATTAGGAGATAAAAAGGATAACTAAAAGGTTCAAGCCAATTAGGCAAAGCCTTTAATTTAGAGTTGACCAATTAAGGATAATATATTTTATCCAAAATTTTTGTTTTCCTTATTAATAATTTTCTCTGAAATAATGATCTAAGATTGTTTTTGTACTCTATTAACACCAAAAATTTCTTAAAGAAGAAGAAATTTTTTCATAAGTTGCAACTCAAGAGTTGAGTTGATCATTGATGTTCTAAGCGCGCCTATTCATTGGAAAATTTTTATAAGTCATTAAATTTCGGGACCCCTAAATATTCTCATATTTTACCAAAATTTTGCTGACATGTCTCTCTGGTCCAAAGGAACAAGGGCATTAATGTGGAACAAGGATTTCTTCAACTTTATAATTTACCCCCCATTTTGGTCCACACTAATATATATATATATATATATATATATATAATATATATATACATATAGGTACCCTAGGTGGCCTAGTGGTTAAGATGCTGGTCTGCTGATGGGGTGTGGTTCGGATTCCACATTAAATTGTAGGTCTAAGGTGGAGTGAAAAGCTTGACCTTCGTCAGAATGAACAATTTGGGTGGAAGCTAACCAAAGGTATAATATATATACAGTATATATATATATATGAGTATATAAGGTCTGAAAAATGGATTAATTTGTAATAAATTCATAAAGAAAGGTCTTTTATTATAGGCCTATACATATTTCAAATTCATAAGTTCCAGGTCTGGCCAGTTATTTTTAAAAAGTTTCAGCCAGAACCAGAACTGCAAAGAAATTGAGTTCCAGTGCACCCCTACTCTGAACCCTGTAACTCCCCAAACAATAGTGGAAAGTAAAAAGGGAAGACTGTGTTGTATTCCCAAATTAAAGGCTAGACAGGGAACATCCTTAACCCTGAAAGAAAATAGGATACCCTTACTTTCCCATTATCCCGGACCCCAGACTTTTTTTTAACACAAGTGGTTAGGTTTAGTTGTAATATTTTTGTTAAAACTAATAAAAATATTACAACTTAACCTAACCAATCATCAAATATATATATACACACACAGGGTGTTTCAGGAGGAAAGGTCAATACTTCAAGAGGTGATAGTATCAGTCATTGTGAGAAAGAAAGTTCATATGAACATGGTCTATTCTGAATGGTTACGAAGATAGAGCTGTTTGAATCTAATGCACACGCAGCTCTTCCTCCCCCTTCCCTCCCTTATAACGTTGAACCATGTAAGCTGTAATGTAATCATGTAACATAACATAAGCCAATCGACAGCTGACTGTTGTGAGTGACATTATTTGGTGTTTGAAGCAGTGTTAAGAATGCCACACACCTTCACACATGCCGAATATGCAGATATGGTGTATGTCTATGGTTTTTGCGATGGAAGTGCAACAGCTGCTGTTGCAGAATACCATCTACAGTTTCCGAACCACAGAATTCCAGATCGAAGTGTGTTTACCAGGGTTTCCAACACATTGCGTGAGATTGGTAGACTTCCTAGCGCTCATGTTTCACCTGAACGTGAAGGTCAACAGGATGTGGATGAAGTGGAAAACATTCTTCAGTTGGTAGAGCATAGTCCTACTACTAGCTCACAAAAATTTCTACACATCTCAGTGTACCACACACAAGAGTACAGTAGGTCCCCGACTTACGACCTTTCGAAGATACGAACAATAAAATGCGTGCTAGCGGTATGTAGTTACACCGAACTGCAACTGGAGGAAGACGACTTCCATCAGTTACTAAAAAGCCACTTGCAAGAGCTAACAAACAAAGACTTGATGGAACTTGATGTGCAGAAGTTTGTTTTTTAATTAATAAAATACATACGTTAGTGTCATACGTTGTGCAGTTTTTACGCCCTTTTTTTTACATACTTACATATTTTTATGCATTTATTTTGCCAATATGTTATTTCTGACTTACAAACAGACCTCCAGAATGTATTAAGTTCGTAAGTCGGGACTTACTGCATGGCGAACATTACATGAGGAAGGCTTGCATCCATATCATGTACAGTGTGTACAATACCTTCAACCAGAGACGCTACCATGCAACTGGAATTTTGTCATTGGGTAAATGCTAATCGTCAATTGCTTCGATTAAAGCTGTTCACCAATGAAGCTACTTTCACCCATGACGGTATCAACAACACTTGTAACTCTCATCAGTGGTCAGACAAAAATCCAAATGCCACTGTGGAAACAAATTTTCAACATTGCTTCTCTGCCAATGTGTGGTGCAGTATCATCGATGATCAGCTGATTGGCCCTGTTACTTTAGAGAATCATCTTACAGGACAAAGTTACCTAGAATTTCTGCAAAATGAATTGCCAGGACTATTGGAGGATGTTCCTTTGGCTACACACGCTGTATGTACTTTCAGCATGACAGAGCTCCTCCACATTCTACCCATCTGGTGATGCAATACCTAAATCAACTTTCCCTGGTCAATGGATCAGCCGCGGTGGTCCTATTCAATGGCCAACAAGGTCTCCAGACCCCTCTCTGTTAGATTATTGTTTGTGGGGATGGATGAAAAGTAAAGTTTACAAAAGAAAGGTGGATACACGAGACAAATTGCTTGCATGCATTTTGGATGCTGCTGCCCGCATAAAGAATGTCAAGATCATCTCAGACGAACAACACATGATCTTCGCACACAAGTTGTAAAGTGCATTGAGATTGATGGTGGGATTTTCGAAAACGTATTGTAAACTGTAACAAATTTGTCATTTCTGTATCTGATACCATTCAAAATGCCAATGTTTAAACATTAAATGTTAGAAACAGTAATTGGTTTCTCTTTCTTGATTACCATTAACAATGCTTTTGTATTTGTAGATTCAAACAGCTCTATCTCCATAACCATTCAGAATTAGACATGTTCATATGAACTTTTTTTCTCACAATGACTGATACTATCACCTCCTGAAGTATTGACCTTTCCTCCTGAAACCCCCTGTATGTATGTATATAATGTGTATATATATATATATATAAATAAATAAATAAATTTGGTTCTACATAATTTAGGACTGTCACATTATTAGTTAGAATTTAGGACTGTAAAAGCAAGGATATCCTGGGGTCCAGGATAACAGGAAAGTACCAAAAATAGTTTTGTTGTGAGAGGACCAAGACTGTTTAATCAGCTGCCCAAAGAACTAAGGAACACGTGTGATGTTGCAGTGGACATCTCCAAAAGAAGATTAGCTGCCTGGCTCAGAATAATCCCTGATGAGCCAGACATACCTGGCAATGTGAGGTGGTAAGTACAAGAAACCAACTCACTACTTCAGGCAAACTCGAGAAGGGATGACAAGCTTGACCTTCATGAAATGAGGAATCATCGCACAGAACATTTGAAAGGTTGAAAGGTTTTCAATAATTTTAAAATTGTCTCAAGTCACCTCTGGGTTCAAAGCCAACCCATTTTACAGTACTGTACTGTTAAAAAACAGTTAAAATTTTACTTTCATAATAAAGAGATAAATTTTAATGTTTTCTTGTAATTTAATTCCTCACTAATACAGTAATTATCATACCTAATCATATACCGATATGAATGAAAATATCATTTCAAAGCTCATCAGCCAGTTATGTACCCATTTAAAGTGGCTATGTTCCAGTGTGATCACATTAAGTGAAATTCTAATGGAAATTATTGGTGAATACCAAATTTCAGGGTCACTTATTTTCTGAAACCCTGATTGGATGAAAGTTGGTCATGTGGGAAATAATTAACTTAAAATAATTACCTGACCTAGTGTAACACAAACCTGACACAATTCTACCCAATTGGTCCAATGGATGAAATAGGTGGACCACTGAAATCTGAAGACCCCAAACTCAATACAGGCAACTGGCAAATTATCACTCCAAATGGTTGCACATCCACTTCTTCACATTAGCCCCCTCCCCCTCTATATATAACTTCCAAATCATTGTACATCACCACTGCCTTATCGCATCATTGTGCTCATATTTTCCCACCTTCTTGAGGTTTTTCATGATCACTGCATGTCTGGACTACAAATAATGTTAAGTTTTAGTGTTAAATTTAGATGGTTAAGCATTTGATCATGATTTCTGTTCTTGGTCATGGCATTCAATGATTAAATCCAGCCTTAAGACACCATATGTTTAGAGTACTGTAACTTTATAAGGCAATATGCTTTCAGTCATAAAGATGAGCCAAACCATGTTTTATTAAGTGTGCATTACATACAATCTCATCCACAATTATGTACACCTCAATTAATGTACATGCCATGTCTTAAGGTAAGAAAACTGTATAGTAGGGATGTACCAATAATATTAGTATTGGTGATATCGGTAGATTTTTATCGATATCGGCTGATATTTCAAAAGTATGATTTTTCCCAAAATTATGAATGAAAGACTATTTAAAAGTGCAAAAAACTTCACTTTTTTACGTGAAGGTCAAAATATGAGAATAAAAACCCACTCTAATAGACAGAGTTTATTTCCACGACAGTTTCGACGCCCACTGGCATCCTCCTCGGGTGGATACAGAAACACAAATGAAACAAAACAAGAGGGAAAAACAGTTCAGGGATCGACCGTTAAGAAATTCGCACCTAGGTTGGATTCCATTCTCTCGAGACAGGAGGGGCATTTTCATTAAGTACATTCGCACAAATTTTTAAAACTATCTTCCTGTTCTAAACATACAGATTCTATTATTTTTACATAATTATTACATTTATAATTAAATTTATTACATTTAATATTGCATAATTATTAATTACAGAAATTATAAATTTATTATTACATTGGTTATTACATTGTTGTTTATTATACAGAAATTATAAACCGAAAAACGAATGAAAAAAGGCGATTAGGAAATAATCCAGAGACCATTGAGAAATTCGCACCTAGGTTAGATATCGTTCTCCCGAAACCAGAAGGGCATTTTATTACAGGGTCAGCTTATAACTACATTTCCACAAATTAAAAATATCTTCTTTTCTATACATACAGATCCTAATGTTTGACATAATTACTGCATATATTTATTTCCACATTAATTACTTCCATTATTACATTTACTAAAAGCGAGTAAGGAAACATTCCAATCCAGAGACATTTAAGAAATTCACACTTAGGTTCGAACACGTTCCCACGACTCCGTAAGGGATTTATTGACCAAGAATCTCATTAAAGGGTCTAACTTATAAGTACCTTCGCACAAATTAAAATTATCTACTTTTTCTATACACACAGATTCTATTATTTTTCTTTTGACATAATTATTACATTTATAAAGTACCTTACTTGATTCCCAATCTATAGCATGATTATTTTGGCTAGCGTGATAAAAAATGGCATTATTAGTATTACAACTTCTGAAGGCATATTTGTGTTCTTTGATACGGGTTTCAATATTTCTTCCAGTTTCCCACGTATACTAAATCACAACTTTTACAGGGAATGCTGTAGACACAGGCTTGTTCCTCTTTTGCAACGTTATTCCTAACCAATTTACTTTTCACGGTAGACGAATATTTGAACGCCAAAGCAAACTTAAATTAATAATTATGCAATATTAAATGTAATAAATTTAATTATAAATGTAATAATTATGTAAAAATAATAGAATCTGTATGTTTAGAACAGGAAGATAGTTTTAAAATTTGTGCGAATGTACTTAATGAAAATGCCCCTCCTGTCTCGAGAGAATGGAATCCAACCTAGGTGCGAATTTCTTAACGGTCGATCCCTGAACTGTTTTTCCCTCTTGTTTTGTTTCATTTGTGTTTCTGTATCCACCGAGGAGGATGCCAGTGGGCGTCGAAACTGTCGTGGAAATAAACTCTGTCTATTAGAGTGGGTTTTTATTCTCACTATTTAAAAGGATGAAATTTCCAATATTTTATTGTTTTATCACTTCACATAACTCGTATATACATTTTTAAATAGGTCAGAATATAGACATAGGCTATGTTTGGCTTAATGCTGCAGGTTAATCATAGCCTAGGTCCTAAGAAATGTAGCACATAAGTTTTACCCAATTTTCTTTTTAAACAGCCAATCAAACAAGGGTAAATCCTTTGAGAAATAGGTATAAAGCCTAAAAAAACAAAAAACTATCTTGTAGTCATAACTCACAATATTAACCCAGCTAGCGGGTTAAAAACACATTTACTAAGCCCAACATAGGCCCACAGTCCAATTGTATAACAAACAAAACTATGACATCTAATGCAGTGTTGCCATCTTTAATGAAAAGGATTACCGTATTGTTTTATTGCCAAATTTTCAACACAGAAAATAATTATGAATATGTTAAAAAAATATGACAAACTAATAAACCCTAGCTGGATATCAGTATTGGTTGATACTGTTTTAAATTCACTGGGCAACAAAAAAAATTTTTTTCGTGTCCCAAGAATGAAAATACCTTAGTCTTATAGTATTTTCTGTGCTGAATCCAAATAAGTTTATAAAATTTCTCTATCAGGTCTGGTTTTTGTGTGACATGCAATTTAATTTTTAAAAACCCATATAGTTACATACTTATTAAAATATGATCGAAAAGACATACCTGTAGTTTAAAAAGTAGCTTGTTTTGATTTTCTGCTGTGCTTTGCCTCAGGCATGTCTCTCTTAAGAGTCGAGCAATAGTCAGCCAGCATACTGGGGCTCCATTTGCCTTGGTAACAGTTTTCCATGGCAGAAATATCCTGATGAAAATGTTCACTATGTTCTTCGCTTACCACACCCAGGTTTTCCGGAAAAAAGTCCAAGTGAGAGTCCAAGAAATGAACCTTTAATGACATATTGCACCCCATTGCTTGGTAAGACTTAAGAAGATCTCCTACTATTTCAGGATAGTTTTCGGCCTTGTGATTTCCCAAAAAATTTGTGCAGACACTTTTGAAACTCTGCCACGCAGCTTTCTCAACTTCATTCAACTCTCCTTCAAATCTCTCATCTCTTAACAATTCTCTGATCTGAGGGCCTACAAAAATGCCTTCTTTAATCTTGGCATCACTGATCCGGGGAAACTTATTTCTCAAGTATGTGAATCCTGTTTGCGCTTTATCCATTGCTTTAACAAAGTTTTTCATAAGTCCAAGCTTGATATGCAAAGGAGGAAGGTACACTTTCTCAGGGTCAACAAGTGAACTATTCACAACATTTTTCTTGCCTGGAACAAGTGAGGTGCGTTTTGGCCAATCCTTCTTAACGTAGTGGTTTTGCTTGTCCCTACTGTCCCACTCACATAAAAAACAACAGTACTTGGTGTAACCTAGCTGCAACCCTAGCAAAAGTGCAATGACCTTCAGATCTCCACAGATATTCCACTTATATTTCTGATACTGAAACTTTTCTAAAAGCAACTTCATGTTGTCGTATGACTCTTTCATGTTTGCAGCATGTGCAATAGGTACAGAAGGAAATTTATTTCCATTGTGAAGAAGGACTGCTTTCAAGCTGACTTTTGAGGAGTCAATGAACAATCGCCACTCATCCACATTATGTTCATGACCAAGAGCCCCCATGACTGAATTAACATCTTTACAAAACACAAGTCCATCTTCATGGGAGAACCATTCTTTGAATTCATCATGGCGGCTGCGGAAAAAACAAACTTTAGTGTCACGTTGCAGTAGATTCCAACCCTTTAATCTTGAACCTAAAAGTTCAGCCTGCTTCTTAGATAATTTCAAATCACAAACTAGGTCATTTAGATCTCCTTGTGACAGTAAATGTGGTTCATTGGAGGAACAGGTAGCCTGGAATGTTGGATCAGAAATGTCTTCATCTTTTTCCTCGTGATATGCTACAGCTACGTTTGATTCCTCATCACTTAAACTTACATGTTCAGGAGGATTTGGTACTGGAAGTTGAGCACTGTGGGAACTGGTCTCATTGCAGACGGTAGATTAGGGTATTTCATAAGGCTCTTTGTTTTTGAAGTGATCCCCTTTGTATTTACCAGGCAGAAATAGCAGTCTGTTGTGTGATCTTTGGGTTCCCTCCAAATCATTGGAATAGCAAATGGCATGTGACGTGAACCATTTAGCCATCCTGTAAGTAGTCTTACACATGTCACACAAATGTGAGGGGCCCAACTCTTGTCCTGATCACCTACTTTACATCCGAAATAAAGTTCATAGCATTTTTTTACTAATGGTGTAAAGTTACGTTTCTGGGATTTTAAAGTTAGATCACCAGATACGGTACATAAAAGGAATTAGGATGATTCAGACAGTTCCACAGCATTACAAAACATCTATATGAATACAACACTGGTGTAAAATTAACAAGAAGCAACAGACACTAGCTGTTAACACTGACATTTACAAGCAGACTGACTTGGAGCTGCTCTACACACAGAAACTAGGCTCATGTCTGAACAGGTACAAACATGTTTCAACCTGCACAGTCTGCTGCTCCAACCAAATTTATCCTACCAGCATTATCAGAACTTTCTCCCCAAAGGAATAAATTGTACTAATTTTACAGAAAAATTAATACAACATATATATTAATATATTTTATTATAGTTATATTAATTAATATAATATATTATTATATTTATTATTTTTATAATGTTTTATATTATAATATTGTTATATACTTAATTATATATAATATGTTGTTATTTTTTTATCCATGATCATGCTAAATGAGGAAAAAATGAACATAGCGTCACAAGTAAACTAAGCCTGATAGAAAAAATCTGATTTCATATTTAGATTCAGCATGAAAAAGTACACTTAGAACACCCATCAAAACCCTTGACAAAATTGTTGTCGACCAGTGTTATTGGTATGTATCAGTATCGGTTATTGGCTAAAAGGCAATATTGGTACATCCCTACTGTATAGTGTTTTATATTATAATGAACCTAAGCATGATTGCACTTTTGTGCTTTGTCATAACCTTGACTACCCCATTAGTGTAATGATTTGAGAGTTGTCTGTATTAGCCAAATTTCCTTTTACAAAACAGTCCTCCATACATTTTTAAGGACAATGGCTGAAGTTTACCCTCCAACTGAACAATACTGAGGTAAGATTTATGTTATTAGATTAGGTTAGGTTAGGTTCACCAAAATGCTTTTTTATAGTAGTATTTGATGTGATTTACTCAAATCTTAGGTTAATCTTAAGATGTCAATACCTGAATTTCTAAAAAATAACTAGCTATATGGCCATAATCTACATAACAATATAACACTTTTTTTTAAAGTAGGCTAACTTGTATGGAAAAACTATACATGCTTACAATATGGTATCGTATGTGGTACCTTTATTTCATAATTAAATATAAATTATTAATTAGCTAATTGAATTAAATATCTACAAAATTGCCTCTGGATTGGCAACAGAGCCTATTGGGAATGAAAATAATTGCCATACATACATAGAATCCATATGTAAGCATCAGGCCTGCATAACAACAAGAAAACCAAATTTATTATTTCATGTTCAAAATTTTCCACTGCTGACTCGTGAAAATTACTTCAAGAGAAGAGTCAATGAACTTTGAAAAATCAGATAGCAGCTCGCTCTGAACTTGCTTATGTTACAGCAATGCTTTAAGCAAGGAAGATGTACTTTATCTTCCTATAAGTTCTGAGTGAAATCCTCATAATATAAAACCTGATAACTATAAAAAGGATAGGCCTATTCCTTCAGGTATTTAAATACAGTGACTGCCTATATCAGTTACATCAAATCAACTCATTGTGTAACTCCATCGTACCACAGCCCTACATCGAAACAGAAGCAAGGCCCAACGAAATAATAAGGTAAGGCAATTCCTTTCTTTACCATTAAGCAGCACGCAAATACTGAAGGCAAATAAACATAAAGAGGTCCTTTGAAGGCCTACCTATACATAGCTCTCTAACAAAAAATGTAGGGCTTTTGTCATTAACTCTCCACTGTAATCTGCTGGAAATTTCCAATGGATGAGGGTATCAGGCAATCAACCCATGCCCTATATAGTTTTTTCATAACTTGTTTTTTGTGCAAATATTTATATTATTAGGTTAAAGGTTTTTTTACTAATTATTAAAAGATTATAGAAGCTAATAATGTGGATAATCTTAAGATGTCATCACTTGAATTTAAAAAAATAGCTATGTGGCTGTAATCTACATAACAATATAACACCTTTTTTCAAGAGTACCATTTTTTGTGCAAATACATTATAAGCAAGTTACTACAGGCGATGACATTTTGGTAAATGTTTAGAATAACTCCAAACTGTTTTTAAACAACAAACAAAGTTACAAGATTCTTCATAGCTATGTTTTTAACAAAATGTTATTAAATACACAATATGGGTGTAAAGGATAAATAAGCTCTATCAATATTAATCAAAGTTTGTGAAATTTTCCAAAATTATTATTCTGTGGCACCATTATAATGATGTCAGAAGGAACAAAAAATTTTTCACTGAAAACCCTTACAGTAAGCAGTTTAACACGAGTTCTGCTTGCAAAGGTTGTTCCTATAGCTACATTTTGTGAAATTTTCTGGAGAGGATGCAGCCTTTAAATTTTCCTGTGATCAAGGGATTTTGTTAAGTGAATTGTTGTGCCCAAAAAACGATGATAAACGAAATACCTATAGCCATTTGTGCAATTATGACAAAAATAAAAAGCTTTCCTTTGCCACAAATCCATTCGTTAAAAAAAAATAAACAAAATACTCAACACAAACCTGCACAATAACACCAAAAGGTGGCTGAGCAACTATCTTTCAGGAAGATACTCACATGTCACATTTAATGGCAAGTCATCCAAAAACAAGCTTTTTCCAAATGGGGTCCCTCAAGGCTCTGTTCTCTCACCAACACACTTCAACTTATACATGCATGACATTCCAACACCCATAGATAAGCTTACATCATCATCATATGCAGATGACTTCACTCTAACATCCACCCACAACAACATCAACACCGCTACAAATAACCTACATACATACATAAACAGTATACAAGACTGGCTCACACACAATAGACTCAAAGTAGCGCCCACAAAATCAACCATCACCTTGCTTACAAGCAACACAAAAGAACACCAGGTAATTCCACAGCTTACACTAAACAACATCAACATTCCACACACTCACAGGACCAAAATACTTGGGGTCACATACAACACATCATTATCTTTTGCAAACCACATTCAGGATATTAAAAACAAATGTACGTCAAGACTTAACACGCTTAGGGTACTAACAGGCACAAACTTTGGACACCAGCAGGAAACAACATCACTCATATACAAACAAAATATTCACTCAGTTATGGACTATGCTAGCCCATGCTGGGCACCCATTATCTCAAACACACACATAAACACCTTACAGACAGTACAAAACAACGCACTTCGTATCATTACAGGATGCACTCAAACAACACCAATAGAACACCTGCACACAGAAACAAAAATACTGAAAGTTAGGGAACATTTAGACATGAGCGGAACACAATTCATGGCAGCAGCAACAACTAACCCACAACACCCTTGCCACTATATGTACAATCACGCACCGACACCTTGCACCATTAAGGTAACACCAGAGACATTATAACCAAATACTCCATTCCATACCACGCCCCACAGACATCACACAGTACAGAAAACACATACACACACACCTAACCCACAAAGCACTGACACGACTTGGTCTGAATGCGGTCCTAGGTGCGAAGCCACCACCCATTAACAGGTCAGAGATCAGCCTGAGCAGATCGGATCAAGTTAACTTAGCACGATTCCGATGTGGACATCACCCCAACTTACTAACATATAAACACAGACTAGACAACTCCATAGACGACACCTGCCACCTGTGCCACGACACACCACAAACAATTGAACACATTATGACAGACTGTACCACTCTAGCACAACAATGAACACAACACAACATCACTAGTGCGCTGAACCTCTGGTCCACTCCGAAGAGGGCGATCGGTTACCTGCGTGCCGCCGGCTTGCTCGATCAGGGTGGGCTGATCGGCTAAACAACAACAGTTAAAAAAAAAATTAAATTAGAAATTTTTTGTAATTTTCATCAATCCATTTTTACTAATACAGTGGACCCCCGATTTGAGTACGTAATCTGTTCCAGCATGGCGTACTCAATTCGGAATGTACTCAAATCGAACTTAATAACCTATGGGAATTAATTAATTCGTTCCAAAACCCAAAAATTTCACCCCACCCCTACTTTTTCTATAGAAATTGGCCATCACTATAACAGTACACTATGTCACTATGCCACAATATAAAATACAGTATCAAAGTCACTGCATGTACGAATCACCAAATTTATGCTATATTTTCACTATTTTATGCTGTAATCAACAGAAACTAACATAAATAAACACTAAGTACAAAGTCAGAAAACAAAATGTACGAAATTCTAACAGAAATCCCTAAGAACACCTGTACTATTCAAAACATTAGACCCCGAATGTTCCCGCAATGAACGCTCTAGACAAACTGAAACGCGTTCGGCGTCACTGGCTGGTGTACTCAAATCGAGTTTTCTACTCAAGTCGAGTCAATAGGAGCCTATGGACGAGTGTACTCAAATCAAAAATACTCAAATCGGGGGTCCACTGTACTTAGTAATACTAATAGGTTAAGTAAATGTTGAATATACATACATACATAAGCTCAAAGGTATGAAAAGGTTAGGGTGATCTTTCATTTTAGTTACCTACATAAAATCAAAGATACAATAAGGCTCCAATTTTGATACAGAATATTTTTTGTTAAAACTAACAAAAATACCACAACTTAACCTAACCAATCATCAAGGGTGTACAGTTGACCTAACTGGGCACTCGATAATATTCCCATAGGTTTAATGAAAATATCACGACTTAACCTTAACAACTGGTTAGAATTGAATGCCTAGTTAGGTTGTCATGATATTTTTGTTTGTTTTAATGAAAATATTCTGTCAAAATTGTTACTGACTGAAAAGAAGAAATTTAGTAGGGCAGCTAAACAAGTTGAAGTGGACAATCCGGACAAAAGCACCAAACTTTCCCTACTTGTATATTTTGGACCAACAATTAAAAATATCCCCGGAATCACCTTCAGAGACCATTACTTGGCCACCATAGACAAAATGGAATTTCTGATATAAGTTTCAATAGAGAATTCCCTTGGCATGTTTGGCATCAAACTATATGTTTTTTGGCATGATCAGATCAATAAAACAACTTTTAAGCTGATCAGAAGTATGTTTACTGCAGAAATCACACTTCGTACAACATATACAGTGAAAATCGTGAATATTTTAACACAAAAACCATGTTCAAGAAAACCATGTTTAAAAAAAATCAATGAAACTATAACAATTGAAGATTTCACCCACCAAAAAGTAGACCTTTAGCTCTATAACTGAATGTGGGAGAGGAAAATTGGCAAAATATGTGCATTTTAAAAAATGAAATTCTACAAAGGTCAAAATGCTACCCTTTCATATTTGCACATTTTCATGCATTATTCGTGGTTCTATAGAAAACTTGTATTAACAACATTTGTAGAGTAAGGGCAGGGCTATTAAATGGGCACCATAAAATGGAAATATCTTGGCATTTAGCATTGCAATGCCTACTGTCCCAACTCACCCCCTGTCCCGAACTGTCCCAACTCACCCCGCTCGACGCTATATGTTAAACTGCACAGTTGCAGCTACACAGTTCTGTACACTTCCACCTGGCCTTCTTGCAAGCACACCTGGTGCCACATCCACTCTTGCTCTTGCAGCCGCATTTGACCAATTCGCTGCAAGCTTTAGATGCTACTGGTCTTATGGTCCAAACTGGTGTCCATGACTGGGACTCTTCGCTAAAGGTCCATCCCCATCCTTCAGGAGTTGGAAGATTCTGTTCACTTCTCTCACAGGTTGACCATATTCCTCCCTGGTATGTGACCCTCCTGGTGTGTTGGAGAAGAGCATCCTGAGTTGGTGGGATAGTCTCCATAGCTTTTCCCTTCTGACAGAACATGACCTTTCTTGCCTCATCTACACGTTCAATGTCACTGGTGTTGTCATAGAGGACAACTGTGTACCGTTCAAGAAGCTTGAAGTGGGGAGTTTCGGCATCAACATCTGCAAATGGATTTCGTGCCATGAATGTGAATGCTTGTGTTACCTCAGGGTAATGGTGCCATGCTGCCCATGCCGTATTCTTGCCCCTTCCGTAAAAGGATGATGTTGTATCACATCCCGTGAAGCAGTGAAACAGTGGTAGGGATGTGCATCTCTCTTCACCCAAAGAGGCACAGATTGTGTTAATATGATGGTAAGTGAAATTTTTCCCAGTGCCAAAACCAACCCAAATATTTACTTCAGATCTTATGGACGTCAAGTGATGGAATTTTCCTATTAGAATGACAATAACATCCGTGTCTACAGTTCTGATCATGCAGTTAATGTGCCCTTCTTTTATTGCATTTTGAAGATGAATGAACAGTCTAGTGTCTGCCTCCTCATGGTCACATCTTGGCATTGTGTGGTCAGCCCCATTGATGATGACTTCAGGTCCTGATGTAATAACTTCTTTGTTGTTAGGAACTTCCATTGCAGCAACCTTGTCTGATAGGAAAGCGAACAGTTCTTGCTTGTTTCTAGAGTCTCGAAGGAAGTCATGCCAATTTAGGGGTAATTTGGTTTTTCCTTCAACCTTTCTTCCGATTCCTTTTCCCCATTTTTCTCTGGTAGTCTCTTTTAAGGTGCTTGCAGCAGGGTTGTGGAGTCGGAGTCGGAGTCGGAGTCGTGGAGTCGCACGTTTCAGGGCGGAGTCGGAGTCGGAGTCGGTAAAAAACTTCCGACTCCGACTCCAATTTGTGTGTCCTGTGTCACCCTTAATTTCTAAATCCTAAATACTAATATTTAGGTTATTTAGTTTTTTTGGTCAATAAACCTTATTCATTGATAGCCCCTAGAATAAGTTTTTTTAATATTTTTTTTTTACATTTTCAGAATATACAATTAATATTTATTTAAATATAAAATATAAAATTTCACACTTAGTGTGGTAGTGATGAAATGTCTTATTATTATGATAATTATAAAGTGAAACACTAGAGGAGTCGGAGTCGTATATTTAAAATGTGAGGAGTCGGAGTCGGATTTTTAGATTTTTTACAATGTGTGGAGTCGGAGTCGGAGTCAAATTTTTGACAATGTGTGGAGTCGGAGTCGGAAAATTTTGGACCGACTCCACAACCCTGGCTTGCAGTGTAGGTATCCCAGACGATGTCAATTCGCTGGCAAGTTTCTAACTGTTTGATGAGATAAGGGACGAATACACTATCTGCATACTCTTCAAAGTTGGTAACACCTGCAGTAGACAGCAAATGGACGATGGCAGCTCCATCAAGAAGTTTCACATCAAAAGGATCTGGAGGGTTGTCCTTGTTTTCAAATGTAATGATTTTCAGTAGGTCAGACTTTTTCCCAAACCGCAATTTCCCACCATCAGATAGGGAAGAAGGAAAGGGGTGATTCTCGTGTTGGAAGAATGCATCCATGTCACTATGCCGATGTTGCATAACAATATACAGATGAGAGAATAGAGCAACATCGTTCTTCAGTAGTTGGATTCCCCCAACATTCCGTACCTGAAATTTTGGCCAAGGACATCTGAAGAGGGCAAGCGAGTTCTTCTTGATCGGTGTATGAATTGACCTTGTACAATCTGTGACAACTTCTTTGTAGTATCGGCTATATTGCTCCTTACCCAAATCCTTTATAGTTCTCACTGTATGGACCACAGATTCATCCATGACATTCCTTGTGTCTAAGGCCAGTAACTCATTCCCATTATCACAAAATGGATTTCCCATATCACGGAAGACTTCAACGAGATTAGAAACATGATCCTTGAATCTTCTCTGTGTAGATAGTCCTTCTTCGTGGTGGAAGTTGTTGTCTTCAGTTTCTGGAAGGTTTTCGTCTTCATATTCAGTAATCAATCTGGCTTGTTCTGGCCCTGCTACCATCCACTTCTTGAATGCCACTGGATTCTCAGTCAGACCCACCGCGCCTCCTGAACCTTTGACTTTCTCATTGTTTTGTTCATGCGCTTGGTCTAAAGGCATGGCTGAGAATCTCTTCTTGGTCTTGTGTACTACCCAGTGTCCATTTCGTGAAAACTCATTCATAACTGGCTGAGGGAGATTCTTCATGTCCCGGATGTGGAGTGGAAGCCAACGTGCGTAATTCTGGTGGTCAAGAGCAAAGAACCAGGGAACTACTTTCTTCAAGCTTTCTACATACAATGGAAAGTCTCCTGCACGATGTGATCGTATGAATATGAGGCCGTCTATCTCCATCTGAAGAATTGTCTCCCAGTATTGGAATGTTGGACTGACCTGAACCATCTTCTTCTTCCACTCTTCCTTTGTCTTGTCATCATAGGGACAAACAGTTTCCATAAAGGCTTCATGCTGCAGCTTTGCCAATGTCAAAGCTGTTACCTGGTGAGCATGTCTGGTTCTTGTAAGATGAGAGGCTTTAAGAAATGAGTCAACAGTTCCTGCCGAAGCAATGCCTGCTTGTGTCAAGGCATTTGTCCACCCAGATCCCTCTAGATAATCTCCATACATTCTCCACATGGCCATCTCTGTATGTAGACCTCCAAACATGACGATGACCTTGTCTTCTCCGTGGGTGTCTGGCCACTTCCACTGAATGAATTTACCAAGGGCATATAGGGGTGCATCGAATGCAACAACTGGTATTTGCCCGGGGTTAAGGAATTCAGTAGCAGACCAAACAACATTCATTCCATGCTTGATCATCGCTGGAGTAGCGGCCTTTTCATGGAATAAGGGAAGGAGGTAGGAAAGGGTTTTCATTTGATCTTCTTCTTATTCTTGCCTTGTAGCGTGGTATGCTGACCATGATATAACATCACCCTTCCCTATCATGTCTTTCTCCAAAATCCTGAACGCTTCTTTCATCCACTCCTTCTCCTGGAAACATGCTTCATGGTAGTGTCCCTCAATAGGGTCAGACACATTAGACAACTTCAGGACTTCTACCTTGGTTTTGTCCATTGCAACAGCTGGTACAATTGAGTAGGACATGAGTAACTCCAAGTCCTTTGAACCTAGAGAAGTAGCACAAGATCCACCTTGTTTGGTTCCACAGTTTGAGACAGTTGGAACTGAAACAGACTAATCCCTGTACCATGAAATGATCCAACGGCAGTTTGTACTGGATGGGTTGTAATCCAGATTGTCAAGTGCCCCAATAATAAATGGTCCATGACGAAACTGAGCTGGTACAACCACTCCTTTGGTCTTGAAGTTCTGGCACACTGCTGTTGCAAGTTGGCTTTCGACTTGAAGAATTCGGTCATAACTCACACTGAGACCCAATTCATATAGTTGTGTAATTAATGATTTTGACCAAATTTCAGTATGAATTTTCAGACCAAGATACAGAGGCAATGTGGTTCTCTTTTCCAAAGAATGGCGAACCTTAGATGATGATGTATGCTTGTTCCTAAATTAAAAAGGATAAGTTGCGAGACAGTGAGAGTTGCAGGGGGAGTCTTCTGGTGTTTGGTCCTTCACGTCAGCACCAATTGTGATCATAGATATAAGGGTTTTCAAGGTTGTAGGTACCAATTCCTATTGACAACCAGATGGAAAGCACCTGCAAACTTGAATCCAGTAAAGTTGACGATTTCCTTGCGTATGATTCTAGCAGCTTTTGCAAGAATCATAGTATCTCCTTCAAAATTCTGTCTATTTGTCTCTCTGAGCATTTCCTGAATTCCCTGCTGAAAACTAAGATTTTGTTCTTGCCATCACTCACTTCCTGGGCATATGGAAATACTCCAGAATCTTCTCTCTGAATCGTCCTCTGTTCTTTCCTTATTAATACCTAAGTCCAGAAGTCTTTTTGATACAGATCAAATAGCACAGAAAACTTAATTTGAAAGATTCCTTCTTCCACGCAATTTTCTACATGATTAACGACCTCAACTATTGCCTTTGCTTTCATCAAGTTTTCTTCATAGCCTTCTTCCTTGCTCTGTTTTTGTCTCAAAAGTGAGCGGTACGGTTTCCGATAAAATGTCAAGCATTGCAGATGATACTTGGCTTCAATGGCCATGATATCACCACCTCCTATTCTAGACATTAGTTCTGTGTCACTGAGTTTCTGTAGCCATCATTCGTAAATTGACATCAGCGCCAAATGTACTGAATTCGTGAAGATGCCCATGTGTTTGTTGACAAAACCACAAGTTGCTTTGTCCATAGGATCAGCTGAACCCGCTTCCCCGTAGATGAACTGGTTTTCACCTTCATCCGCCCTTTCTCTCTTTTTTTGTAGCCCTTTCAAGCTTTTCTTTACTAAATTTAACATGGCATGACTTGTGCCACACAGCTTTATTCTGAACCAGATCTTCAACAGTCACCTCTTCATTGAAAAGAAGAGGAACTGGTAGTCTTCCAAGATTCTTGAATGCGTTGACATTCTCCATAAATGTTGCATATGCTTCAGTTTTTTTACCACTCACAGCATTGAGTGGACATTTAAGTCTCACCTTTGCTCTCTTGACAAACCATGCATTTGCTCCAATCCATGTTCACAAATCACCTGCAAAACAGAAAAGCACATATTATATAGTTATATTATTAAATATTTTACATTAAATAAACATTTAAGGGTAATTCTGATTATTTTATAGCAATCCTGGCATCGAAATATGTAGGTTTAGGGACTATTTATTTACAATTACTCCTCACAATAGTTTGTTGATTTCTAGCTGGCAGCCATCGTGGATTTCCAAAATGGCAGCCAAGATAGGGTTGTGCGTCTTGGTTCCAGGGAAAAATTGGTAGCTAAGGTCCTGAACAACATTTGAGCCAAGTTTGGTGCTTTTGTCCAGAATGTCCACTTACTTCAAAAATCAGGGTCTAAGCTACTGCACTAATTGGGGGTGCTATAAAGGAAAAGATCCAAACCTACTGATTATCCCTACATTTTATTTGCCTTATTGGTAGGCTTGATTTTACATACCTAAAATGAAAGATCACCAGATTAGGTTAGGTTTTATTTTTTATCAGCAATTAATACTATTTATTCATTTTATAATTAATAAAATAAAATTTATTTCATGCTTTTCATACCTTTGAGTTTATGCACATACAGTATATTCAAACCATTTGCCAATAGGTTAGGTTAGGTTTAATTTCCATAAATTATAATTCATGGGAGTCATTTTTATATCAGAAATGCATTTCTGGTAGTCTAAGGTTGTGCAAATACCATAAAACTGAAATCATGCATAACATAGTTTTGGGGAAATTGTGCAACCTCAGACTATCAGAAACAAGTCTCTGATATAAAAAAGAATCTATGAATGTATAATTTACGGAAATTGAGCAGTTTGGAGTTATTCTAAACAATTACCAACTTTTCCTTAAGATTTACCAAATCTTATATTTACTTACTACGCAATTGAACCAAATCATCATGATTTTCAACTTCAAATAAAATGGGTTTTGGCTCATTTACACAGCAAATATATAATATTAGATTTGGGTAACCCAGGTTTGAATAAACCACATCAAGTACTACTAGAAAAATGCAGTTTGGTATAATTTTGCAAATGATGACATTTCCTTAAGATTTACCAAGACTTGTAGACTGGGTCTATGAAATACTTTTTTCAGTCATAGAATATAAGCCCCTATAGTAGATTTTTGGAATGACTTGCCATGTGGGGTATATAAATGGTAGCTCCTTAGTTGGTTTAAAAGTGTGAGGGGGTTTATAAATTGTGTAAATAGTGTATATTTTTAGCTTAAGTTATGTACACTACTTTCGTAGCTCTGTAAATAATTTTATGTTAATTATATAGCTGACTTGAGGGTAATTATTCATTTTACCCCTGCGGGTCAATTTTGATATAAGAATAGGTTTTTCTGGTGTATTTTGATGTTTTATTCAAATCTGACCTTCATTTCTTGAGCAAATAAATTATTGAATGCCCAGTTAGGTCAACTGTACACCCTTGATGATTGGTTAGGTTGTTGTGATATTTTCGTTAGTTGGGTTATGTTGTGATATTGGTTATTATTGACTTTCACCAACAGTGACCTTGAATAAGGGTAATTGTCGCAAATGACATGACCTGAAGTTGAATTCAAAATATATTTTTTTAGTGTATTTTGGTGTGCTCTGTTCAAATATAACCTTCATTTCCTGTGCAACTGAAAAAAATATGATTTTCAGTACATTAAAATGCACCAAAAATCATATATATTTTCCATTTGCACAGGAAATAAAGGTTATATTTCAACAGAGCATACCATAATACACTTGAAAATGTATTTTTGACTACATTTTATACAATAAAGCATAACCTAACATGTTCATATTATGAGACTTCGTAAACGACAAATTACCATAGGAAACGTACAAAACACCTCAGAATTAACCAGAAAAGTTTGCTCTCGTCATTTTGGTTTAAACTAATAAAAATATCACAACAACCAACCATCAAGGGCGTACAGTTGACTTGACCAGGCATTCAATTAACCTAACAGGTTAATGTTGGTTATTTCACCTAAATATCTTCTGATCTTTTCGTATTATCATTTAGGACACATGACGAATCAAGTTCTCAAAGTCAAAACCACACGAATGGCATGTCATAATTCTATCACAAACACTACCAAACTGAATCCAATTAGAAAAAAAAAATAGCCAGAACAGAAATCAACAAACTAATTAAGTCGCAGAGTAACATGATATGATATACCACCCCCAACTACAAATAGCTATACTAAAAAATGAGTGACAAATTTGAATAAAGCGACTAAAATTACCTCATAAACAGTTATTTTGATTTACAGGTCCAGCCCATGTCATTTTCTGCATAATGACCCATATTCGAACAAAGCACGCCAAAATACACTTGAAAAAAGTACTTTTGACTACATTTTATACAATAAAGCATAACCTAACATGTTCATATTATGAGATCTTGTAAATGACGCATTACTACAAGAAATGTGCAAAACACCTCAAAATTAACCAGAAAAGTTTGCTCTCGTCATTTTTGTTTAAACTAATGAAAATATCATGACAATCTAACCAATCATCAAAGGCGTACAGTTGACCTAACTGGGCATTTAATTAACCTAACCAGGCATTTAATTAACCTAACTGGGCATTCAGTTGACCTAACTGGGCATTCAGTTAATCATTTAATTAATCATCTAGGGCACATGATGAATAAAGTTCTCAGTCAAAACTACACAAATGGCATGTCATAATTCTATCACAAACACCACCAAACTGGATCCAATTAAGAAAAAAAAAAGCCAGAACAGAAACCAACAAACTAATTAAGTCACAGAGTAACATGATGTCATACCACCCGACTATAAATACACTAAATATATATATCAGTGGTTCCCAACCCAGGGTCCGCGAAGGTAATACTGGGGGTCCGTGAGCTTTCAATATTTCGAGAGGTTCCAATGGAAATCGTACTTTTACCCACGATAAGGGCGCTTAGGCTAAAATTTCAAGTTTCCTTGCTCTTGGCTAGAGTTATTAATACTTTTATAATACGCTGTATTTTAATTGCATACTCACTTATATGTCCTTTATTTGATAGTGAAAAATGAGAAAATGAGTTAATTATTAGTTAATAAAAACAGTTTGTTTGGTAGACGGAATCTTTCAAAAACATGGGGTCTGTGGGAAAAAAATAAAAATAAAAGGGGTCCTTTGTGGTGAAAAGGTTGGGAACCACTGATATATATATTACCGTATTATTTTCTACAATAGTTTGCACAAAAAATGAGTGACAAATTTTAATAAAGCGACTAAAACTACCTCATAAAAAATTATTTTGATTTATAGGTCCAGCCCATGTCATTTAAAACATATTAACCAAATAAGGTAATAAGGTAAGTTTAGTACATATATATTATCATGAGGGGTCTGGGAGGGCTTTGCCCCCCACACCCCGAATCAGAGCACACACAGGTTAAGGTTAGGTTATATATATATATATATATATATATATATATATATATATATATATATATTTATATTATATATATATATATATATATATATATATAATGTTATGTTCCTAGCCTATTTGGTCTTTGTTAATATCCAAAATAAATTTTTCTAATGTATTTTGGTGTGCTTGGTTCATATATGAGTGACGGTCTAGGGTTGCCAAGTGTCCTTTATTTCAAAGGACAGTTCTTTATTTCAGCTCATGTGTCCTTGTCCTTTGATAAACTCGGAAAAGATGCCATATGTCCTTTAATTCAGTAATTGACTCTCAAAATTTTATTCATCACTAAAAATTTGAGACGGAGATGTTTTCAAACTTAATTAATTCGTTAATCGGGAAAAGTGAGATTCAACATTCAGATGATTTCTAGTAAATCAGAGTTGGCAATCCTGCCCCCATTACCCGTTGCCATTGTCATCCTTGCTGGAGAGGAATGAGGAAGGCATCACCCGCTAACATATTTTTTGTGCTTTGCCAAATTGCCATATTAAACCTGCTTCATGAGTTTTTGATGTGATTCTATTTTTTATGAGTTGAAGAATATCTTCAGATGAATACTTAGGTAAGAATACTTAATTATATACTAGGTTTCCCTCTCTTAGAAAGTTAGAAAACATTATTTTACGTGTCACACTTAGTGATGTAAAAAAAACTTTTTTTTTTTTTTTTTTTTTTTTTAATAATTAATATAGATATTGCCAATTTAATTATAAGGTATACTTTTGCAATGATATATATTATAAAAATAAATAAATAAATAATAATAAAATAGGCCATATGGTACCAGTATAGAATGTCCTTTTCAGCCTATTTACAGAAAAAACTGGCCTCTTTCTTGCACTGAAAGTCTTGTATCTTGAGATCCATTAAACTTGCGAGAACACTGGCTGGGAGCTGACTGCCCATTGTCCAACCTTCCCAGGACTCTCCCATCCATGCCTCGGATTTTGAATCTCCCACTTAACTATCCTTTAGACCCGTGATGACATATTCCCCCCCTCCCCCACGAGACCATCCATATATATATATATACAACATATACACCCATATACATATATACCAATATATACATAAATACTTATATACACATTTATATCTATTGTATACCCCATACACATGCATACATCCAAATTCCAGATACATACGCATGCATACTCACATATATACCTACACAAACTCATACACCTCTATTTCGCCCTTTCATTACCTCCGAGATCATTTAGCACATACAGTAATATCCATACAGCCAAAAGAAACCAATTAAGCACAGACAGAGCAGCAAAGCTAGTATTTATATCCCAAAATGCAAAATTCCAAGAAAGTGAAGTAAAACATGGTGCTACATTGGCTTCGTCAACATCCAAATCTGCAATAAATACCAGTACCTGTGATATTGAAACTATTTGCTTTAATCAATCTAGTGATAATGATTCTTCAATGGAAATAGAATCAGATAATGAAAGTTAAACAGCATTAGGTTAACACAAAGGTTAAAGAAAGAGATGAATATTTATATTTTTTTATTTTTCTATTTGGAATATATATATATATATATATATATTTTTTTTTTTTTTTTTTTTTTTTTAAGTTCAGGAAGAACCGATTCGCCTCTATTTAAAAGGGCATATCTCAGCTGAAAAACAAAGAAAAAGGGAGAGGAAAGACAGGAAAAAGAAAGGGTGGAGGGGACAGTCGAAGTGGAAAAAGACCAAGGATGACAAGGACTGCAGGGTCGAGCCCCATCATCCTTGGGTGCTAGGGCCGGGAGGGCGCACGTGAAACCTCCAGGAACAAGCACGTACAAACGAGCACAAAGAGCACTCAAGAGCACGAGCTTAGAACCCCCTTGCGGGTATATATATATATATATATATATATATATATATATATATATCACACTGGTATTCTTGCCAATCACAATTATATCTATTGTTTTATACCAGTATTATGGATATTATACCAGTACCTGTGATATTGAAACTAGCATATATGCTCTACCCAATCTAGTGATGATTCTTCCATGGAAATGAAGGTTAACAAAAAGGTTCAAAAAAAGGTGAATATTTTTTTTTTCGATCTGGAATATATATACTGGTACTCTTGCCAATCACAATTATGTATATTGTTTGAAATGAGGAAGAATGTTTTATGTTCTAGTTAAAAAATATAGGTATATACATATAAAAAATGAGGATTTGTTTTTCTTTTCTATTATATACTTTTTGTGTGATTCAGTTTTCTAAAAGATGACTATATACATATACTAGGTATAACCATATAAGCGTGGTAGTATAGTAAATTATAGGTAATACTAATATACTTATTAGATTAAAGGAAGAAAAATATGGAATAAGTTTAAAACAATAAAAAACAAAAAAACAAAAAAAACAGACTATCTTCGTTTTAAACAAAAAAAACGACAAAAAAAATGACACAATAAAAAATGACTCACATCACTAGACTCACACTACTGAAAGTTAAGGCTTGTTCGTGTCTAATTTTTTTTCTAATAACCTTATACTTAAAGCATTCACTCATTACGCATGTCTTAGCGCCTTTTTTAGAAATATTGCACAGGTAAATTTTTATCATGATAAGCAATGCAATATACGGTAGTGTGCAAGTGTCCTTTATTCAAGATCTGTTGACTTGGCAACCCTATATATGACCTTCATTTCTAGCAAAAATGAACCAAAACATAGGAAAACTTTAATGTTTCATAACTTTGTTTCAGTTCATTTGTGCAAGATATGAAGGTCATATTTGAACAGAACATGCCAAAATACAGTATTAATTTCAGTGTTGGTGAAACATTTAATAATTACCACGGTATTTTCATTAAAACTAACAAAAATATCACGACAATCTAACCAATCATCAAGGGTGTACAGTTGACTTAACCAAGCATTCAATAATTCATTTGGCAAGAAATGAAGGTCAGACTTCAATAAAACACACCATAATACATCAGAAAAACCTAGTCTCATATCAAAATTGACCCCAGGGGTAAAACGAATAATTACCGACTTGAGATTGTCATTTTGCAGACTTTTATTATAAAATATAGCTTATGACTTGGATAACGTCGATAGGTTAATATTTGTCTTTTAACAGGGCTCTCACACACAGTTAAAACAGTACAATATATTGAATTGCTATTCAAAACTGACTAAGAAAATATATATCTTATCTTGTGCAGGTATGTATAAAATGTGTTTTTTTATTAAAATATATTTCCTATTTTTCATGTTTTTTCAATATATATATATATCGACTAGGCCTATTTGGTGAATATTTCCTATTTTTGGTGATTCTAGTACTTAGCTACTTCTGCGTAATTCAATTTGTCCTTAATCACGGAATAATTAAGACATCCGCTACCTGCCCTAAATGCAATAGTGCTTGTATTTTAAGAAAAGACCAGGTCTTTAGGTGCTGTAAAAAAATCCTAAAAATAAACGTGTGTTGTTTCAGTGTTTCAATCTTTAAGGGCATGTCGCTAGAGCATTGTAACTTTTCAGCGAATAAAAACCTCCGTTTCATAAATGTTTATTTGCATAAATTTTTTTCACAAAGTTATGCACAAACATTTCTAAAAAATAGGCAGTGAGAGCATTGTTAATTGGAAGTCGTACTGTGGTGAAGTTTGTGAAAAATGGATGGATAATAAACAAACAATTGGTAATGTATTGCGGTTAGGTCAACTGAAATGCCCCGGTTAGGTCAACTGAAATGCCCCGGGTAGGTCAACTGAAATGCCCCGGGTAGGTCAACTGAAATGCCCCGGTAGGTCAACTGAAATGCCCCGGTAGGTCAACTGAAATGCCCCGGTAGGTCAACTGAAATGCCCCGGTAGGTCAACTGAAATGCCCCGGTTAGGTCAACTGAAATGCCCCGGTTAGGTCAACTGAAATGCCCCGGGTAGGTCAACTGAAATGCCCCGGTAGGTCAACTGAAATGCCCCGGGTAGGTCAACTGAAATGCCCCGGGTAGGTCAACTGAAATGCCCCGGGTAGGTCAACTGAAATGCCCCGGTAGGTCAACTGAAATGCCCCGGGTAGGTCAACTGAAATGCCCCGGGTAGGTCAACTGAAATGCCCCGGGTAGGTCAACTGAAATGCCCCGGGTAGGTCAACTGAAATGCCCCGGTTAGGTCAACTGTACGCCCTTGATGATTGATTAGGTTAAAGCCATGATATTTTCGTTAGTTTAAACAAAAATGACAAGAACAAACTTTTCTGGTTAATTTTTAGGTGTTTTGCACGTTTCCTGCAAAAACTACGCATTTGCACAGGAAACAGATGGCAGATTCGTGCAAAACACCTAAAAATTGACCAGAAAAGTTTGGGTTAATATTTGGCTGGACACAGGGGCTAACGAGAAATGAGAGGTTGTGTTTCACTAGCACTATTTTTCATGCTCTTTATGATGGTACTAACAATTTTTTGTGGAAATGCAAGATTATAGAAAAAAATTATGATTCATTTTTATAGTGAATATTTCCTGTTTTGGCTATAATGTACTTTTTTCATAAAATATTTTGGTGCTCTTCCAATATGTGCTCTACCTTAAAATTTACATTCCAATACGTGATCTACCTTAGATTATTCAGATTAGCAGCAGGTATGTTAGTTAGCCTTATAAGCTAACTAACGAAAATATCACGACTTAACCTAACCAATCATCAAGGGCATATAGTTGACCTAACGATTGGTTAGGTTAAGTCATGATATTTTCGTTAGTTAGCCTTATAAGGCTAGTTTCACGGTAGAGCACGTATTGGAATATGGTAGATCACAGTTTCATGGTAGAGCACATATTGGAAGAGCACCAATATTTTTCCTGATTGGGCTATTTTTTCGCTACTCTGCAACTTAATTAGTTGGTTGGTTGGTTTTTGTTCTGTCTATTTTTTTTTTTCTAATTGGATTCAGTTTGGTCGTGTTTGTGATAGAATTATGACATGCTGTTCGTGTGGTTTCTGACTTTGAGAACTTGACTCATCATGTGGCCTAGATGAAGAGAAAGCATTGGATGTTTTTATCAATTACAGCGTTATTCTTTCATCCTTAACTTGCCCAAAATGTGACAGTGAGTGCCTAATATGAAAAGAGCAGAAGATATTTAGGTGAAATAACCAATATTAACCTGTTAGGCCAACTGTACACCTTTGATGATTGGTTAGGTTAAGTAATGATATTTTCATTAGTTTATATGAAAATGATGAAAATGAAAATGACCTGGCCTGAAGTTGAAATAAAAAATACATTTTTCTAGTGTATTTTGGTGTGCTCTGTGGTTAGGTTAGTTAATTTGGTTAGGTTAGCTAGTTTTTTATCAGAATTACATTTTCCTGGTATAGTTTTCTCTGCTTTGTTGGAATTTGACACACATTTTAGTTAATATTTGTCTTTTAACCCACTCATGCGTGGTTAAAACAGTATAATATATTGAATTGCCATTCAAAACTGACTAAGAAAATATTTATCTTATGTTGTGCAAATTTGTTGAAATGTACTTTTTTTTTTAATAAAATATGGTAATGGTTCAGAATATGGGCACCACTTAAGCAAAATTTCGAAAAATACCATAGAGACAAAGTTGGGTAATTATGTATATTGAATAACTCAGTCATTTTACACACCAAAATACATTTTTCTAGTAGTATTTGATGTGACTTGTTCAAATCTGACCTCCATTTCCCTCGGAAATGAGATCCAACAAAGTTATAGTACTTTGAAGTTTGGCTCATTTTCAAGGGAAATGGAGGTCAAAATCTAAGCAAAACATATCATATATTACTAGAAAAATGTATTTTGGTATTAACCTAACCTTGGTATTATTCTACTATTACACCCGTCTAACGTCCAGCAATTATTATATGTTCATTAAGTAGATTTTTTAATTCTAAGACACTTTCCTTCTATAGCATTTCCATCGCAAATGCTTCATTTTCGAGATATAAACATTTTTTTGGTGTGTATCTAGTGTGTGTTCGTACATTCGTTTGTGTGTTCGTACGTTCGTTTGTGTGTTCGTTACATGTCTGCCCAATCACTGCGCTCCATCCATTTTGAATTTGAATTACTTTTGTACCGGAATGGAACACTCATTCAGAAGTACATTAGGCCTGGCTCTGTGATTTATAGTGATTCCTGGGCTGCCTACAAGACTATAAGTGATTTAGGTTAGGATAGGTTAGGTCAGGTCAATTTTGAGGTGAAATTTATGTTTTTCCTATGGTTTTTGATGTGTTTTAAATGAATCTGACCTTCAAAACTGTCGGAAATGACTCTTTTTCAATTGCCAGCTGGGGGGAGGGGGGTTATCTAAAAAATGAGTCATTTCCGACGGTTTTGAAGGTCAGATTTGTTCAAAACACATCAAAAACCATAGGAAAAACAAATTTCACCTTGAAAGGGAGACAGGTATAATACTGTATATTTACCCTAACCTTACCTAACCTAACCCTAACATAAGTGGAAATAGTAACCTAAAATGCCTAAAACTAACGAAAATATCATTACTTAACCTAACCAATCATCAAGGGCATTCAGTTGGCCTAACCGGTTAATATTGGTTATTTCACCTAAATGTCTTCTGATCTTTTCATATTAGGCACTCACTGTCACATTTCAGGCAAGTTAAGGATGAGAGAATAAAGCCATAATTGATAAAAACATCCAATGCTTTCTCTTCATCTAGGGCACATGACAAATCAAGTTCTCAAAGTCAGAAACCACACGAATAGCATATCATAATTCTATCACAAACACAACCAAACTGAATCCAATTACAAAAACAAAAGTAGCCAGAACAGAAAACATCCAACTAATTAAGTCGCAGAGTAGCAAAAAAATAGCCCAAGCCTAGCTCATATATCATATTTTCATGGTCACCAGGCAAATATTGGGAGGGTGGGAAAAAAATATCGCAAAAATATCATAATATTCAAATCTACATAATTTGGTAAGGACACATCTGCGAGCATAGTGACTTATATGAAAATGAGAAAATTATGCCTTAATATTTTATAATTATATTTACTTTTGATATTCTGAGTACAATAAAACTCATATTAACCCAAAGTTGTTTCTCTCATTAAAATACGTTGATTGCATGTGTCGCATAGTAAAAAAAAGGTACGTAATTATATAGAAAATGGCGCGACCCAAAGTATGATGTAAAAAACATTTTATTAGGTCAATTTCGATGTGCTGAAGCCAAATCTGTTAACCATTTGGTGTGCAAATGCTTCAAATTAGAGTAAATGTTATTTATATTTTACTTTTATTTTGAAGCATTTGCCTAAAAAATGGCTAACAAGCACATGAAAACTAACCTAACCTAACCTAACAGTAAAATAATCAAATCAACTTACCTTTAACTTAAACATTGGGAGGATACAACTTTGCCGCAGCTTTGAGGAAAAAATGAAATCTATTTTTACATAACGTCCCTAGTGATCAGACTTCATTTTTTCCTCAAAGCTGCGGCAAAGTTGTATCCTCCCAATGTTTAAGTTAAAGGTAAGTTGATTTGATTATTTTACTCTTAGGTTAGGTTAGGTTAATTTTCATGTGCTTGTTAGCCATTTTTTAGGCAAATGCTTCAAAATAAGAGTAAAATATAAATAACATTTACTCTAATTTGAAGCATTTGCACACCAAATGGTTAACAGATTTGGCTTCAGCACATCGAAATTGACCTAATAAAATGTTTTTTACATCATACTTCGGGTTGCGCCGTTTTCTATATAATTACAAAAAAAAAAAAACGAAGTTAGAAAATTACTAAAAAAGTGCATAATTTAACATGTTATTACATTATCATTTGTATAATTTAGGTCTCGGGGGTACGGGGGTGGAGCCCCTGCAAAGATCACGCATCACAAATTGATCGGTATAGAGTTCACTTTGTGATGCATGATCTTTAGGGGGGCTCCGCCCCCGTACCCCCCCGAGACCTAAATTATACAAATGCGACATATGCAATCAATGTATTTTAATGAGAGAAACAACTTTGTCTCTATGGTATTTTTCGAAATTTTGCTTAATTAAGTGGCGCCCGTATTCTGAACCATTACTGATGGGTATCAGATTCGAACAAAGTAGAGAAAACTACACTAGAAAAATGTAATTTTGATAAAAAATGTAGCCCCCTGTGTCCAGCCAAATATTTACCAAAGTCTGTTCTCATCATAAAAACAGACTGGGTGTAAAAACGAATAATTACCCGTTGATACGCCCAAGTGGCTTGGCTTCATGCTTTGTAAATGAAATATAGTGTTGAGCACCTAACGTTACACCACCGAGACCTACCTTCAAAATTTTGTAAAATAAAAATAAACTTCTTTGTGCTTATTTCTACCTTCTTTGTTTCTTAAAACCCAAACCTACGCTAGGCTTAAATCTAGGCCTATTTCTCGAATCTATCCTTATGGATAGGGAAGGCAGGTGCACAAGTGACAACAAAGACTGTGGGAAAAGGCCAGCGCAGGAACATATCAAGCAAATTGTAATTGGGCCTTCCCTTACAAATAGGCCACACTTTAAACTTCAATTGTATGACGCAACTCTTCCAAAACGTAAAAGGTGGTCTAAGTTAGCCCATGGCCTCATTCCTCACTTGAACTTGTGAAAACCCACACTAAACTTTTAACAGAACAATCACAAGTATAATTTTGTTGAATCCTGTTCGAGACTTTTCGAGAACATTCGAGCCTAATCCTGGCCAGACTCGAACCTTCGATAAATCGCAAGTGACGCTTTGTTCGAGCACGCAGCATGGTTCGTCAGCTGTTTCATGTTTACAGACTACGTCACAAAAATTCCTCATTCCTATTGGTCAAAATCCTTTTTGTTCAGTTCTTATTGGTCAATAGTCAGCTGGGTTGCAGTGTGCCAAATCTAATGTCTAAAGGACAACATAGCTTTAAAGCAATTGTGCCACATAGACAAAATCTAGTTTGGTCATTGTTATGAACGTAGTTTGTTTTCATGCTAAGGGATAAGAATTAAATTAAAACGCATTAATACAATTCGCTGTTTCTTTATTATATTTTATCTTATATCAATAAAGAATATCCCGTTATTCATGATCAACGAACGGCGGATTTTACGAACAAAAAATCTTGAAATTATCCATAATAAAATTAATCATAAAAAATATACATATATTTACAGATATAACAGAGGAATGAATTTCTTATTAAAAAAAAATAGTTATGCTGACGAGGCGTACTGATGAATAAACAAAAGACCAAGAAATCGCTTTTCTTTTTCCTATGTGGGGTGTGAATCATATATATATATATATATATATATATACAGTATAGTGTGTGTGTGTGTATTGTCGCATTTTCAAAGAAAACATTTCGCCCTGTAGTCTATGAAAAACTTCTAATCATTTAAAAGTTATTTTAGGGGAGAAGGGAATCCTTTCTGAGAATTGCATGAAGACTGAACAATATTTGGCAGCAACGCTCACGGAGTAAATGAGAATTCAGATACTTTATTGTTGGCTAAGATTCAACAGGGGATAAAGGACTCTAAAGAATTTACTTCTGCCTCTGATTTTGGGTAGTGTAAAACCAAATTCTCTTAAATATAAGTTATTTAAATATGAAATACCCATGACAAGCATATATATATATATAAAATAAAATCCACAAGGAAAAATGATTCCAAGGTCTTTCGTGTATTCAGAAGTACCCCTTGTCAGGGAATTCTCTGACAAGGTGTACTTGTGAATACACGAAAGGCCTTGGAATCATTTTTCTTTTTCCTTGTGGATTTGTATCATTCATTCATTTCACGCGTTTAATTGTGAAATTCATCCCATATATATATATATATATATATATATATATATATATATATATATATATATATAAGTAAAACGACTTAAGAATTATTAAATTGTCAAGGTTTTATAAATATTTTTTATAGGCCAGATTCACTAGGCCATAACTGACAAAGATGAAGAAATTACACATACACACACAAACACGCATGAAAGGAAGGGAGTCTATAGAAAGGGGGAGACGACATGCAATTTCAGTAGAAGATAGAGAGAGAGAAATTACCACTTAATTAAAGAAATATTAAATAAATTATATATATATATATATATATATATATATATATTGATACAGGCAAATTTGTGCTGCCTTATAAGGAAACACAAACTTGTGGTGTTTCTTGCTCCTGAAGAATCATGCACCAGGACAGATAATAAGTGGGGGTGTCTACAGTACAAACTAACGAAAATTGCAATAAACTGAATACAGGATATGGACGTTCTTTGGACTAGGTTAACGCGGAGATTGTTGCTTTCAGTGGTGATGAGCCACATACGAAAGCCTCGTCAGTACTTTGACCCTTATTTGCTTGGCATTGCTGCTGCGAGCTGCTCGTACCCTGAAGTGGGCGTATGGGCAGAATGGTGTTCTGTGCAAAAAAAGTTTAACTCTTCATACTTCCAAGTAAACAATGAATGCATTGATGATTTTTTTATATATATATATATATATATATATATATATATATATATATGTGTGTGTGTGTGTGTGTGTGTGTAATTGTTTGATGAAAAACATTAAAAAAAATAAAATTAAACAATTCTTCTGATAAATGTAGCTATTATTATAAAAGAAAAAAGCAAAATTGAAATCACTGCAAAAAAAAAATTGTAATTCACTTATAACTAAGGCAATCCTTAATGAATAGTCTACCCTTAATTTATGATTTTAAAAATAAAAGCTACGGAATTAAATCAAATTTAGATCACTTTAAAGGTAATTTACCTAAATCACAAACGTGGAAAAAAAAAAATTACAGGGCTAGAACCACTTTCCAATACTACGACCAACTTCTTCAATGGCCCGCAACACACTGGGGATTTTAAGCCTTTGAGATGAAGTTTGAGTTTGATTGAGGCTTTGAGGAATTGAACATACGGTAGAGAATTCTCAGGTAGAAAAGTTACTTTTGCCAACTGTAAATACCCAATGAAATTACAGTGGGGATTTCCTTATGAGTTTTCAGCCGCTGAAAGGTACGATTTAAACTTGTATAAATAAATACTTTATTGAATAGCTGTTTATATAAAGTGTTCTATGTTTATTGTTATGTATAGTTAAGGTGTTTAGAAGCTGCACTTTATATATATATATATATATATATATATACACGTTCGACCAACTACATTTGTGTTGGGGATCTAAAAGCAAAAATTCATCGAAGCAATGCAAATCTCATTAACACAAGTAAATATATGAAACAATGAAAAGTTTAAATTCCAGTATTGTCTGTCTACAAAAGCAGTCGAATCAGAGAGAGAGAGAGAGAACAAGGTTATTTCACGTGAGAACACGATTTGTATTGTAGATACTGGTCGTGAAGTCCACTGGTTTTCGGCCAGTCTGCGATATTAAATGGGTGTTCTGCTCAAACAAACGTTGACAATGAAACATGACGCACCTTCAGCGAGAGAAATTTTAAGAGAGTTTTAAGCCGGGTTCTCTAACAAAGATTGCGTCACTCTTCAACCTTCGCACTCGTTCTTCTTCTATATAGACTCCTTTCACGATGAGGTAATTGCTTACAGTTGTGATTATCGACCTTTTTCGCGTACAGAAAACACTGAAGCAGATCCTCCGATTGTAAACAATGTCTCGCATGGAAGGAATTTAAGTTTAAGATAGATCCCTCCCACATTAATGTTACGTGAAAATGCTCTGTACAATGGATGTTGTCCATCAAGGTAAACACGGCTTATATAAGATTTTTCCTACTGGTCGAAAATGGAGGGGTTACATCATTGTGAACAGGATCATATGTTATTTTTTTGTCTGGATGTTTGTAGGAAATGAAAATCAATATTGTGCCTTTATATTTGTACGTGAAATACATTTTTCTACTAATTTTATTCTATGAGAGTTCAATTAATCAAAATATTTGTTTAAATGTTCTTTCATTTTGGTTTTCATGTAGAACTTTTAAAAAATTTATTATTTATTATTATTATTATTAATATAATATAAGGTTATGCAATTTCATCCTGAAAGCTGTAATCAGCCAGCTGATATCAGGTTTAAAATGAATGGTGAAGTAATTGAGGAAGTACAAGAGTTTAAGTATTTGGGTCAAACTATTACCAGCTCCTTGAGTGATAACTCGGATATAAGAAGACAATCTCGAAGCCTGTGTGCTAAAGCGAATATGACCATAAGAAATTTTCGTTTCTGTACAAGTGAAGCTAAAGACACACTCTTTCGTACTTTCTGCAGTAATATATACGGTCAGCAACTCTGGGGGAATTATTAAAAAGGTTCTGGCAGAACCCTAAATTTGCTGTACAACAGGTCTTTTAGACTCTTACATAAATTACCCTCGATTTGCTCAGCTTCGCAAATGTTTGCTACCCGCAATGTCCCGGGCTTCCCGGAGGTAACAAGACGTGCTCAACACAGTCTAATACAAAGAATTAAAAAATCAACCAACCAGATCATCCAAGCTATCCATGAGCCCTGCCATTTATCCTCTAAGAGTCTAAGCTATGGACTTCTTGGTACGAAAACGTCTGTCTGTAGCTCCACTTAACTTCGACATTACAGTATTATTTCTAATCAATTGTATATATTTCTATCCTTAGTATATGAACTGTCATTGTATTAATAATATTTGTCATATGGACTTTAGTCTGCCAATAAACATTTTCATTTTCATTTTTTTAATTGTAAAATGATTTTGGTTGTCAAACATGAGATAGATTCTAGTCATAAATTACTTTTAAACATTAAAAAATTATGTTTATATATATGTGTGTGTGTTTTACTGTTTTTCAAAGCAGTTATCATACTCTATGAACAGTTCAATCGTTAGTTTGTATTGTAGATACTCCTGGTTTATAGGTCTGGGTGCATGATTCATCAGGAACAAGGTGCATCACAAATTCATATATATATATATATATATATATATATATATATATATATATAAGGTGAATTTAACACTTAAACACGTGAAATGAATGAATAATGCAAACCCACGAGGAAAAAGAAAAAAATTATTCTAAGGTCTTTCGTGTATTCAACAGTACACTCGTCAGGGAATGAAGGGAGAAGGCAAGATGACCAAAATATGTCTATGTCTATTAGAACAAAAAAGTGAAGAGAGATTAGTACAAGGTTAACAGGCACTGATAGAAGGCAAAAGACATTTAAAAAGATATTTTAACAAAATGTATAAAATTGACAATATTTTAACAAGATGTATAAAATTGACAGTATCTTGTTAAAATGTTTTTCATCTTCTATCAATGCTTGTTAACCTTGTGAAGTTGTGTTAATCTCTTTTCACGTTTTGTTTTAACGTACATAGGCATATACAGGGTGTTTCTAAAGTAACCATCTTTTGCGAAATATATGAATTATAAAAAAAACACCTTTAAAACATGAAAATATATATATATATTTGTAAGCTCGGCACACATTGTTGCTCTTCGTGGATAATCTTCTTGTAAGTTGTGAAACACTTGAATGTGGTATGGCTTTTTCTTTAAATCATAACGTAGAATTCTGTAAACCATTGTTTGTGGAATTTCTAATCTGTGGGATGCCCTCCGAATCGATAATTGCGGATCCTCTTCGAATGCTTCTTGAACAGATTCGATTCTTTCGTGAGATCTTCTTGGCCGTCCAGATCTACGCTCGTAATGCACAGATCCAGTCCTCATAAATTTGTTTACTAATTCGCGAATAGCCTGGTCTCTAGGGCCTGTTTTACGAAACCTTCTCTCAAACTTTTCTCTAATTTCATTGCACTTCATGCCTTTTATCCTGCATGTTACTACATAAACCCGTTCTTGCACATTCATCATCAATGATATGGGTCTGAAAATAAAATAAAATAATTAACAAAAAATCGTGTAAAGCAATTGAAATATTATAAATACATGAATTTTGTATAACAATGCACATACCATTATGCCAATATAACAATTGTTTAAAATCCCCCTATTTCACCAAAATAGATGGTTACTTTAGAAACACCCTGTACTATTTTGGTCATCTTGCCTTTTCCCGTCATTCCCTGACGAAATGTACTGTTGAATACACGAAAGACCTTAGAATTACTCTTTCTTTTTCCTTATGGGTTTGCATTATATATATATATATATATATATATATATATATATATATATATATCGACGGGCTTTCTTCAAAAGTTACCACTCCCAGAAGTTCTTTCTCCAATCCCCCAATAAATCTAAGAACCCTTCGCATTCGAAATAATCTGTTCAAAAGAGTCAATCTCACATTTGTCACATTTACGAAATGGCAGGACATTTTACAAATCAATTCAAGGGTGAAGATTCTGTAGTATTTGTCGTTAAAAAGGTCAGGGTGGTCTAACCTCTCGAGGATAGATGGCCACGTGATTTTGCTTAATATCACAGACGAGCCACACATTTCATTATGGCTTTTTCTGATAAAAGCAATAATTTTTCATCGAGCTGTATTTCTCATAGCTATGTTGGTTATTAAGGTACATACAAAAATACATACTTTTAAAGAAATTTTCTATTAATTAAAAAAATACAACACTTTTTATAGTTTTGTTGTGTATTGAGGTACATATTTAGAAAAAATATAGTTTGAGCAAATTTTTTGGTCAGTTCAAAAATTGGGGCCATACGAAATTTACGACAAAATCAAGCATGAATTGGTACATGCAAAAAACTTCACTTTGTGTTTCTGTATCCACCCGAGAAGGATGCCAGTGGGCGTCGAAACTGTCGTGGAAATAAACTCTGTCTATTAGAGTGGGTTTTTATTCTCATATGAATTGGTACATTTATGGCCAATAATAGTTTACATTTTTTTACATTTTTACATTTTCACTTTTTAAATTTCTGAATTTTAATATTTTTTTTAATTGCTCTATTTTTTATTAGAAACATGTAGTATATAGTTTAAGTCGTTTTTCTAGAAAAGTTCGCGGGGCATAAAAATTAACTCGGCGGGCTATGCGGCCCGCGTGCCTGCATTTGGATAACACTGAAATAGGTCATGGAAGAAGTAAAGCCCAATAAGTGTAAAAACTTTGTGCCTCAGAGGTCTCAAGTGTTAGCCAGTCACAGCAATAGCAAGTGGTTCAACTAAATCAGTAACACTGTCAAAGACATTCAAATACAACTTCGCAAAATCACCAACAAAGAAAGACCATATACGCTATAATCACCAAAGGAAGAGGGTAGTGTGTGTAGAGGTGGAGGCGCCAGACGAAATTGGATCTACGGAGTACTCTCAGCCTCAACCGGAAAATCTGGAATCCAGTGAGAATCCCAACAAAGGGCGTTGCATTTTTTTCTGAAGAAACCGAGACTTACTGTATTACAACCCAGAAAACTTTTGTTACAGAATAAATCTACTACTGTAATTTCTTTGCACGACACGATAGGATTTAGGTTAGCGAACTCGATCTCAGGAAATGCGTGTTTTAAAGAAAAAGTAATTAACGCATGAAGGCCTCCACAAAATGACATGATTAATGTAAAGAAGAGTGAAAGTACTGTAGTTTTAACAGTTAGTGCTACAGATATTGCGGAAATTTCTTGTTTGATGCAATTATATCTGTAAAAAACCTTTTATTGTTCTATTTGACACTGGGAGTAAGTTACCTTAAATAAAAAGTCCAGCGCCGATAAAATATAGAAGCATTTTGTTTGTTCTTTAGAAGTTCGTCCCGTGACAGTTAACCCTACTTATGAATAGTTTAGGCTAAGCGTGTTTATGGTTTCCGACAGTTCTAATGTGAACTATTAATGATGAAGGAATAAAAGTTCGAATTTCTTTAGACAGGGACTTGTTGAAGAAGAGTTCATATAATATTCAGGAATTACTGTATACTAATTAGAATTTAAAGGGAAGCTTTATAATTTTCATTGAAAAGCATTTGAACAGGATGTACTCAAAATAGAAGCCATTCCAAGAGGAGCTGTCCAAAGTAAAGCTGTCTCATCTACAAAAAGGAAGCATAATTCAGTTAATTCTATTCTTAATTTCGTTTTGCTGAAACAAAAGTGTCTTCTGACTCCAAGGAAAGTGCTCCAAATCTTAACCTTATGGACTTTGCGACACGGAATTTGGACTGTAGTAAAGGAAAGGTCCAGTGTTCATTCATCACATGGACAAGCTGAACACAAATTCTTTTTGGTTTGCTCTAGTGTGAAGTCATCTGGAAGTTTTGGTTATTCTTCGAGGCTGTATGTTCAGAAAATTATGGTTGTTGTTCAAACAATTTTGTCCTTTGGGAGTTGTCTAGAAGGAAGCTGCACATTCAGAAGATTTTGACCCTTCTTTGGAAGCTGTCCACTTAAGAAATTCAAAGAATCTACATGAAGCCATGAAAAATGGACCGGTTTCAGTTTGTAGTACATCTCGAAAACAGGTCTAGGAACCTATGGAAGTAAGTTTACTACAGGACAAACTGTTGTCCAGTCCAGGTTATGAATCCAATTCATCATGGATGAACTTTTCTGGAACTGTTTTATGTAAGTTCTTGAGAACGTGTTGTAATACAGCCTTTTGAAAAGGTCTGTTTTACCGTTCGAATGCCATTTTGACAGGGTACTCCTGTCAAACATTTTTTAAATTTAGTTACTGAGAAGGCTAGCCCTCGAGCTCATATGCTCATCGATTAGACTTTAGGGACCAGTCTATACACTCTTAAATTCTTATACTTTGCTTGAACAAAGGAGAAACCATGTTTACTTAAAGCCTCAACATCGTACTTGAGATGCTTCTTAGTTGTTGTTGGTATCCCTGACAATCCTTCCGAAGTCAGTGAAATCCGTGTTCCTTCCAACTCGGCTGACCTCCCCACAGATAAACTACGGTCCGCATACAGGAAATTAACGAAGGATTCACGTCTCATTAAGGATCTGGTAAACTTTTCAGTCGACAATTACAACGTGATCGCTCTAGAAGGTGACCCTTAAGTTGCGAACATGGCGCCGTTCACCATCAGTTTGATCCCAAACCGCAAACCAATCTATATTCCTCCACAAACCAATTTCACATCCTCACCAAACCATTATGGAAGCGCATATACAAGAAATACTTGTTCAAGATCTTAAAAACTGTCAACGAAGCCCTGGTCTGCTGCCATGATCTTGAAGAAGGAAGGTTAACCGTAAAGGCCGTGTATCGATTACAGCAAAGTAAATGCAATAACTATATCCGACATAGAAGAGGTCACCCAAAATGTAGCAGAATCCCAATATTTCGTTATGTTTGACTTAGCCTGTGGGTACTGGTCAGAGCTGAGCAGTAACATGTTACAAGTAACGGCCATTACGTAACGCGGTACTTTTTTAGTAACGGTAGTGGTGACGGCATTACATTTCAAATCAAGTAACTCTTTCAGTAACGACGTTACTTTTTTAGGGAAATACCTTCGTTAGTCGTTACTCGTTACTTTTTTATCGTAGCTCGCAATTACAGTAGTTTCTTTCGATCCTCACTCATTATTCATTAACCGTTAAAAATTTGTCCCTTTACTATGAGCGAGGTGTGCATGTTGGCCGTTGGCATGTTGGCAGCCTACCCCCATCCACCCTCTCCCCCTACACTGACAGCATTGTCAAAGTAAAAAGGCGAAGAACCCTGGAGCAGGGAGGGACCTAAGTTCAACTGAGGTTTCGTCATTCCTCTCATCTGGGCCTTCACGGCACGTTAGCTCTGCATCCTTCCCATCCACTAACTTTAAAAATATGTTTATTAAACTTAACACTCCTATACCATCTAGTGCCGCTGTTGAGCGGGTTTTTTTGAGTAGGGGAAGGATATACTGCGTCCGAAACGAGGCTCGCTCTTAGATGCAACTTTTGAGAAGCTTGTTTTCTTAAAGGCCAATAAAGATCTTTTGAATAACAGTTCTTAAGTTTGTATATTTAGCTAATAAATGTCAATTATCATTGCCATGCACAATAACTCATTTGATTCATTTCTTTAGTATTTCGTATATTGTTTTGCAAAACTAAACTTTCCTGGTATATTCTAGCATTAGTAAATTAGTATAAATAGTATGCTACATCCTCTGTTATGTTGCAATTCCTAGTAATAAATCTTGCAGTAATTTTGTTTCACTTTTTTTGAAAATATTATGCCTTATAAGTCATAACAACGCAATGAAGGCACGCACATTGCACAGACTTCATAGCCTATGCATTAACCAGTGGATACAAACCAACACATACTCGCACAAGCTAATGTTTATATAATATAATATTTTATGTATATATAAATTATAATATACCTATGCATATATATAATATATTTACATTTCATTAACAGTAACGGTAACGAGTAACGGTGCCGTTACTCGTTACTTTTTAAAAATGGTAACTGTAACGATAACGGCGTTACATTTAGACTGTAGTAACGGTAACGGCATTACATTTATAAAGTAACGAGCACAGCACTGGTACTGGTAAATGGAAGGCAACCTAGAATCACACACACACACACACACATTCTTAGCGACTAATTGTGGTCACCAATGAAAAATTCTGCTATTTGAAGGCAATAATATACCAACAAACTTCTTTCGTTTAATGGACATCATTCTCAATGTTTGCCAGACATGGAAACCTTACGATATCTTAGTGTTTAGTGACACTATTGAAACACATTTCCAATGCCTTTAAAAACATTTTTTCACCATCTCCAAAGAGCGAGCTGAAAACTGAAAGTCTCAGAATGTAATTTCTCTCAAACTTTTTTAGTTTCATTTTGTCCTCCGAAGAAATTCGTTGCGACCCTTATTAACTGCAGTCGTTGGAAACTTATCTCATTCCGAATAATGTTGAAGAGTTCGAAAATGTATTAATTTCTGCAGATTCTATCGGAATACGATACTAAATTTCTCTAAATTACTGTTCTTTTGACAAATGTTCTTTAAGTGTCCAAATTATTTGAATTTCTTATCAAACAGAAAGCTTTTGAAACTCTTTAAGACAAACTTCTCGCTAACCAATCTTGCAATACCTCGACTAGCTACACCGAACGATTTGTTAGGGCCACGAACATCTCACAGTTTGGTTTAGGTGGCGTCCTTTTTCAAGTAGTGAATGACACTAAACTGTCAATCGCATACGCTAATAGACGTACGTTAACACTGAGCGTAATTATTCTACCACGGAACGAGGGACCCTTGCAGTAGTATGGGAGTTAAATAAATTCCGGAAATAGGATAATAATAATGTTTGGAGCTGTTTCATGCGACGGGAGGACTTACAGCTTTACGCTGGATCTGAGTCATCTAAGGGTCACTACATCATCTGAAAGCAGAGGACGGTCACCCATCCATCTACTAAACAAACCCAGCGTCGCTTAACCTCGCTCTGGGAATAGAAGTTAGTGTTGTAAGACGTAAAATAAGTTGTTCGTAGTTTTAAACTAATTTATATATTCTATAAATAATTTTAAGAACAACTTCCGAATTTAGTTCACACTCGTGGCTCAGTGGGAAACACCGTTTCCCTAGAAGCGAAGTGAAGACACGAAGGTCAAGGGTTCGACCCCCGATAATGTTGATAATAATAATCCGGGAGTTGGGCTCAATGAGTCGCATTAGTTGGCCTGAGCGTTGTGCCAGATTTTGGTCCTGCCCTCCTCACTGAATACTCTCTCCGTCTCTATTTTACTTACGGTTAAAGTATTTGGGAACGCATTTAATAATTACGCGTTTGATTTCATTAAATGAACAGTTCAATTAAATTTTAATATCACTTCAAATACGCGTGATAATATTACGTGAATTTCTTCTCTGACGGAAAGTTACATTTCTTATCTTAAAAGTTGTTTTGCGACACTTCTTTTGACAAAGTATTCCGAGACTCTACATTAACTTCGATCCGTTGTGCGCACCTAAAAACAGTTTTGCTGGCCTTGAAGAAATAAGACACGAAGTTAACACCCTCAAATAATGCGTGTGCCTGAAGAACAAACACAAACACACACACACACACACACACACACACATATATATAGGGTGAACCAAATGTAGGTGGACAGTAAATGATAACGTTTATTTTGAGAATACATATTTAATTTTTTTTATACTATAATACAAAATAAAATTTAAATATATTTAGTTATAATATTTAATATAATATAACACAAACACCATAGTTATAATGAACACCATAGTTATAATATAATATAACACAAACCGTATTCAACCTACTGTCCACCTACTTTTGGTTCACCGTGTATATATATATATATATATATATATATATATATATATATATATATATATAATAATGATAATGATAAGTTTTATTAGCAGGATATAAATCCCGCCAATAAAACTTATTAAAAGTTAATCAAACAATATTTATGTCTGATTAGTCAAAAATTTTAATTAATATGGCTGATCCTGCGTTAAGAGTTGCTAAGAAGAGAGTCTGAAAATGTCTGATGATCTTAAATTTAGTGATGTAAGACGTCCATGCGATATATTTTGAAGTTTTTTCTTGTATTACATTTCCTTCTTTATCCATAAAGTTTTGAAACCTAATCCTCTCTTTATTTTGTCTTTTGTGACTGTATTCCTTCATTTTAACCCAGCCAAGGACTGTCCCAGGCCAGTATGGAAAATGTGGAAGGATGGGGGACAATGAGGAGATCGCTGAACGTAATGTATTCTCCTTTTAAAGACGACTTAGTTTTCTAGGTTCGTGACGTTACCGCTTCTCTCAGTGCCCTCTGGTGGACGAAAGACTTAAAACGGAACACCCAATCAACCATCCTTTCTTGTCGTCCCTAAACATGTAGGAGTTTCGGTCGGAGGCTCTTCCGGAAGAGATAACCTTTATGGTTCCGCCGGAAAACATAACCTTTATGGCTCCTCCCTGGAGTTACGTGAAAGACTCGAACTCCATTCCTAAACATACATTAACTCTGACCATACAAGTACATTCTAAATGTACGTGACTCCAAACATACACAAAATGAGGGCAGAAAACACACCTTTCTTAATGTACAATATTTAAAACCGAAGGTCAATTTTTGCAGTGTATTGATGATAATGTTGATAATGATAATGTTATATATATATGCACTAAAATCACAAATAACACGTGACCTTATTAATAAGCAAACAACCACAGGGAAAAGGAAACACAAAGTCCGAGCGCTTTCGTGATATATTCACATTATCAAGGAGGAACAGAAAAAATATATATTTTCTGTTCCTCCTTGATAATGTGAATATATCACGAAAGCGCTCGGACTTTGTGTTTCCTTTTCCCTGTGGTTGTTTGCTTATATATATATATATATATATATATATATATATATATATAATTACGCGTAAAAATATATCAAATAGAAAAGTAGCAGAAAATTAGAAGTAATTTGTGTGGGACATTCCATCCATGCAATTTACTTCACAAACCGTCAACATTCCAGCAACGCAGTCGACTTCATAACACGAGAAATTGAATCAATAATTTCGAAGAAATTTGAAAACTGACAAAGGTCACTTTTGTTCAGTTTCAAGAAAAGATTTGAATTTGAAAGGGAAATGACACATACATATATATATATATATATATATATATATATATATCTACTCGTATTTGAATAAGTTTTTTTCCATTTTCTAAATAGATCACGTACGCTGATATTAAACTATTATACCCTGCTGTAGGAGGGAATTGTTTTCAACAAGAAATAAATTAATGGTAACACATTGTATTTTACATGAAAAGTTTTAATAAATATTTTGGAATACACTCGTTCGTGTTTCAACATGTTTTGCAAGACTGTGTGAGGCATCTCAATCTGAAGGAATTATACTGTTTGTGGCTTGTTGGACACACACACACACATATATATATATATATATATATATATATATATATATATATGCATTTAACTGCAATGACCACGCAGTATATAAATGAATAGAAACGACGTAAATAAGGAGCGTCTCTGCACACGGGGAAGAGAAATAACGAATAAATGAAAAATGAGGCGAACCGCCCGGGAATCGAACCCAGGGCCTGCCAATTGGAAGGCCCTGGGTTCGATTCCCGGGCGGTTCGCCTCATTTTTCATTTATTCGTTATTTCTCTTCCCCGTGTGCAGAGACGCTCCTTATTTACGTCGTTTCTATTCATATATATATAATATATATTTCCTCTTTCGGTAAAAATTCACAAACTTTCAGTGAAAGTAAAATAATTTTTGTATGTAAATTATTATCTGTGGTCTTCAAAAATTAACGTAAATGCAAAATTGCGTGTTCGCATGCAATCAGATGTCGTTACACCCGAGAACGTCCGTCAGGTTCAGAGAACCGTACATGGTGCATGGTACTAGCTTGGCATCATTTTAAGGAAGCTTAATATATACAGGCTGAAGATCTTTACACTCTCTCTCTCTCTCTCTCTCCTCTCTATATATATATATATATATATATATATATAATATATATATATATATATATATATATATAATATATATATATATAAGTAAGTAAGTAAGTAAGTAAAGTAAGTATATATATATATATATATATATATATATATATATATTATATATATATATATAGTATATGTACGTATTGGTACATTGACCTGAAGTTTAGAGGCAATGACATTATGTACTGAAATACCCTGCCTAAGTGAGTATAAAAAAAGTATAAAGCATGCAGGATATATATATATATATATAAAGAAGACCACTGCTAAAATAAGAATAAAAGAGTACTGTACAAATAAATCGCAACAAATGACTAATAATTTTTTGTCGAGCACTTAATTTGATGGTTTTACATTTCAAATTTTAAGGCGCTGAATGAAGCCTCTGTATGTCGACTCGCCGTAGGAATTACTTACCATTATTTCGAATGGACAATAGGACGAGTGTCCTGTACGTTTGTTAGCCTCAATTTTTCAAACATTATTTTTAGTTGTTCGCATAAATGATCATTCAGTGAGGTTTAGATCAGGATATTGGGATGAAACTTTATCGCGTGGATCCTTCCAATCAGATCTTGCCTCTCTAAGTAAGCCTTAGTGAGTATTGTGATATGTTTTGAGTCGTTGTCTCGCTGGAAGATGATTCCTCTCACAGTTAAACAAACTCCGCTCGGCATTGCAAAATAAGCTAAAATTCAGTGAAAGAGCGTCTTATTCATACTGCCATCAATTTTTACGAGATTAATGGGACGTTTAAGTCAATGAAACGTTTATAAAACGTCAATAAAACGTTTATAAAACGTCAATATAACGTTTATAAAACGTCAGTAAAGCGTCTATGACATTTACTGAACGTCCCATTTTGTCTCGGTGGAAGCATAAAAAATTGCTTTTGATCTCATCGCGCTAATTTTTATATTTATTTGGAACTCAAGCCATTATATATATATATATATATATATATATATATATATATATATATATATATATATATATATATATATATATATATATATACACATGAATTACTATGCACTTTTACTTTAATCAAAATGTTAATTTAATAAATTATTCAAAGCAACATTTTTTTGGTGACGTCACTAAGTGAGCGGGAAAGAGTTACGTTGATTTTGCAACATTTTGTGCAATCGACCACTGAAGCATTCATTATTACTCAATGGAAAAAAAAATGTTGCAATTTAAAAATTGTTTAAAGGTCATATAATATTCATATAATTTATAATATGAATGCATTTTATTGGATGAGGAAATTATGTCACATTAATCTATTAGACTTTCAAGCTATTTATCTATTTGCCTATCAGAGGCTATCACTATATATATATATATATAATTATTATCAATCAACTCTATATTTTACTGTATGAAAGCGAATATTTAAGATTTATGTAAAGTAAATGTTGTATACGCTCTAATAATAATAATAATATTAATAATAATAATAATAGCAGATAAGGACTTTATCTGAGACAAGAATAAAAAAAATATCTTGTTGAACTTGAAATTAAATGTGGACCAGTTTGCCTCGCTCGTGTTCGCGAATTCATGAAACGTTCCAGAGACCTAAATATGAATACCAAAATACCCAAATACCCTTTGAGGAAGGGCGGAGGTACACATCATCCATCGAAGGCTCGAATAATTAAAGAAGCTCAAATAAAAACGATCTCGGAAAACGTGAAGATAAACAAAAAATTTTGAAAATTGATGGATGTTTCGATTTTCTCTTGAGAACACTTCGGTTCTCGAAAATTATTTTCGGGAAGATCGTGCATCCTACATACGCATGGTTGGCACGAATTTCTCAGAAAGGTCAAAAACGGTTGGTGCATTGGGTGTTATAAGAGTGTTGCGTGGGCAGAGAGCCCTTACAGGGAATTGAAGTATATCCGGTTAGGTTAAAATTAAGGATGGACCCTGTAAAACTTCATAAATTTTATCTGAAAGTTGCATAATGGGAAATTTTAATGTTAAAAATGTGAGAAAATCACACACACCACACACACACATCATATATACACTATATATATATATATATATAGAAACGACGTAAGTATAGAGGAGTGTTCTGCACACGAGGAAGAGAAATAACGAACAAATGAAAAATGAGGTGACCGCCCGGGAATCGAACCCAGGATCTTCCGATTGCCGGTCAGATATGCTACCACTACACCACGGGCCTCGATCAGTCAGAAGTCGTAATTCTCCTACATAGGGCAGAAACCAATGCCTTGAGAGGGCACCCTCGCAAATCGTGAATATGTACATTTAACTGCAATGACCACGCAGTATATTAATGTATAGAAACGACGTAAGTATAGAGGAGTGTTCTGCACACGAGGAAGAGAAATAACGAACAAATGAAAAATGAGGTGACCGCCCGGGAATCGAACCCAGGATCTTCCGATTGCCGGTCAAATATGCTACCACTACACCACGGGCCTCGATCAGTCAGAAGTCGTAATTCTCCTACATAGGGCAGAAACCAATGCCTTGAGAGGGCACCCTCGCAATATACTGCGTGGTCATTGCAGTTAAATGTACATATTCACGATTTGCGAGGGTGCCCTCTCAAGGCATTGGTTTCTGCCCTATGTAGGAGAATTACGACTTCTGACTGATCGATGCCCGTGGTGTAGTGGTAGCATATCTGACGGCAATCGGAAGATCCTGGGTTCGATTCCCGGGCGGTCACCTCATTTTTCATTTGTTCGTTATTTCTCTTCCTCGTGTGCAGAACACTCCTCTATACTTACGTCGTTTCTATACATTAATATACTGCGTGGTCATTGCAGTTATATATATATATATATATATATATATATATATATATATATATATATATATACACAGTACATGAGGTTAAAGAAGACAGAGGGACTTCAAAGAAAAGGGGAATTTAAGCAATAACCCGAAAAAGGGGTAACAAATGGCGTTAAGAGGGCTAAGTGTGCCTCGGTTGGCACTGTTGGCACCCTCTTCAGAAATTTTGCTTAATGCAGGTGTCAACCAAGAATGAGTCAATTTGTCTGAGAATTTCTGCGTATAGTTTTAAAATACACTAACACAATTTAAATGCACGTGCTATTAATAATGATGATAATAATGATGATAATAATGATAATAATAATGATAATAATAATAATGATAATAATAATAATAATAATGACAACATACTTACGTGTAAGCAAATTTGATCAACACAATTGCTGAAAGAAAATAATTAATTTGCATTGAAAAATGTCTTTATCTTTCAATGCTATTTCATTCAAGTGTACGTGTTAATAACAGTTCGATATTATCACGTGATTTTTTAAAGGTTTTGACGCCTTATAGTTATAAAAATTAATCAAGGAGTGGCAATATTATTATTAAATTAATGTTTTATTAAGATGACAATGCGAATGATATACTTATCTAGACCCTAACATTAATGTTAGCGTCACTTAGCACCCAGTTCTTATCTCGCGAGGACTGGGTTAAAAGACCTTCTCAAATATAACATCACAAACGGGATAGTGAAAGAAAGAGGATGTGATAGCAGATAGCAGAGCTAATTATAATTCTTGCATGTACGTATGAAAGGGTGTACACACACACATACATGCAAGGTTATGACTAGTTAGTACACATGAAGCCTGCCATTTCACACATTAGATAATTTTATACACTTCCTATAAATGAGGTCTGTTTTTCTAATAAACAGTAAACAAATATATATTATATATATATATATATATATACACACAATGGCGTTGTATCCCTGATTTGATTCGAACCGAATTTATCATGACGTAAATTCAATTCCCTGCGCAGACGAAACACGAGGAACTTGTCTCTAGCCAACGTTTCAGCGTATGAAAATGCAGTATTTCTGTTCCTAATTACAACGTGCATGCAATAATTTGCGCATCAAACATCCCACGCTCGTCGCTTTGGGCCATTTTTAAGCTTTCAAACCGGCGTAGCAACGACTTTATTGAACCCTTTTTGATATATTTTTCTTTTTGCCTCAGAATTAATTTATCATTTCATTTATATTTTCTTTCTAGAAATTTCACTATGCCAAATTTTGTTCTTTGAAATGTCTTACGTTGTATATATATATATATATATATATATATATATATATATATTACATTTGAAAGAGACGCATGAAGAACTTTATGACGAGCAGTTATTATTATTATTATTATTATTATTAATATTATTATGTGAATATTGTCCTCAACAAGGATTTCCTTTCAAACATTTAAGGTCACATTGAAAATTTTTCGTAATAGTGTCAATACCAATTCGTAGCCCTATGTGGAAAAACGCGGGAATCACTGGCCTTATGAATATGCGTAGGATGATGGGAGAAGTCCTTGAAAGAAACGGTCATTGGATCAAAGGGTCACTGACCCGCATTCAAGATGACCCATTTTTATTATGACCATTTTTATTTTAGGAGTATTTTAGCATAAATGAAAAACCATAAACGTTGTCTTTTTCGTTATTTTTTTTTGGTCTTCCTTACGGGATCGCGACAATCTTCAGGATACACACAAAGCCCATCATGGCACGAACGTGCGTATCACGACATTAGCAGTGTCGCAGTGGTTTATCTTTATAAATGCTATCTTTGATCCTGTAAAAACTGGGTATAATTAAGGTTAGGGAAGGTTAAGTAAGGTTAAGTAAGGTTTGGCAATGGTTAGGTTTGGTTAAATTTATTAGTGTTTTAGAATTGGGCAAATGTCGCGATACAGAACTGAATATATAAAAATGTGTGAAAATGTCGCAGTTTTACAGGGTAACCAAACATGTGTGTGTGTGTGTGTGTGTGTGTCTACATTATCAGTTGGTAGTCATGAATCCCTGACTGTGACGAACTAAACCCCATTTGGTTTACAGGACATGGACACTCTATTGACACCCTAATAAACTAATCTAATCCGATATAACATTATAACTCGCAGTAAATTGTGGAGAGATTGACGTGGGACTGAGATGTGACTTCATTACGAAAATTAAAACCAAGAATATAAAGAGTAATTTATTAGAATCAACACGTTTCGGCGCTCCACATTAGGTTCTCGTCAGTTGAATGTGACTTAATTATATGTATAACTGGGGAAAGGAAAGCGTTTTCGGGGGTAGATTTCGTGGACTGGTTTGTGTCCTCATTGGTTTGACTGTCAATTACAACTAGGTTCAGGATTAAGGTGATACATAAAAGTCGGTAACCGGGACACACACACACACACACACACACACATCTCCGCATAAGCGAGGTAGCGACATTATAAAATCCACCTATCTAAAAACTAGTTAACCTAACCTAACCTTAGTGCCATCGACCCAAGAAAGCATTTGGGTGCTCGAAGGGTGTTTTCTATTAAGTCTTAAGTAGTGAGGCACTCGCTAATCTAACCTAACCGAAAGTAATCAGTACCAACATATCTTTTTTCCGACAGTAAAAATGTTTCTAGATTTCTAGTAAGATAGTATCCCTGTTAAGAGAAGCAGGAAGCCCCGTGATTAAATCTTACAACTATTATACTAAGATTATTCCTGGATGGAATGATTTTATTCGAATCAGGCGAGTTTGTCTAAAGCAATTCGTCTAAAATACAATGTCTAAATCAATTTGTCTAAAACAATTTGTCTAAAATAGTTTGTCTAAAATCAATTTGTCTAATAACAATTTGTCTAAAATACAATTTGTCTAAAAATAATTTGTCTAAAATACAATTTGTCTAAACAAACAATTTAATATAATATGGCATACAAATTGTTGCCTGATGTCTAATAACAATTTGTCTGAAATACAATTTGTCTAAAAATAATTTGTCTAAAATACAATTTGTCTAAACAAACAATTTAATATAATATGGCATACAAATTGTTGCCTGATGTACAATGCTATTTATTACTTGCCACGCCCCATCTTAAAAGGTTACCTCTTGTGCGGAATAGTACATCGAAATCAGTTATCCCGGAACCCATAACCCGGTTAGGTTAGGTTAGGTTAGGTATATTATGAAATAAAATCAACCCATTTTCAATCTTTTCATCCTCACTCCAAATTTATCAAGCAGACAAATGCATTTCTAGTTATCTTCAGTTATTAGTCAAATTGTATTTTAGACAAATTATTTTTAGACAAACTATTTTAGACAAACTATTTCGATGTACTATTCCGCACAAGAGGTAACCTTTTAAGATGGGGCGTGGCAAGTAATAAATAGCAGTGTACATCAGGCAACAATTTCTATGCCATATTATATTAAATTGTTTGTTAGACAAATTGTATTTTAGACAAATTATTTTTAGACAAATTGTATTTTAGACAAATTGTTATTAGACAAATTGATTTTAGACAAACTATTTTAGACAAATTGTTTTAGACAAATTGATTTATACAAATTGTATTTTAGACGAATTGTTTTAGACAAATTCTCCTAGATGCGATTTTATTGCCCCCCTGAAGAGGGAATCGAAAGACGCCTATGATTTGTGGTTCATTCATGGTAGACCCAGATTAGGACCAGTATACATGAATATGTGTAGAAGTAGGGATCAGTATAAGGCGGCCATAAGGCGATGTAAACAGGAAGAAGAGTCTATTCGAGCATCAAACTCCTGTGAAGCTCGCATAAATAACGATAATAAAATTTTTTGGAAATTTGTTAAGAATCAAACGGGTGTCAAAAGTGTCCTCCCTCCGACAATCGATGGGGTGTCGGGGGAGGATGAAATTGCAAAGCTGTGGAAAAACTACTACTCTAACAATCTTAACAGTGTGAGTAGGGATAATCTTATGATAGATTGCAGCGAAACGCCTGTGGAATGGACAAGGGAAAATACTTTGATATCAGTTCCTGAAGTAAAGAGGTTAATTAAAGAATTAAAGAGTTAAAGACTGGTTAGATGACTGGTTAGGGGTAGATGACCTATCGAATGAACACTTAAAATATGCCAATGACGTAATATGTCTGCATATATCATTGCTCTTATCAGCCATGCTTACTCATAGCCATATCCCTGCAGATTTCATGAGTGTATATATCTTGCCCCTAGTAAAAAATAAGTATGGAGACATTCTGTCCAGCAATAATTACAGGCCTATTGCTGTCGCTTCCTGCTTCTCGAAACTACTAGAAAAACTCTTGTTACTCCGATTAAATGATTACCTATGGACATCTAATCAGTCTGGTTTTAGAAGGTCCCATTCAACTGACTTGTGTATCTATATATTTAAAGAAACAATATCTAAATACATTGACAGTAATTCAATTATTTATAGCTGTTTCCTAGATATAAGTAAGGCATATGATAGAGTGAACCACAATATTTTATTTGCAAAACTAGAAGACAGGAAGGTTCCCATGTACATATTAAATTTATTGAAATTTTGGTATTCCAACCAATCTGTTACCGTTAGGTGGGGCAATGTACTATCCGAATGTTTTGGCTCCTTTTGCGGGGTGAGAAAAGGCTCCTTGCTCTCCCCTATGCTGTTTAATGTGTATATTGACGGATTAATTGCTTCATTTAATGAGTCAACAGTGGGATGTTGTATAGATAACACAAGGATAACTAACTTAGTTTATGCCGATGATATGGTGTTAATAAGTCCCCCTGTTAAAGGTCTGGATCGGCTACTAAAAGTCTGCGAAGTGTATTCGCAGAAACATGATATTCTTTTTAATGTTCCAAAAACTAAGGTTATGCAGTTTCATCCTAAAAGCTATAATCAGCCAGCTGACATTAGGTTTAAAATGAGAGGTGAAGTAATTACCAGCTCCTTGAGTGATGACTCGGATATAAGAAAACAATCTCGAAGCCTTTGTGCTAAAGCGAATATGACTATAAGGAACCTTCGGTTCTGTACAAGTGAAGCTAAAGATACTCTCTTTCATACTTTCTGCAGTAATATATACGGACAGCAACTCTGGGTGATTTATAAAAAACGTTCTGGCAGAACGCTAAATTTGCTGTACAACAGGTCTTTTAGACTCTTACATAAATTACCCCCGAGATGCTCAGCTTCGCAAATGTTTGCTACCCGCAATGTCCCGAGCTTCCCGGAGGTAACAAGATGTGCTCAATACAGTCTGATGCAAAGAATTAAAAAATCAACCAACCCGATTATCCAAGCTATCCATGAGTCCTGCCGTTTATCCTCTAAGGTCTAAGCTATGGACTTCTTGGTACGAAAACGTCTGTCTGTAGCTCCACTTAACTTTGACATTACTGTATTATTTCTAATCAATTATATATATTTCTATCCTTAGTATGTGAACTGTCATTGTATTAATAATATTTGTCATATAGACTATAGTCTGCCAATAAACTTTTTCATTTTCATTTTAATAAATTTTTAATGTTCCGAGGTACAAAGAGTGTTACCTCACAAAAATTGCCCCACTACATTTGTGAATTATCATACACTCTACCTCACTTATGTCCAGTTCCCTACACACACACACACACATACACACACACACACACACACACTCCCATGAACGGTGTTTCATGCACCATCATCTCATTTTGACGTACATCAGCAATGTCCCATCCTTTCTTACTTTAAGTTCTATTATTATTATTATTATTATTATTATTATTACTGATAAACAATCTGTGACCTGAATGTTGACAGTACATATATATATATATTAGTGGTGGACCGGATGTCAGTTTTTCAACATCCGCGGATGGGGATGCGGATGCGGATCTTTAATTTCAATATCCGCGGATGCGGATATTTAGTTAATCTATCACTATAATACAGAATTATGAATATATGACATAATTTTTCAAATTTCGTGATATTACTATTATGGCAGGCAATGCATAAAAATTAAAATTAATATTAATGTTTTCATTATGATAAAAATAACTTTCCAAAGAGTTTCAGCCACAGAAAATTGAATGAAACAAGTTTCATTCAATTTTCTGTGTTACCAGGTTTTTATATTTTGAGGTTTATATATTTGTTTGTTCATTAATAATATAATTAATACTTTACATGAAATGTGCATGACTGGGCCTTATAAGCTACTTTATAAGCTAATTTAATTGTAAATTGCATAATTTATTAGAGGTAATATCCGCATAACATCCGCAGCCAGACATGCGGATGTGGATGCGGGTGCGGATGTTAAAAATGATGCGGATGCGGATATCCGGTCCACCACTAAATATATATATATATATATATATATATATATATATATATATACTGTCTCCCAAAAAGGTATCCATCTTTTTCATCGGGCAACCAAAACCACAATTCCAAGGATAACTAAATGAAACAGAAATCATATTAAATCTTTGATATTGTTCTTAAAATGAGAGGTAGTTTATTTAAGTCGGATGAATAGTTTTTTTACAAATTCAACTTGAACAACAGTTGTTAAAAAATAAAGTTGACAATGTTTTTCAGTAAGATGGCGCTCCATGTCATCGGTCCCTGCACACTATTGCATACTTGCAAGAACAATGTCCCGATTTCATCGCGCCACCAAATAGTCCAACAGTCCGGATTTAAATCCAGTTGACTATTTCATATGTGACAAAGTTTACAGGCAAAATATTCAAGAGGTCATCAACTTCGAAAGTGCATTTTAACAGCATGAAATGAGCTCGATCAAGACACCATTTCTAAGGCATTTCGCCAGTGGCGCGCAAAGCTATAATTGGTCATTGATAATAATGGAGAACACAATGAACACTCGCTGCGTTAATGTTTTATTCAATTTTGCTTTTGTTCATCGCAAACTTCTTTAATGTTCAGTCGAGTCTCTAATTGTCCTCCTTGTGAACTTTGAATTTGTAAAAAGACTACTCATTCGATTTAAATAAACTACCTCTCATTTTAAGAACCATATAAAAGGTTTAATATAATTTCTGTTTCATTTAGTTATCCTTGGAATTGTGGTTTTATTGACTCGATGAAAAAGGTGGCCACCTTTTTGGGAAAGACAGTGTATACTCGTATATAAAATAAGAAATAACCTTTTTTTTTGTTCCACGGAAATCTACGCCTTCAAAAGTTGAAAAATAACTTAAAAAAAGGAGGTCTATATTTATTTCTTGCCTTAAATCAAAACACAAAAGCACGTTTGGTGTCGTGATGCCTATTTAGAGAGGTGAGGTCATTACCCGATGCGATGATGACGGGTGGCGTTTCCTTGTAGAGAGACGAGAGAGAGAGAGAGAGAGAGAGAGAGAGAGGGAGAGAGATGGCGGTTTGAACAATAGAACAGTTTATTACGTCATGTAAACCTGTATTTCAATTGAAGGTTTTAAAACTTGCAAAAAGCAAATTACTTATTACGTTTTATTTATGGATTTCTCATGCTTATGCGTTTGCTTATATTATATATATATATATATATATATATATATATATATATATATATATATATATATATATATATTATATAATCCTAGGTGTGTGTGTGTATATTATATAGGCATACACCTAGGATTGGCCAAAGCTTAAAATGTTACAGGAGGAAGAAAATGCAAATTTACTGTAAAATTATTACAACACGAGAAAATACAGTGAACCGTACCTTCAAGACTTCAAGATGTACAGTAATTCTATACATAGGAAATGCAGAAAAATAGTGGTGTGTGTGTGTGTGTGTGTGTGTGTACACACATGAGTATATAAAAATAGTGTATATACACCGTCTGCCAAAAAAAAGGGTTCACTCTAACACATCCATGGAATCAACATTTTTCAAACAATCAGTATGAAACTTATTCACGTAAACGATACATAAAACATCTATCTGCAAACCAAATTTCAGTTCGAAGCTATCAGAAATAACGATTTATTAAATATTTCTCTAATAATACTACAACTGATGCTCGACAAACTAATCAAGAATCCTTTATTTCCATTTTCACTTTTGTAAATTCTAATATACGATTTTTTTTGCAGGCTTATAAAATATAGTGAATATGCCATTTTCAGAGCAAGATAAGATTATAATTAAGCATTATAGATTAGAAAAGAGATATGGACGAACGAAACTACTCTCCGAATTCCCCAACAAAGGATGGACTCTTGGTGGTTTGAGAAAGCTTCTAAAGAAAATTGACGAGACTGGGGATATCAAAAGAAGAGCTCGGGAAGTGGGCGACCAAAAACTGTTCGCATACAAGACAATATTGACGACGTCGAAGAACGTATATTAAGTCAGGAAAACCAGCCAGGAACCCATATGACACCAGCTCGCATATCAAAAAAGTTACAATTATCAGAAAATAGTGTGAGACGCATAATTAAACAAGATCTTCAACTAAAACCTTTCAAAAGAGTGCACGGGCAAAAGATTACTCAAACTGATGAGCAGAAACGAGTTCAAAGATCAAAACAAATCTTACGGCGAGTAACATGTAATAAACTTTCAAAGGCTTTTTTCACTGATGAAAAGAGATTCACTGTGGAGCCACCTCGGAACAGTCAAAATGACAGAGTTTACTCGCACGTCCAATGTAAGAATGAAATACCTGATAGCAGACTAACAGATAGCATTTCTCAGCTAGTGTAGTAGTATAGCCGCAAAAGGGGAGAGTGCAAGAATGTTGCAAGTGATGACGTAATGTTGCAAAGGGGTGGGGGTTGTTGCAAGGGGGTGGGGGTGTTGCAAAAAAAGAAGAAAAAAAGAAAAAAAAGAAAAAAGAAAGAGTACTGGCCTTTGTTGCCAACCGGGGTTGCAAGGGGCATGCAACTTGGGGGTGGAGTTCTCCCCCAAGCTATTCCCCCCAAAGGGCCAGAGAGAAAGGAGGAGAGGTGTTCACCTGGCAGGAGCCAAGTGCATATTAAGACTTCAGCCGAGTAGGCGTTGTTTTATAGGCTCCTAATCAGCCAGAATCAGCCAGTTGGCTGAGCCAAGGGGTAGGGGTACACCTGAAGGAGAGAGAGACACCTGAAGGAGAGAGAGAGAGACACCTGAAGGAGAGAGAGAGACACCTGAAGGAGAGAGAGGAGTTCTCCCCCAAGTTATTTTCGTTTACCTAACCTAAGAGGCCTCTAAGGGGTTTTCCCAAAGGGCCAGAAAGAGAAGGACCAGAGGTCCTTTCTCGGCTGGGAGCCGAGCTGGAATGAATCCGTCAGACGTCTCTCGGCCTTTTATAAACCTCTATTCTGGCTGAGTTGCCAGATAGCGCCATGTATTCAGTTGCTGAGTTGTCAGATCACGCCATGTATTCAGCTGCTGAGTTGCCAGATCGCAGCATCAGATAGCGACATGTATTCCAGAAAACCATATATTAATCATCCATTGTGTACCACAATTGAATCCAATTAAATTCTGTTTATTAAATAAATAATTTTTACAAACTTAATTTTTATTATAAATAATTGAACAACGAAACAATATGAAAATTTACGAAACAATTCAATTAAAAGTTGAAATTATCCCAAATACAATCCGCTATAACGGGGTCGGACGACATGAGAGATCTTCCTTCCAGACCGCTCTTGATATATATATATATATATATATAATATATAATAAACGAATAAACAACTCGCACACACACACACACACACACACACACACACCTGAGAGTTGAGAGACCTTCCCCCCAATCCCTGATAAGTCTCCCTTCACTTCAAATGAAGAGAAATTTATGAAACACACGCTTGTCTGTGCACAAAGCATATAAAACACCATAATATATTTATATAGTTAATAAATCGAGCCCCATATATATATATATATATATATATATACTCGTACATTCCCCAGCTGTGTTTGTATATGAACAACTCGTGCACACACACTCACACACACCCCGGAAACCAATGCTTTTTTTCATCTCTCCTGGGGATCTTCTGATTGGATTATTGACCCACAGTTTAATGTGGAAACGAATGCTCTTTTTAAAATATAATTAGAGGATATATTATATATGGAAGGGCTGTAGTATCTCGTTTCGCCGAAATAAAATCAAAACAAACGATCGTGTTCGCATCAATTCGAATCGTCCCTAGAGACCTTTTTCGGCCCGAGGGAATATCCTTCTACAAGCTATTCGAGCAGAAACCACCACTTACTTCAAATATTAATATTTTCATTATATTATTTCTACAATGAAAATATTTACGCATAATTTGTATGGTATCATATTCTTAGCTAACTTCTCTGTTATTGAAAGAAATACACACAATTATATTAAATAACAATCCGCGAAAGAAATAAGGTAGGCATACCTGAATTTACTAATAACTATATATATATATATATATATATATATTAGGGTGTCACTTAAATGCAAAGTTTGAAATTTTCATGCTGACACCCGCGAATCTATTCCATTGGTAAAAAAAACATGGTGACTGAAAAATCTTTTTATTTGAATAACTATAAAAGGTCGCCCCCGCCTTCCAAAGTTTAATGCTTGCGCGGCGTCTCCATAATCGTTCATTAGATATCTATATATCTCTATATATGTGTGTGTATCTGTGTGTGTCTGAGTATCTGAGAAATAAAGTGAACAATACTTAACGATTCACCGTTTCTCATTTCAGCTACGTGATTTCTGGTGATGGAAACCCGGAAGTGTATATACCTATTAGGGGCAGCGGTTGATGAGGTGAAAGGATGCAAGCTTCCTTCCTACAGGCAAGCATTCGGTTACTTCCTTTACCTTCACCATGAAAAGAAAATGACAATACGTGACGCGTTGAGGAAGTCACTTCGAGCAGTGATGTCCTTCTGGGAGAAAGCTCACATTCCAACCAGACTCGAGACACACTGCGTCAGCAAACTGGATAAAGTCTTCGAGGAGTGGAAAGGACTCAAAAAACACGCCTCAAGGACGAGCGATTCACACAAGACGAAAGAAAAAGAATTCATTGAACGCCTCGATCGTCTCTTTGACATCGCCCACGCTGATTGTGAGAAATTGGTCAAGTACCCAGAGGATTGGGAGTTCCTTCAGCAGCAGCGCCAGAAAGGACGTCCAGGTTCAATGGCAGGTTTGGACATGACCCATCAGCGCCAAGTCAAAGATTGTACTCGACGTCGGGAGGAAGAGGAGAAACGAAGAAAGCGATCAGCAGCTGAAATGGAGGCAGTATCCAACGAAGCGGTTTTGGAGTCCTCATCCTCCAGCTCAGATGATAGCGAAGAAAAAGGAGCATGTGGTGGTTCGTTAGCGTCTAAACAAAGAGCAACGAAGAACATCATGACATCGGAATTGGCGGCAGCGCTTGATCGCACGCAACTCTCGTCAAGAAAGGCCACATATCTGCTGTTTGAGGTAGCTTCCAGCTTACGGCATGATGCTAGCGACTACAACATCAATCGTGGATCCATTCATCGTCAGCGTGAAAAATTCCGTACCCTTAAGGCTCGGCAACTGAAGAGCGAGTTCCAAGGCAATAGTCCGTTGACTGTTCACTGGGACGGAAAACTCATGCAAGATCTGACGTCACGAGTATATGTTGACCGCTTACCTATTCTTGTATCTGGCTCCGGGACAGAGCAGCTCCTCGGGGTGCCAAAACTTCTGTCAGGAACCGCGCTGGCACAAACAAATGCCATCATAGATTGCCTGAATGAATGGGGAGTGACCGATCATGTCAAATCTATGTTTCGACACAACCGCGACAAACACAGGCCACCGTGGAGGAACTTGTGTTCTTCTGGAAGAAAAAGTTGGACGTGACCTGTTACACTGCGCGTGCAGACACCATGTACTGGAGTTGGTGCTACAGGCGGCATTCGCAGCATCGCTAGATTCAGTATCTACCGGTCCAGAAATTCTGCTTTTCAAGCGCTTCCATGATTATTGGACCCGCATTGACCAGCAACAGTTCCAAACTGCGGACACAGATGCGTTCACCAAAGCAGCTATTTTTAAGCATAGAACCGAGCTCATTGAGTTTGCAAAATCACAAGCACTTCAAGTTCGTGATGACTATCAGGAATTCCTCGATCTTTCCGTCATCTTTCTTGGAGGAGTTCCATACAAGGGACTAAACTTCCGCGCCCCTGGTGCTATGCACCGGGCGAGATGGATGGCTAAGGGGCTCTATGCCATCAAGATCTGGCTCTTCCGAAGACAGTTTAAACTGACGAACACTGAGGAACGCGGAATTCGAGATATCTGCCTCTTTTCTGTTCTAGTTTACATGAAAGCGTGGGCAACAGCTCATCTGTCCATCGAAGCTCCGCTGAATGATTGGGAATTGATGAGGACGCTCCTTCGATACCCGCACAAGAAGATCTCTGATGGTACCACCAAGAAGCTGTCTGCGCACCTGTCGTACCATTCGGAGGAGGCAGTGGGTCTGGCGTTCTTTGATGAGAGGATATCGATGGAAGTGAAGTGCAGCATGGTTGCAGCGTTAGATCAAGAAGCCCCTCACATGCCGCCAAAACGACCTTTGGTTCTTGATACTATGTTCCTCAGTGACAGCAAAGGACTGGAGCAACTGATCACAAAGAACACCCGAGGATTCTTCTCAAAACTTCAGTTGCCAGATTGCTTTCTGCTCCACCATCCCAGTTCATGGACGTCAAACTCTGAATACGTGCAAGCTCGGGATGTGGTCTCCAAACTTGCAGTGGTGAACGACAGAGCAGAACGGGTCGTGGCTCTGGTGAAGGAGCTGAACGGAAAGTTGACAGTGAAAGAAGAACAGCTCCAGTTCCTCGTTCAAGTTGTCACTGACCACAGAAAGCAACACCCAGCTCCGAACAAATCAGCATTAGTGAGGACGCGAAAGAACTAATCACTGATCAGCGTATGAGCACCAATTATTCTGCTACTGTATATGTATTTTATTTCTCAAAGTTTTGCTTTTGTTGCTTCTCCATTTTGTACCATTATTCGCCAAATTATGTCTTCTATTTTGATTATATAATAAACTGTTTGTATTCTTTGCGTTTTTAAGTGTCTTACTTTCATTATTTCACCAAATTGCCTTGTTTTTTATTATCTGGTTCGGCCCAAGCTGTGAACACTGAACAGCTTGTTGACGTCAACAAATGGGTCTTGTTTTCAGTGACGAGGGCGACCTTTAAATGTTGACCAATCAGGACCAAATTTCTCTTCCGTATGTTTTACACCAAATGGAACAATTTTAGGGGGTGTCATAGGAAAATATCCATCGTTTAATTTTCCCCCTATTACCTAGTGACACCCTAATATATATGTATGTATGTATGTATGTATGTATGTATGTATGTCATTCTTTTTTGTTTTTTAAATGTATTGTTTAATTAGTTATATCGTTGATTACCTTGATGGATAATGTACCTTTTTTTTATGGTATCTATCTCTTGCCAATAAACATTATCATTGTCATTATCATTACCATGTTGGTATTGTCTCTACGTGTACTTTTTTTAATTTTCTTTTTTTTTCTTTTTGTGGTCTTATCTGTGGGTACTTTTTATTAATACGTGTTTCATTACGTGTCTTATTTCTCTTTTAGTCCTAAGTTTTAGGTTTTCCAAATTTATTATTGTTTGATTTATCTTATCGTGTTTTATCTTCACTAATATTGTACTATTTTGTGGGATTTATATCCTGCCGATAAAATTTATCATTATCATATAATCAGTATATAGAGGGTGGGTGAAAAAAAGTGACCATTTAGAGGTAAACTGTCATTTTAAAAAAAGTAATGGGACTAGAGCTCCCAAATTTCATAGATGCTTACCTTAGCATGTTGTTCGTCTTAATTGAGAAGTTGCTTGATGTGTCCCCCTTCCTACTCAACGCAGGCCTCCAAACGTGGACGCCACTGATCAATACATCTGTTTACATATCGTTAGACACCTTCTCCCAGCCAAGCAGAATTCTTTCGCGTAGTTCATCTGTCTCTTATATTGGTACCGGGGATGTAAACTTTGGACTTTAGGGTTTCCCAACCATAATCTAGTGGTGAAAGATCGGGGCTACTAACCGGCCACATATTGGGTTCGATAAAATCCGGTGTTTCGTTCTCAAGGAATGTAACAGTTTGGCGTGCTCAATGAGCAGCGGCTCCATCTTGTTGGAAAGTATATTCAATTTTATCACTCTATCTAACTGAAATTCAACGAATTAGTGGTGAAAGAGATACTTTCCAACAAGATGGAGCGCCTGCTCACTGAGCACGCCAAACTGTCACATTCCTTGAGAACGAAACACCAGATTTTATCGAACCCAATATGTGGGCGGCTAGTAGCTCCGATCTTTCACCACTAGATTATGGTGTTTGGGAAACCCTGAAGTCCAAAGTTTACATCCTGGTACCAGTATAAGAGACATAGAAGAACTACGCGAAAGAATTCCGCTCGGCTGGGAGAAGGTGTCTCAACGATATGTAAACAGGTGTACTGATCAGTGGCGTCCACGTTTGGAGGCCTGCGTTGAGCAGGAAGGGGAACACATCGAGCAACTTCTCATTTAAGACGAACAACATACTAAGGTAAGCATCTATGAAGTTTGGGAGCTCTAGTCCCCTTACTTATTTTAATATGACCGTTTGCCTCTAAGGGGTCACTTTTTTTTACCCACCCTGTATATGACAACTGTTAAAAATATAATCCTATTTGGTGGATATAATATTCGTATATAAATTGAATTGTATTAAATTTGTCAGTACTTAAAAGTTGTTCAATAAAATCAGTCAACATTTATTGTTGATAAATAACACTAGGCAACAAATTTCAACTTTTTTTTTGTTACAGACACGTGAACTACTGATTCCTACTAAAGCGCTGATGCTGATTTCAGATCTGATATCAAAATTTCTCTCTCACGTCCAGATTTTGTGTAACCGAAAACCCCTATTTTTCATTTTTTTTCTCACCCGCTTCTATTACGAAAGCCGTCAAAGCTACTTTTCCGTGCCACGTTTTATGTTAAGCATACTTAAATAATTAGTGAACAGGGATGTCTTTCCTCCTTTATTCTGGCTTAAGACAGACAGCGGAATTCCGCTGGCGGAGTTACCACCCCTGCGCCCAACCATCCACCCAAAGCGCGTTAGTATTTTGTTGTTACTACTGAAAGGCAAATTCCTGTTCTTAAGTGAAACTTTGGTGTGTCCTCTTCCTTTGTCGCTTGTAGGATGACGAGCTCTCCTTCTGCAGGAACCAACAATAATCTCCCATCATATTTGGGTTGAAATTACCTTGGTATCTGTTTTCCATAACTGAGATCTGTTGGTGGAAGCGCTCACCATGCTCGTCACTTACAGCCCCAAGGTTGGCCGGGAAGAAGTCAAGATGAGAATGTAAAAAATGAATTTTCAAAGACATTCTGCATCCCATTATTTCATAAGATTTAAGCATGTTTTCTACGAGTTTACGGTGGTTTTCAGCTTTGTGATTTCCAAGAAAATTTTTGACAACTTCAACGAAAGATGTCCATGCTCCTAGTTCATTCTCATTTAGGTTAGATGGAAACGATGAGTCGTGGATGACACTGCGGATCTGTGGTCCAGTGAAAACTCCAGCTTCTAGCTTAGCATCTGTCAATATTCCTTTGAATTTATCCTTTAAATATTGGAAACCACTACCTTGATGATCCATACCCTTCACGAAATTTTTCATAAGGCCAAGTTTAATGTGAAGTGGTGGAAGATGTACTTTCTGAGGGTCAATAAGTGCTGGGTGTTTCACATTGTATTTACCAACAACATGTTCAGTTCTAGATGGCCAATCATGTTTTTTGTAGTGGTTCTTGTCATCTCTGCTGTTCCATAGACACAAAAAGCACATATGCTTTGTGTAGCCCAACTGTAACCCAAGAAGTAATGATACAACTTTAAGGTCGCCACAAATATTCCATGTGTGGTCCTTATATTTGATGAGTCTTAGCAGCAGTTTCATCGATTCATAAGTCTCATTAAGGCCAGTGGCATGTGCTACAGGTATTGAAGGTTTTTCATTGCCGTTGTGCAGTAATACAGCTTTAAGGCTAGCTTTACTAGAGTCAATGAACAGTCTCCATTCTTTTGGATCATAGCGACAGCCAATCCCTTGCATCAGACCACTGATATCGTGGCAGAAACAAACGTTTTCTTCCTGTAAGTAAAATGATGAAAACTGCAAATGGCGATGGCGGAAATGAGAAACTTTGGTGTTTGGTTGGAGAAGATTAAATTCTTGAAGTCTTGAACCAAGCAACTCTGCCTTTTCTTTTGGTAATTCCAAATCGCGCACTAAGTCATTTAACTCCGCTTGACTTAACAAATGTGGGGAAATATTTGCATCTGGAACATATATGCCATCTTTCCCTGTTTCTATATCACTAGCAGAATCTTCAGATGAACTGCTGTCTGTTATCGTTGCTGGTGGAACTGGTGGTGGATTTGTTTCATCATGTGGTACTGGTTTCATTGCTGATTCGCAGTTTGGGTACGTGATCTTTGATTTGTTTTTCTTTGTGAAACCAGCAATCTTTGTCAAACAAAAATAACAATCATTGAAGTGATTTTTCGGCTCACGCCAAACCATGGGGACTGAGAACGGCATAGCTTTTCTTTTACCATTCATCCAAGCTATTAACATTGCATTGCACTGTGCACAGCAAATATGTGGTGCCCAGTCCCTCTGTTGGTCTCCTAACTTACAGTCAAAATAACACTTGTAGGCAAGTTTAATCTTTGTTGTTATGTTTCTACGTTGTGGCTTAGGTGTATATTGTCCACAGACAAAGCAGAAGTTGTCTGGGTGATTTACACAAGCACGTCTATTTGATGCCATTTTTAATTACCATACAATATCTGAAAAAACGTAGAAAGTAATTATTACGATGTGCAAATAAAAAGAAATACACACCGTAGTACAAAACAAATGCTATAAAAACACACAAGTCACCACAACCTGTCACTTGCTCATCAGCAGAGAGCTTCAACAACCGTTCTGCTTGACTGTCACGTAGCGACTGACCGTTGGGCCGTTGCCCGTTACTATGCTCTTGACTCAGTGTTGCCAACTCGGGATAAATTTTATTTATCAAAATTGTTCGAATTTGTATATAGTTGGCAAAAAAAATTGCTTTAACCTTGAAAAGCAAGTTTCATATTACTGGCATTAAGCCGATTAAAACCAAAATCTGGACGTGGTAGAAAATTTTACTAAAAGTGATTTGCATTTTACACAAAATCTAGACGTGATAGAAAAAATCTAATTATAGATTTGAAATCAGCATACCGAAATTAGCTAGGAGCACCTACTTGGTCTTCTGTAACAAAATCTTTGTTGCCTAGTGTAATCAACATATTGATTTTGTGCGTCTTTGTAAAATCCAGCAAAAAGTTAATTTATTGATGGAAGCCCCCCTTCTTGACTACACAAATGCTGGGTATTGGGTTTCTCCCGGGGTGACATCCCTTCTCTCGGTGACCCTTGGGGTCGGTGGCTGCCCTGGTGGGTAGCCCTTCCATTGTATCATTCGCGGGTGAGTGTGTGACGACTAAATAAATGCGCGTCTGGTAGCGCGGATAGGAAGATGGTAGAGTGAACATTTACACCTTTATCCACAATTACCGGATGTTACAATTTATGCGGTAGCGCGAAACCATTTATGTTGCTTTTTCTTCGTCATATTTCCCACTCAAACCTCAGCTAAGTGGTACTGGTTGCCATAACAATTTAAAATGTACCTTTAACTGTTTTTTATGAAACACAACATAGTTTTTAATATTTTAATCTTATATTCGTCCACAGAATAAATTAAATTACACTTACGTTATATAATATATACGTTATATAATAAATAAAGGGGAATAGACCTTCATTGGAAATGAAATAGGTCCAAGGAAACGGGAATAAGGCCTAGGGCCTCAATAAGCTCAGGTAGAACTCTGATGTTATTCCTAGAGGTTAACTGAATGAATTTACTGGCCTAAGTTTATCTTAAAAGTAGGCCCCTTTTCCAGAGCTGGGCACTTCCGCAAACCGCAAATTCCGCAATTGCGGAAGTATGTTTTTCGTTTGCGGATTTGCGTTTGCGGCAAAGTCATCGCAAATTAGTGAATTTGCGTTGCGGAACTAAGACCGCAAACGCAAATCTTTCCGCAAATTTCCCACGTGGCCACTGGCCAAGCCCGCTAGTGCTGTGACGCTGCTGTCACTGGCCGCCAATTGGCTGGCAGGAGGAGGACGACTGAACTTGTTGACAAAGCCAGAGGCGTACACTTGTAGAGGCTAGAGGGGTTGAGTTGTACAGTAGGGTGGATCGATTTTACATTTTTTTCGATTTCCATATTCTAATAGAGACAAACACTTGCGCATGCATGAGAAAATAGCCTCTGCAAAATCTTAGCTTAATAGGTAATCATCTTCTGCCCCCGGCAGAGCGATGAAAATCATATTTTAGTAGTCAAAAACGTATTTTTAAACCCTAGTCTAGAGTCATAAAATTTTGCGTGTGTGTTATTTCATGCCTAAGCAACGATATAAATGCTATGGGAAATATATAAATGCATTATTTAAGACAAAGAGCCGATCTGAAAATAAGTATATAAATTACCTATTTTTTCAACATTTGACGTTGTTGCCGGGGGCAAAAGATATTAACGTAGGACAACGCGCTTGGAAAAACGATCATATGAGGTCGTTTTCATCGACTTTATAGCTATTAGGAATAATTTTGATGCATATTGAAATATTTTAAAAATTATAAGAAAAATACGTTTTTGACTACTAAAATATGATTTTCATCGCTCTGCCGGGGGCAGAAGATGATTACCTATTAAGCTAAGATTTTGCAGAGGCTATTTTCTCATGCATGCGCAAGTTTTTGTCTCTATTAGAATATGGAAATCGAAAGAAATGTAAAATCGATCCACCCTATTGTACAGTGAGTTCAAGTTGTGTACAGTCACAGTGTTAACTTAATTTAACTTGTGTAATGTAATGTGTGTACAGTTACTACAGTTACAGTACAGTCTAACGTCTAACGTCTAACGTGTCTAAGTCTCAAAATTTATGAAATTCAAATGATTAAATTTATTATTTAATTTATTTACTATTTACTTGCAGGAGGTGTTTTTGTTCAATATAATATATCAATATATGTAGTATTTTTATTTCTTCTACAATAGTGATTTATTGTAATAAATTATTTAGCCTTGTTTTTAATAAAAACAAGGCTAAAACATTAAACATTAAAAAGATATAAAAACTTTTTATACCTCTTTAATGTTTTGGATACTTTTTATAGTTAAAATTGCGATTGCGGAATTTGCGGTTTGCGGAAGTGTTTGCGGAAGTGCCCAGCACTGTAAAAATTGGAAATATGGTTTGCGTTTGCGGATTTGCGTTTGCGGCACAAAAAATGGCAAGCAGTTTGCGGATTTGCGGTTGCGGAAGGTAAGGTTTGAGTCTGCGGATTTGCGATTGCGGAAGTGATTTTGAGTTTGCGGTGCCCAGCTCTGCCCTTTTCCCACGGACTCGCATGGAAATATTAAAATAAAAATGACAAGGGAGGGAACATAAGATCTCCTGATGGACTATTCTCCACTAACTTCTCCCTCTGCTTGACTGTCCTCTCCTGACTGATTGACTCTCCCACTGACTCTCAATCTGCGCTGTCCCCTCTTTTTCCCTTCTAGCCTCGAGAATTACAAATTTTCATCTCGCCTTAGGAAAACACAATTTCATGTCTTTTTTCGTTTGATCCTGGAACTTACAAATAAGTTTAAGTACGAGTTTTAGAAATTCTTAACTGTTTTATATTATTTAACTAACTTATGCTACCTGTTTGACAATATTAAATGATTTAATTATATATTTCAAGTACTATTTGAGACGAAGATTCTTTACAAATACATTATTTGTTGAAATGGAGATGTGGCATCACGTGACGTATCCTCTCACACCCCATTGGTTGAACAAAATAACGTCACATATTCCAGTACAAACACGTTGAGTCCTATTTGGATGTTTTTGTGCAAGCAGTCATGTAACATTTTCTGGGATTTACCCGAGGCCTATTTTTTTAATTTATATCCCAACTAACTTTCTGCATGTTTTTCATTTATGTTAAAGATTTTACTATATTTTATATTATTAATAAATTCCCAGTTTTGCAATCCCAACACAAAAAGACAAACTCCATGACAGCATGAAGCCAAAAATAGACTACTGAATTAAATTTTAACTTTTTATTAATTTTTCAAAATATAATAAAATTGATTATTTTAAGTTTTAATGTCATTCTTAAAAAAGGTTTCAAGTTTTGTAATCTTTTTCTTTCAACAAATTTTCGTTTCCATGGGCTAACTTAGAGTGGATCTTAAGGTCTTTTGTTCGCACTCGATGTTATTCTCATTTCATTCCGCGCCCATTACAGTAGTGAGAAATCCACGAGTGAGCTTCTCAAAGGAAGGTACTTTTCAGAGTTATTATTTCAAGTACTGTTCTCATTCTCATCCACGTCTTTACCACTTTTTGTCCAGGGTAGGTTAGGTTAAGTTAGGTTATGTTAGGCCAATGTTGGGTTAGGTTACGTTAAATTAAGTTCAGTTAGGTTAGGAAATATTAGTCATTGTCATTTGGGAATGAGTGACATTGTTTCTCAAACGAAAAAAACTCTTCTGGACTGTGGATTTCTCACTTTGTGATTCTCATTCGTGGATCGCGAATGAAATGGGAATGACAGTGAATGGGAAGTAATCCTTTGTTCGTCTGTAGTTCTGTAGCTAAAAAAAAATCGCATGAAACATTTTAAATTTTGAGTTTTCAAAACGTATAAAAAATACTGTTGAAGAAAAACGAAGAATTATAAAGAAATTCTCCAAATGGGAAAATTCCCTTTATTTATTAAATATAATTAAAAAATATAATTACTAATAAAATTATAAATATAATAATTAAGAGAGTAATTAAATATAATTAAAAAATTTTCCAGTTTGTGTACCGTTTTTCATATAATTTATTTTTGCTTTATAAGGCTAACTAACGAAAATATCATGACTTAACCTAACCAATCGTCAAGGGCGTACAGTTAACCTAACGATTGGTTAGGTTAGGTCGTGATATTTTCGTTAGTTAGCCTTATAAACCTAACTAAAGAGATTGATATTATCACTCATTTTTGATCTGAAAAGAAGCAAAATAAATTATATGAAAAACGGTACACAAACTGGAAAAGGTCCAAATATAATTATTAAACATTATAAATATAATAATTAAGAGATTAAAAGATTATAATTGAAGTATTTCGCACAGATTTCATCTTCTCTCTGGTAGCATAAGCACCACGCCTAGCCACTGCGGAAAATGGGTACTTAGATTATATATATATATATATATATATATATATATATATATATATATATATATATATATATATATATATATATATATACTGTATAACCAAAAGGTTATATAACCAAAGGTTATTATTGAAGAGGGCAACTCATGTTTGTTACACAGAATAACTAAGTTCAATTTCTCATACGTTTTGTAAATATAAACTATCTATTCGGATAATGTACACATGAAGTAAATATACACACACACATATGTGCGCACAGACCCTTCCTTGATACTAAATATAGGGTTCTGTACACTGTACAGGAACAATAAACAATAAAGGCTTTACTGTTTATGACGATATGTCTTCGATACTTGTAAATATGTTTAAAAAATACACTTTTTTACGTCAATCGTATTAGAGAATTTGCAGTTTTGATCCTTGTTAAAGTGTCGGCCAAGGCCTTCCAAAACCAGTTCTGAATGATGGTGAACCCGCTGTTGGTACTTGTTAAGCCTGACCATGACCTCTGATGGGTATTATTTTCCTGGTTAATGGTGATAATGTCATTCCTATTGACCCTTCGTGGTTGGCGGAAGTTAAATCAACCAACTAACTCTTGTCGTAAGAAGCATTTTTAATTTTTGTGGTTTATGCTGTGGATTCCGTATCTTCTTCGGTATAAAAATGGTGCGTAGTCGCGATACTTCCTGTAATTGTTTTAAACTTTTTTCGTGTATTTGTATTATAATTTGTGCGTCATGGAAACTTTGACAAAATTCACATTTTAAAAGGTTTATATATATATTATATATATATATATATATATATATATATATATCACGAATATATCACGAAAGCGCTCGGACTTTGTTTCCTTTTCCCTGTGTTGTTTGCTTATTAATAAGGTCACGTGTTATTTTGTGATTTTAGTGCATATATATATATATATATATATATATATATAGGGTGTTTATGAAGTCCCTATCTATTTCAGTGAAAACGTAGCAAAAAGGGTAAAATTCAATAACAATATAATAGAAGGCATACATTTAATGAATACTTAAGCATATGATTCTACATGAGCACCATCAGTATCTCTACAGAGTTCGAATCTGTCAGCAGCATTACAGAATACATTTTGGAGCATGACAGGGGTTACTTTTGTAACTGTTGTTACGATACGAGCATGTAAATGTCCCAGCTTCATTCAGATAGCATTTTAAACACCGTCGTCTTTTTCAACAAGATGAGGCACCTTGTCATTACGCAAACATTGTTCGGGAGTACCTAAATGAACGATTTCCAAATCGGTGGATCGGACGTGAAGGTAACAGGCCCTGGGCGGCTCGATCTCCTGACCTAACGCCCTTGGATTTCTTTGCGTGAGGCTTTATCAAATCAAACGTCTATCAAACGAGGGTTACAGATCTGCAAGATTTACGTGCTCGTATCGTAACAGGAGTTACAAAAATAACCCCTGTTATGCTCAAAATGTGTTCTGTAATGCTGCTGACAGATTCGAACTCTGTAGAGATACTGATGGTGCTCATGTAGAATCATATGCTTAAGTATTCATTAAATGTATGCCTTCTATTATATTGTTATTGAATTTTACCCTTTATGCTACGTTTTCACTGAAATAGATAAGGACTTTATAAATATCCTGTATATAATCCTTAGTTTCCTTCCACCGAATTGTTCATTCTGACGAAGGTTAGGTTTGTTGTTCTACGTTAGACATACAGTTTAACATAGAATCTGAACTAACCCACCAGAAAAATCAGAGGTTACAAAATCCTTGCCTGGATTCGATCTCACGACTTGCTGATCAGCAGCCCAGCGTCTTAACCACAAGGTTACCTAGATTATATATGTACCTCTAGGCCTGTTCAAAAATCAACTTTTTCTTATTTTCATAGGTTTCTGTACATTTTCCCATGCTTTTTGACCTAAAAAGCCGAAAAACACAACAATTTTGACCTAGGATGTTGGGAAGCATTGCCGCATGGAGCTTTAAATTTTCTGCCTTGAAATCGGCCAAAGCGCCAATTCCGGGGTCCCTTGAATTATGTTTTGCACTTTAACTTTTGATCTAAACAAGATAGAGCAACAAATTAGGTATCAAATGAAAGAGCATAAAATTAAATAATAATAATAATAATAATAATAATAATAAATAAATAATAATTAATAATAATAATAATAATATAATAATAATTATCTATCATTTTTCAGGAAACAACAGAAACTCAATCAGAATCTAGAAAACCATCTACAAGTTACAACTTCACAATGGCATTAAGCAAGGAGCTGAGGGAGCTCCGTGGGCGCACAGTTGATATCTCAGAACCTCCACGTACTGTCCACAGGCAGGTGTCAACTGGGCCATCTACCAGATCTCTCCTGAAACTTTCCTGGTTGGATACCCTTCAGCTTTTATCAGTGGTTCCAGCTTCCCACCAACAGACAGGCGTTCCAGTATTTCCTTAATCTTCAGAATTTACCGAAAATGCAGGGAGGCCCATGGTTCAAGACCTTGCATATGAAATAGTTGAATCTATCACCCCATTCTGGCAGATGGCTAGGATCAAGACAATGACCAAGTACAACGCAATGAAGCTCTTCATGAAACTACATGAGAAACATCGTGCTCTGGTGAAAAGCAAAGGAAGAGCAAGTAACCCTGGAGGAAAAAGAGGAGCATTTGTGCTGGAATTAGACAGCCTGTTCGATATACGAGCTCCAGATGCAATCCAGGAAATACAGAACAACAGACTGTTATCCAGAGAGAAGAAAGATGAGGATATCAGGTTCTACGAAGACCAAAAGACTGAGAGGAAAGGTCATATGTCTGGTCATGACAAGATTTTTGAGACAAGATCCCTGCAGCAAGCAGCGAGGAATGAAAGACTGCAGCATAGACAAGAACAAGGTAAAACTAATTACTTTGAACGTCACAAAAAGTTTTAAGTTTTACTCCATTGCGATATTTAGCATGTACTTAACAATTACTGTCTTAACATGTACTATTTTACAGCTGCAGCAGAACAAGAGGCAGTTGTTCATGTGGATGACATTACCTGGGGTGACTCAACTGACAACGACGCTAACACAGAGGACATAGATTACCATCAGCCTCGTCCTGGATGTTCTCACCATCAAGACACTGTGACTAGTGTGACTTTGACGTTTCCAAGGAAGGTCATGGAATGTGATGTCATCTGCAATACAGCTGATCGTCTTGGTTTATCAGACAATCAAGTTACTCCCATGGTTTCTGCCACCTTGAAAGCTGGAGGGGCTGATCTGGATAACTTCGTCATCTCAACCTCAACAACACGTCGCAACAGAATGCTGTCCAGGTATAATATCAGCCAGAGTCACATGTCCAAGTTTTGTGAAAACCCCCCACACTACGCTGCCTTACACTGGGATGGAAAGTTGCTCAAAGATGTCTTGGGCAGTGAACCTGGAAGTACCTCAGAGACTTTAGCTGTGCTAGTGTCTGGTTCACCTTCATACACTGAAGGAAAGTTATTGGGAGTACCTGTCATCGACAATTCTTCTGGCACAGCTCAGGCTGAGGCTTCAATGGATTTACTGGAGCCATGGGAACTTACGGATAATGTTACTGCCCTTGTTTTTGACACTACATCCAGTAACAGTGGAGTTCACAGAGGAGCTGCCAAACTGCTAGAGAAAATGCTGAACAAAAAGGTGTTTTATCTGGCCTGTCGACATCACATCCTGGAATTCCTAGTAGGAGCAGTTTGGGAGAAGCTGTTTGGGAAGGTGAAGGGGCCAGATAATCCCTGGTTTGAGCATCTGAAGGATGTTTGGACGGACTTGTCCAAGGAAAACCCAAAGATGCTGGCTATCAACAGCAAATGGCTGAAGGAAAAGAAGAAGAACAGTGAAGAAATACTCCAAGACATTCTAACAGCAGAAAGGCTTCCAAGAGCCGACTACAGGGAAATGGCTGAACTGACAGTCATTGTTCTTGGAGGAACGCCTCCTCGAGGTATTCACTGGAGTCGACCAGGCGCCATTCATCAGGCCAGATGGATGGCCAGAAACCTGTACTCCATGAAAATGCTGATGTTTGCAGATCAACTTGAGTACGACGAAGACACTGTATCAAAGCAGGAAAGACTGAACACCTTCCTTGCGCTGTTCTACACTCCTGTATGGATGATGTCAATGTCTGCTGCAGATGCTCCCGTGAATGATCTAAGTCTAATCCAGGACATGTTGAAGTACAAGAAAACTGACCCAGAGCTTGCTGATGCAGTACTTAATAAGATGGAAAACCACAAATGGTACCTGACGCAGGAAGTCGTGCCATTTGCCCTGTTCAGCAGTAGATTGAGTGACACATTGAAGCACGACATTGCTGCCCAGTTACATGCCACTGAGAAGCCAGACAGCTTCAGAACAGGAAAGCCTCTATTCCAGAGAGTCACAGCTAAGACCACCCTGGTTGATCTCATTGGCCCAGAATCACATTTCCTGCTGGACACACTGAACATTGGATCCGAGTGGCTTCTGGAACCTGTCACGTCTTGGCCACAGAATGAGGACTACAGAAAAGCGTTGGACTAGGTTAAGAATCTGAAAGCGGTGAATGACATTGCTGAACGTGGTGTCAAGATGATGAGCGACTTTGCAAATGTCATAACAACAGATGCCAAGCAAAGGGACTATCTCCTTCAAGCTGTGGAGTTCAACAGACGCCGCTTTGACAGCTTCAAGAAACAAACTCTCAACAACTGACTGTGTAAATGTCATTATGAAATTAATCATCATGTAATGCTTTCACTTCTTGATCGATTAGACTTGTGACAAAATGTTAATCTCAAATTTGTGTCATGAATAAGGCGCCTTGTCTGCCTTGAGTGTGAGAAAACGAATTTTGTGATATTTCTGAAATCTTTGTATGTACCAATGTGCCATTTCTTGTTCCAAGACTATCATAATTGTATAAGTTAGAAAGAGGATTAAAAACACTTTAATTTGGTGCCTATTCTGTTGCTCTATCTTGTTTAGATAAAAATTTATAGTGCAAAACATGATTCAAGGGACCCCGGAACTGGTGCTTTTGGCCGATTTCAAGGCAGAAAACTTAAAGCTCCATGCGGCAATGCTTCCCTACAACTAGGTCAAAATGGTTGTGATTTTCGGCCTTTTCAGGTCAAAAAGCATGGGAAAAAGTACAGAAACCTATGAAAATAAGAAAAAGTTGATTTTTGAACAGGCCTACAGTGTACCTCGTTAACCTCGTTGCTGTTCGTGCATTGGTCTCTCTTCACACGAAGGTCAACTGGTGGCCCCGCCTCTAGTCTGGCTTGGTGGAGGAGCGATGTTTTCTTGCGTTCTCCACCGTACATAGCCAGGTACCCGGCTCATCTGGTACCGTCCTGAGCCAGGCATCTAGTCTTCTCTGAAGACCAACTTTGACCCCTGTAACGTTTCTGAGTCCTTTGGAAGCTGGTTAAAAAGTCTTGGCCCCCGACAACCAAGCTATTTTCCTTCAGTGTTGAGGTCCCTTGTCGGGCCTTAATTTGGAACACTACACATCTGCCTTTCCTATTTCCAGTGTTGTTTGAATGGTAATTGGGTTTAGTTTAGGTTTGGTACCAGTTTTTCGATCATTTTCCATATGTAGATTATGGTGTACCTCTCTCTTCTTCTTCCAGGGAGTACAGATTTAGTTTACTAGTCTTTCCCAGTAGTTGAGTTCTTTGCAGCCATCAATCTTGCTGTGAAATGCCTGCGTTTCTTCTAGTTATTAGTTTCTTCTTTTTATATGGGACGTCAAGACTGAGCAGTATTCAAATTTTGGTATATAATCAGTGTTTTTAGCAGGGGAATCATTACTGTCTGCCCTTCTTTTGAACGTTCTTAGTACCTGTCCCGCGACTCTTTTTGCATTTTTATGCTATCTGATTTTGTGTTTCGAATTTCGCATTATCAGTCATTATTATCCCGACATGATCGCTTTCGTGTCTCTGAATTTCCTATCTATCTGGAGCATAATATGCAGTCTGTTTAAGTTCCTCTTTTCTACCATATCTCAAGAGCTGAAATTTCTCGTGTTAAATGTCATGTTGTTGTCTTCTGACCATTTGTATATTTTGTTCGTGTCCCTCTGCAAGGCCTACTTCATTTGCATGGCTGATTTTTCTGCTGATCTTTGTATCGTCTGCAAAGGATGTTACTATACTGTTGCTGTTTAGTCCACTGTCTATGTCTGTTAGCATAATAATGAACAGGAGTGGGGCCAGTACTGTCCCTTGTGGTACTGAGCTGCGTAATTCCGATTCTGATGATGATATACCTTGAATTTTGACACCTGTAGACGTTCTCTGAGGAAGTTGTAGATCCATTTTCCCACTTTGCCTATTCCCATATATTTCATTTTATGTGCAATTATATCGTGATCACATTGTCGAAAGCTTAGAAAATCCGTGATATGACATCGTAGTTGTCATTGCCTTCCAGTGCATCTAGGATATTGTTGTAGTGTTCTATCAGTTGTAATAGGCATGATTACCTGATCGGAATCCGTGCTCATTTTTTGAATCTTTCCAATGTCTCCAAGAAATCATAAATTTCTCTCTAACTATTCTTTCAAATACTTTGGTGAGGTGGGACGTCAGTGACACTGGTCTATAGTTCTTTGCTTGAGATTTGCCCGCTCCTTTATAATAGGGACAATGTTTGCTCTTTTCAAGATGCTCGGTATTTCCCCACTGTCTAGGGATCTTCTCTATATCCAGTATAAAGATGTAGCTATTTCATTTTTACAGTTTTTAATCAATAATGCGTTCCAATTGTCCGGACCTGCAGCTGAATGTGGTTTCATTTGTCCTATAGCTCTCTCTACAGCTTATATATTATATATATATATATATATATATATATATATTATATATATATATATATATATATATAATAACTGCACTGCAATGACCACGCAGTATATTAATGTATAGAAACGACGTAAGTATAGAGGAGCGTTCTGCACACGAGGAAGAGAAATAACGAACAAATGAAAAATGAGGTAACCGCCAGGGAATCGAACCCAGGATCTTCCGATTGCCGGTCAGATATGGATAGCATATCTGACCGGCAATCGGAAGATCCTGGGTTCGATTCCCGGGCGGTTACCTCATTTTTCATTTGTTCGTTATTTCTCTTCCTCGTGTACAGAACGCTCCTCTATACTTACGTCGTTTCTATATATATATATATATATATATATATATATATAATATATTATATATATATATATATAAGGTGATCCTAAAAAGTGTTCCAAAAAATAATGTGCAATACATTATTTTTGGGGACACGGTTTGGCTAACCTTTTAGGTGTTTGCGTAATGAGTCCTCATTTCACGGAGGTCAGGCTTCTTGCTCCTCCTCTCGAGTTGTCCTGGTGAAGTAGAGAGTTGGTTTCTTGCGCCTTCCACTTCACATAACCACGTACTCCCGACTCATCTGGTATTATTCTAAGCCAGGCGTCTAGCCTTCTTTTGAAGATTTCCATCACTACACCAGTCGCGTTCCGTAGTTCCTTGGGCAGCCAGTTGAACGGTCTTGACCCTCGGACACCAAAACTATTTTCCTTCAAGGTTGAGGGTGTTCCCTGTCTAGTCTTTAGCTTGGAAACACGATACATTATTCTTTTCCTACCTTACACTGTTGTTTAAATGGTTATGAGGTTCAAAGTGAGATTAGGGACTAGTTTCTCCATTATTTTCCATATGTAAATAATGGTGAACCTCTCTCTTCTGCTTTCCAGCGAATATAAATTTAATTCACGTAACCTTTCCCAGTAATTTAGTTCTTTGCATCCATTGATCTTGGTTGTGACGCTTCTCTGAATCCCTTCTAGTTGACTAATGTCTTCTTTTCATAAGGGAACATTAAGACTGAGCAATACTCCAACTTGGGTATGATGCAGTGTTTTCAACAGAGGGATCATTATGTTCCTGTTCCTTCTTTAAAAGGTTCTCGGTATCTGTCCATATTCTCTTTGCTTTGTTTACTGCTATCTTATTTTTTGTTTCAAATTTCTCGTCATCAGTCATTATAACTCATAAATCTTTCGCTTTGTTTTGTTTTGCTGCATGTACACACAATTCACGAAAGAGTTAACGTGTGCATTTATAAAAAAAAATTTAAAAAGATAAAACGAGTTTCGCTTAAAAGCAAAACCTGAAAAGAAGTTTTTTTTTGTTTTCTGGATGGTTTAGTGGTAAGATGTCGGACTCGGGACGTTACCTCGCGACACGAGGACAAACTGTCCTTAGGGCTGCACGTTTTATTTATTTTTCGTACATATATATGAGCTCATATAACAGGTTAAACAGTAAATTTCACAAATTTATGCACGGGGATACATGGCCGCCGAGCCCTATATAAGGAATGGCATATGGGCTCCCCTGTTTACTCAGTATTTTATTATGAATGTTTTTGTGTACATAACAAGCAAACTGTCTATATGTCCAAATCACTATTCAAAAAATTAAACAACTCGGATGAAAATGGCCATTTAATTTTTCGAATCAATTATTAATTCTATCAGCATACAATTTACAAATGCAGTACCAGTCCATGCAGGCAAGACAATTGTTTACTGCAGGATATTCATAATTATGTACTTTCCTTGCCTTCAAAAAGTCTTTTTTGACATACCTGTCCGTTTTCATTGTGTGCACGCATATTTAGCGTGCACATAATACCTGGGGTCAACACATTTTAACGTTTGCTATCCTGATAATGATAATCTCTTAAAATGTATGTTTATTAGGTACATTTCCTCTCTGTCATTTAATCAATTGATTTATTAATATTTTTAGAGTTTATTTTCCATCTTTCCGGGCCCCCTAGACGCCCGGGTCCCGGGAACTTTTCCCCAGTATCCCCACCCTCTCGGTGGGCCTATGGAGATATAGTGTGTGTGTGTGTATGAGAGAGAGAGAGAGAGAGAGCATATGGCAAAATCGCTTCCCACAGGATCAGAGAGAATTTTAAATTTTATTGGAACGAGGGTTTCTGGAAATTTTGTCACGAAATATCTTTAAAGGCGATTAATCAAATTGATTTGAATGCCTTTTCCGTTCAATAAATCCGTTTATCAAAGGCGGGACTTCCCCTAAACAAAATGGGGAGACACTTTTTGAACCAATATAATCAATAAACTCCTATTCAGGGAAGGCCTCATGGCCTGTTTCTTTCGTACAAACGAGTATAAATATTAATGATTTTTTTAGGTCCAATTTCATCGTTTGTGTAAGTTCCTTTGAGGTCTGTCCTCGTTGCACAGGTGAATTTCACGCAAGACACAAATTTAAACGAAAAGGGGACCTAACTTAATATTGTACTGTTTCGGATAAAGGAATATAAAAATTCTACAAAGCATGAAAAATTACTAATTGGTGTTAAGCATTCTGTTTCTCTTTGGATGTTTTATCCTTTTTGGTGATAGTAAAATTTTTTTAAAGTAAAACGCAAATATTACTAATTGGTAAATTTTTATGATTTTTAGAAATTTTATGTTTATAGGCGAACTTTTTACCAAAATTACATAACTTTCTTTTCGTGTGAAATAACTTTTTTCTTTAATTCATATTAGAATACAAATTTTGCTCTTATAAATCATGCTAAGTTTAGAATTGATAATCCTTGTACTGTATGCATATAGTTTATTTTATTTTAATAATGTTATATACATCAGAGAATTACAAGGAGTTACAAGGACAAGAAGTACCTCAAAAGGCCTTGCGGCACATACCGAGGAGAGGTACCAATGGCAACGGGTGCAGGAAAAATTTCTACACCCTCAGAGAGAGAGAGAGAGAGAGAGAGAGAGAGAGAGAGAGTAAATCCCTGAAGAGAAGTTTTTGTGTGAAATAAATGGGAATTGTTCAACCTCGCTTAGGAAGACCTAAAGAAGCATTTTAATCGCCGAAATCTGCATGAAATCTGAGCCGCGACTCGAACACAGTACCTTCAAAGTATTTGCCCGGCCTTATACCATTTGGCTAAACTGCATGACAGGTATTTTTTTGTAACTGAGTGGTTCTATTAATCCCTCACCATATACACGGTCTGCCAAAAAAAAAGGGGTTCACTCTAAAAACAGCCATGGAATCAACATTTATTAACCAATCTTAATGAAACTCATAGAGAGCAAAACTATGTAAACAGTATATATGTACACCAATTTTCAGATTATTATATTCAAAATTAATGATTTAATGAAGCTTGTTTATGTTCAACAAATTTTGTTGGTGAACATCGCTCCAGTTTTGAATTCTGGGAGTCCACAAAGGCGGTAAAACTTTGGTAATAAAATTTCTATTCTCATTTTAGTTATAAAATACATCATAAGATTTATAAAATATAGGAAATGCCTCCATTAAAAACCCCATGAAAATAAAAAAAGATTTTGAATTTCGAAACAGAACTTAAATCCTAAGTTTACAAAAGAAATCAAATTAACATTTTACTCTTTTGGAATTCCTATTAAAAAATTGTTCAATGTGTTTACCTTCTGTTTCAACAATTTTCTTCAATCTTGGACGAAATTCATCAATGGTTCGATCGATCTGCTCCTGTGGTATCTCTTCCCACTTCTCCACAAGAAGCTGACGCGAGTGATCAACATTTCTCACCCTGCTCCTGTAAACTCTCCGTGCTAAATTTTCCCAGATTCCATAGTCAACAGGGTTCAAGTCAGGACTGTTAGGTGGCCAATTTTGGGGTTCAAGTAATTCTGGGACATTATTTTTTAAGTATTCCACAGTTGCTATTGCTGTATGGGATCTTGCTCCGTCTTGCTGAAAAAGATAATAACCACCGTTGGCCAGATTTTGCATTTCGGGAAGCATGTTTCGCAGCAGAGTATTTCGCTAGTACTCGGCAGTGACTTTTACATCAGGCTCAATAAAATGAATGGATGTTTTTCCTAACTTCGATATGCCAACTGACACCATGACACTAGTAGTATAGCCGAAAAAGGGGAGAGTGCAAGAATGTTGCAAAGGGGGTGGGGGTTGTTGCAAGGGGGTGGGGGGTGTTGCAAAAAATAAAAATAAAAAAGAAAGAAAAAAGAGTACTGGCCTTTGTTGCCAACCGGGGTTGCAAGGGGCATGCAACTTGGGGGCGGAGTTCTCCCCCAAGCTATTCCCCCCAAAGGGCCAGAGAGAAAGGAGGAGAGAAAGGAGGAGAGGTGTTCACCTGGCAGGAGCCAAGTGCATATTAAGACTTCAGCCGAGTAGGCGTTGTTTTATAGGCTCCTAATCAGCCAGAATCAGCCAGTTGGCTGAGCCAAGGGGTAGGGGTACACCTGAAGGAGAGAGAGAGAGAGAGAGAGAGAGAGACACCTGAAGGAGAGAGAGGAGTTCTCCCCCAAGTTATTTTCGTTTACCTAACCTAAGAGGCCTCTAAGGGGTTTTCCCAAAGGGCCAGAAAGAGAAGGACCAGAGGTCCTTGCTCGGCTGGGAGCCGAGCTGGAATGAATCTGTCAGACGTCTCTCGGCCTTTTATAAACCTCTATTCTGGCTGAGTTGCCAGATAGCGCCATGTATTCAGTTGCTGAATTGTCAGATCACGCCATGTATTCAGCTGCTGAGTTGCCAGATCGCAGCATCAGATAGCGACATGTATTCCAGAAAACCATATATTAATCATCCATTGTGTACCACAATTGAATCCAATTAAATTCTGTTTATTAAATAAATAATTTTTACACACTTAATTTTTATTATAAATAATTGAACAACGAAACAATATGAAAATTTACGAAACAATTCAATTAAAAGTTGAAATTATCCCAAATACAATCCGCTATAACGGGGTCGGACGACATGAAGATCTTCCTTCCAGACGGCTCTTGATGTATATATATATATATATATATATATATATATATATATATATATATATATATATATAATAAACGAATAAACAACTCGCACACACACACACACACCTGAGGGTTGAGAGACCTTCCCCCCAATCCCTGATAAGTCTCCTTCACTTCAAATGAAGAGAAATTTATGAGACACACGCTTGTCTGTACACAAAGCATATAAAACACCATAATATATTTATATAGTTAATCAATCGAGCCCCATCTATATATATATATATATATATACTCGTACATTCCCCAGCTGTGTTTGTATATGAACAACTCGTGCACACACACTCACACACACCCCGGAAACCAATGCTTTTTTTCATCTCCCTGGGGATCTTCTGATTGGATTATCGACCCACAGTTTAATGTGGAAACGAATGCTCTTTTTAAAATATAATTAGAGGATATATATATATATGGAAGGGCTGTAGTATCTCGTTTCGCCGAAATAAAATCAAAACAAACGATCGTGTTCGCATCAATTCGAATCGTCCCTAGAGACCTTTTTCGGCCCGAGGGAATATCCTTCTACAAGCTATTCGAGCAGAAACCACAACTTACTTCAAATATTAATATTTTCATTATTATTATTTCTACAATGAAAATATTTACGCATAATTTGTATGGTATCATATTCTTAGCTAACTTCTCTGTTATTGAAAGAAATACACACAATTATATTAAATAACAATCCGCGAAAGAAATAAGGTAGGCATACCTGAATTTACTAATAACTATATATATATATATATATATATATATATATATATATATATATATAGAAAGAGCGAGAGTTTTGTTCAAATAAAGGATTCCAAATAATATTTCCATTTACTCAGTTTTCCAATGAGTTATTAGTAATATAACAGAATTAACAAAGTTACCCAATAAATAAATCGTTAGACTGAAAATTATCATATTCACAAATCTACATATACACACACACACACACACACACACACACACACACACCTCTGTATATATTACGAAAATCAGGAAAATGCCAAACGTGTATTAATTTAAATGATCCTAAACGTATATTATAAGAAATTAATTACTATTTTCACCTTTTAAGAGGGCCATTTATTATAAGAATTTATTTACTCAATATAAGAAATTAAACGCGCGCGTAATATATATAACTCAAAACACACGTGCCTGCGTTGAAACCTTTGAAAGGTGTGGGCGTTCACAGAGGAATTTTTGTTGGAACTTCCTCTCTCTCTCTCGTCTCCCTTCTCTCCAAATCTTAGCTTTCACACAAGCACACACACACACACACACACACACACACACACACACACACACATGTATATATATATATATATCATGAAAATCAGGAAAATAACAAACGTATATTAATTTAAATGAAACTAACATACGAGCCTCATTCCCCAACCCGGCTATATATATATATATATATATATATATATATATATATATAATACGAATAAACTCGTGCACACACACACACACACACACTTCCCGGAAACCAATGCATTTTTTCTTCTCTCCGTGGAACAGAAAAAATATTACGCGCTTTTCATCTTAAAGTGAATTAAAGCAATTTTATGAAAAAGAATATGAATTTCAGAACTAAGTTAACATTTATACAAGGCTAGAAGCTTTATCAACTCCTAATTTATTTCTCAAGGAAAAATACCAAACGTATATTAATTTAAATGAAACTAATCGTATATTAATTTAAAACAAATGAATTTTCTCCTTTTAAGAAATTAATCAATAAACGTATGCGAAACACACGTGTTCTCCCGAAATCTTTTGAGGTAGGACGCGAGCATACATTCGTCATCGTGTCCAAGAGGATTTTCTCCCCATAATTTTACCTTTCTTGAAGTCACATCGACCAAAAAACTCTCCTGACTCCCTTTCTTATCGAATTGTGAAAAATTACTAATAAATTGTAAGTAAAAATAAAACCACTTTTGGAAATCATACAATGTTTTGCATTGTATAAAAAACATTGCAACTGTTTGGGAGGATGTTACTGCGATTGAAAATGTCGATGAAATTAATAGAAAAATAATGCTACTAGCCAATACCATCATATATATATATACATATATATATATATATATATATATATATGGCGTGATGTAGTATCTCGCTTCGCCGAAATAAAATCAAAACATTCGATCGTATTCACAAATCTACACACACACACACACACACACACACACACGCCCCGGAAACCAATGCATTTTTCATCTCTCCGTGGAGCAGAACGAATCACACGTGCTCGCCTTGATGAATTTAATGTTAATGAAATCGTCAAGTAGAATATTATGTTCTATTACATCAATCACCTTACTCAAATCCACCGCCAATACCCTCAATTTAGTAATAATAACAACTATCTCTCATACACTATATATATATATATATATATAAATGGACTTTCACCGAATTAAAACAAATCACTAAGCAGTTAAAAGATTTCGCTCTATTATCATATTCACAAATCCACACACACACACACACACACACACAGATTTTGTCAGAGAAAGTGTGGGGGGTCACACACACACACAGATTTTGTCAGAGAAAGTGTGGGGGGTCACACACACACACACACACACACACACACGTTGTGCAAATTTGATGAATTGTACTTTTTTAATAAAATATATTTCCTGTTTTGGTTATAATGTACTTTTTTCATAAAATATTTTTCCTGGTTGGGGACAATCATCAAACCTGTGTAAGATAGCCATCCTATATCAAGAACCTTTTCCTAAATATCTTCTTAGCTGTATTAATATCTTTGCAAGAAAAAGAGAGAGTTGTATCAGATGCAAACAATATGAAGTTCTGTGTATCAGATGAACGTGGAAGGTCATTTATATATAATAAAATAACATTGGCTCCTGCATTGAGCCCCATGGTGTTTGGCAAGCGCTTTAGTAGGGCAAAACCTTATTTGCTGATACAAAATTGTATCTATCGGTCAAATAACTTAATTCAATCACTGATTGCCCCTCTAAAACCGTAACAATACAAATTAATAAGTAGAATATTATGGTCTATTACATCAAACACCTTACGCAAATCCACCGCCAATACCCCAGAAAATGCATATGATCCCTTTCCAGATAGAATCCTAGTCCAATCTTATTTGGTTTTAGAATTTATAAATCTTAAAAATCCTAGTGCAATCGTATTTGGCTTTAGAATTTATAAATCTTAAAAAGATGTAGGAAAACACAAAGGAGAAAATGAATTCCTAACATGCATTTACAATTCAGAGCTGGGCACTTGCGTTTTTTTGCGCGTTTTTTTGCGGTACTGCGGTACTGCGGTACTACTACCGCACTACCAAACCGGTACCGCATAACGCAGTACCGCAAAGGATCGCTGAAAGTACAGCAGTACCGCTACCGCATTCAAATTTCCCGCGGTACTTTCCCCGGTACCGACCAACACGGTAGTACCGCAGTACCGCAGTACCGCAAAAAAAACCGCAAGTGCCCAGCTTTGTCAAATACTATGGGTCATAGGTGCCAGGTACTCATAGTCACTGTCATCAAAATGAATTAGCCACAGTCTACTAAGGGCCTACTAAAATTTTATTATTATTAAAATGTAGCTGATGACTTGGATTACCTCAATAGGCCCAAGTGCCTTCATGTTTTCCAAATGAAATGTAATGTAACGTAATAACTTAGCTAAGAATACGGTATACACTATTCACATTCAACAAACTATCTCTTTCATTCATGGAAGTGTCTAAATTTTTCTTTAAATTAACTAAGCCGTACCATTTTAAATTTTTACATTCAGGTAGCTATTATTATTATTATAGATTTTGGGCATGTGTGTGTTTTTCACACATTAGGATCATCATTCTTTACAATTTTCTAGTTCACGTAATCATTGTATGAAAATTATAAGTATATTTATTACTTTTGACATGTTCCACATACTCTTTAGTTTGAGACTTAAGGTTTTATCCAAAAATCCAGCATGGTTAAGCAAACTTAAATAAAATTTTTAGCCAACATTTCATTCGAAGGTGATATTGCTAGATACTTAAATTGTCATTCATAGGCTCTTGAAAAAATGTAATGAATTTAAAATTAATTACTTTACATGTCACAAATACAAATTTAAGGTATGTCTATAGTGAACTAATCAGATGTTATGTAGACAATAAATAATTGTAGGTCTTGAATTTATGATAATTGTTGTAGGACTCATAATCTAATTGCTGACAATTAGAAAAAAGAAAGAATTCAATAGTTTAACCATAAACTAAATAAAATAAACATTTAATTTGGTTTTGTACATATAGCTATTTAGTTTATAGATATAGACTAAATTTATTTCGCATTAGCTATTTGATAAAACATTTATACATAAATACGAGGTAAGATTGAATCCACATCAACACAAAATTTTAGTCGCCAAAATAACAGTCTGAGCATTGTGTAGAAGCTTCAAATTTGTTATGCCAATACAACTTCTGGTGGGCTTTTCAATTTTGCAAGCTAAAAGGCTGTGGAACAAATAGTTTCTGAGTTACAAGGGCTTAAATATGACACCATTTTGAAGCTTGCATCAATTCCTCCCACTTTTATGACTCTACCATTTTCAAAAGTTTTAGTTCACAGCCGTTTTAATACTCCTAATAATCTCTATGGGTTGTAAATTTATGAGTGAAATAAAAAAATAACCAAAAAAGGATTTATTTTTATTTTTAAAAATTTCCAAAAGTTGATATTTTCACAAAATTTGCAAAATTAACATCAACTTTGAGGCTTAATATAAAGGTGCCCAAAATTAGTCAGGAAGTTGGTACTTCTAGTAAAGAAAGATACATATGTATACAAAAACATATATTAAGGAATAGATCTTAACTCAACTCCTTCATATAGTTTTGCTATTCAAAGAAAAGTACTTTGTGAAAATTCTGAATTTTTTCAAAATTTTGAAATGTTTAAATTTCTTTTTACAACATTGAATTGTAATTTTACTTCCATTTTATTACTTGGTAAGTTAATTCACAAATGTTAAATTAGCTGAAACCAGAAACTGCATGATTAATAACTGCAAAACATGTCCTGGTTTAAATGAATTACGGGGTTGGCTTCTTACCATTTTTGAAAACAATGATTATGACATGGATGATGAGGTATCCTTTAAGCAGTGGCTTCATACAGACTATACCCAACTGGTCACAATGACAAAAAGTGTTTCGAATGTAGTAGAAGACATATGTGAAAGTGTAAAAAAGTTGAAAGTACACCATTTCATAGCAAAACCCCAATCAAAATATTTGTCCAACTGTAAAGAAAAATCCCAATGATTCTACAGCATTAGTGCTTGTTGACTTCTCTGAAAACTATAGTTTTATAATTCAGGATGCTGTACAAGGGCATCACTGGGACAATAACCAGGCTACCTTGCATCCGGTAGTCTGCTATCAAAAAGTTGATGGTGAACTAAAAGTTACAAATTTTTGTGTAATATCAGATTCACTTACACACAACACAACTGCAGTTCATTCTTTTTATGTGAAGCCTTGAAATTACTTAAAAGTCAGAATCCTAAACTAAACCATATTTGTTACTTTAGCGATGGCGTAGCAAGTCAATATAAAAAGTATAAAAACATCATTAATTCAGTGTTACATGAAAAAGATTTCCAACTAACATGTGGATGGAACTTTTTTGTCACCTCTCACGGAAAGAGCCCCTGTGATGGTGTTGGTGGCACTGTCAAAAGGTTAGTTGCCCGGGCAAGTCTACAAGCAACAAGTAAAGGTCACATCACCAATCCAAAAGAGATGTTCGATTGGTGCAAATCTAATATTAATGGTTGTATCAAGCTGAATAATAAATTGTCAATTTATGGCTGTGAGGCCATGGAGTGTTGAAGACAATCAGACTTAATGCCTGAGTACAATAATAAATTCCTGAGTCAGTGCCTAAGCATGTGAATTATTGGCTATAAGTTCATGTTCTTTTTTAATATGTGTTGTTTTATGTAAATTCGTATGTAAACTTATATACAGCCATTGAGGAGGTTAAAGATCACCCTTTTTAAAAAAGACAACTGCCATTATCTTACTCACACAGGAGTCTATAGAAAGGATGCACCCACAACAAAACTTAGGGTTGTGTATAACTGTAGTCTTAAAGATGGCAAAAAGCATAGCTTGAATGACTGTCTCATAGAGGGGCCTAATCTTATTTCAGACCTTGTAAAACTCCTTCTAAGATTTAGATTAGGTGACTATGCAGTTCAAAGTGATATAAGCATAGCTTTTTTGAGAATTCATCTGAAAAATGACTATGACAAAGATCAACTAAGATTCTTGTGGTTTAATGATCCATATGACTTAAATAAAGGGTTTAAAACATTTAAATTTAATGTGGTTTTGTTTGGAGCAAATGCAAGTACTATTAATGAATCTGAGACAGTAAGATGTTACCCTTACAAGTTTGCCAAAGTCAGAATAATTGTTATAATCTAATAGTGACTCAACTTTATTTGTGGTTATCATGTTAAATTTTACATTAATTTGTTCTGCTGGCCACATTGTTTCATCCTGAATGAATTCAGGTCCATGAAACCAATTTTTGTTGGATTTTAGTAATTTACAGGATAATCCTCTTGTAAGAAAGTCTGCAGGATTTTGTTTTGTTGGAATGTATCTGAAGGTTATGTCCAAATTTTTGAAGATCACTTCTATGTAGATAACCTTGTAGGATCAACCAAAACAGAGTCAGAATTAAATGAAGTTTACATAAAAGCAGATAAAATAATGAAAGAAGGTAATTTTGAATTAAGAGAGTGGATCACAAATAATGAGAGACTAAATCAAAAAATAAAATCAGAAGACAAAGGATTAACAGAACCAACAAACAGGGTGAAAACATTAGGTATGATCTGGGATCAGGTAATGGTGCGGGTGCTTGAGGTGGGTCGGGTACAATCTCCTCAGGCTGCCCTTGTGGCGGGGAAAATATTGTGTGGAGGTAATTATGTGCTGCTTCTAAGTAAACAAAACGGGCTTTATGTAACACAGTGGCAACTAATAATGATTTATGCAAAGATGCACCAGCTCTTCTGGAACGTCTGGATGCAATTTTACCGAGCGATATATTTATCAACTTGTGTGCTTCAAACCCGTTTGGAACATCAGATATCATGTTCACCACCTAGGAATTGGTCAAGGCACAGAGAGCTAACTAACACGACTCTATACTCTATTTCCAATCTTGTAATGAGTTAAAGTGAAAGTTTCGCCTGCCTTTATACAATGTCGTTTTGACGTCATTATCAAGCACCGCGCATGGAATTTCCAGGTAGTAACATGAATCACGTTGCTGTTCTTTCACCTGTACACACACACACACACACACACACACACACACACACAGGAGAAAGTGAAACATGATTTATTTAATAAAAGAAATATTCAAGCTATATATATTTATCATACACGTGTAAGTTAACAATAGGCACATCAAAGATTATATTCAAGATGTACATATTTACAAACGTGTGATAAATAAGTTAACAATTGACTTTCTGTGTTAACATAATTTCAATTGTTAACTTATTTATTACACATGTTTTTAAATATATATGTCTTGAATATAATCATTGATGTGTCTATTGTTAACTTACACGTGTATGATAAATATATATAGCTTGAATATTTCTTTTATTAAATAAATCATGTTTCACTTTCTCCTGTGTGTGTGTGTGTGCGTGTGTGTGTATGTGTGTGTACAGGTGAAAGAACAGCAACGTGATTCATGTTACTACCTGGAAATTCCATGCGCGGTGCTTGATAATGACGTCAAAACGACATTGTATAAAGGCAGGCGAAACTTTCACTTTAACTCATTACAAGATTGGAAATAGAGTATAGAGTCGTGTTAGTTAGCTCTCTGTGCCTTGACCAATTCCTAGGTGGTGAACATGATATCTGATGTTCCAAACGGGTTTGAAGCACACAAGTTGATAAATATATCGCTCGGTAAAATTGCATCCAGACGTTCCAGAAGAGCTGGTGCATCTTTGCATAAATCATTATTAGTTGCCACTGTGTTACATAAAGCCCGTTTTGTTTACTTAGAAGCAGCACATAATTACCTCCACACAATATTTTCCCCGCCACAAGGGCAGCCTGAGGAGATTGTACCCGACCCACCTCAAGCACCCGCACCATTACCTGATCCCAGATCATACCTAATGTTTTCACCCTGTTTGTTGGTTCTGTTAATCCTTTGTCTTCTGATTTTATTTTTTGATTTAGTCTCTCATTATTTGTGATCCACTCTCTTAATTCAAAATTACCTTCTTTCATTATTTTATCTGCTTTTATGTAAACTTCATTTAATTCTGACTCTGTTTTGGTTGATCCTACAAGGTTATCTACATAGAAGTGATCTTCAAAAATTTGGACATAACCTTCAGATACATTCCAACAAAACAAAATCCTGCAGACTTTCTTACAAGAGGATTATCCTGTAAATTACTAAAATCCAACAAAAATTGGTTTCATGGACCTGAATTCATTCAGGATGAAACAATGTGGCCAGCAGAACAAATTAATGTAAAATTTAACATGATAACCACAAATAAAGTTGAGTCACTATTAGATTATAACAATTATTCTGACTTTGGCAAACTTGTAAGGGTAACATCTTACTGTCTCAGATTCATTAATAGTACTTGCATTTGCTCCAAACAAAACCACATTAAATTTAAATGTTTTAAACCCTTTATTTAAGTCATATGGATCATTAAACCACAAGAATCTTAGTTGATCTTTGTCATAGTCATTTTTCAGATGAATTCTCAAAAAAAGCTATGCTTATATCACTTTGAACTGCATAGTCACCTAATCTAAATCTTAGAAGGAGTTTTACAAGGTCTGAAATAAGATTAGGCCCCTCTATGAGACAGTCATTCAAGCTATGCTTTTTGCCATCTTTAAGACTACAGTTATACACAACCCTAAGTTTTGTTGTGGGTGCATCCTTTCTATAGACTCCTGTGTGAGTAAGATAATGGCAGTTGTCTTTTTTAAAAAGGGTGATCTTTAACCTCCTCAATGGCTGTATATAAGTTTACATACGAATTTACATAAAACAACACATATTAAAAAAGAACATGAACTTATAGCCAATAATTCACATGCTTAGGCACTGACTCAGGAATTTATTATTGTACTCAGGCATTAAGTCTGATTGTCTTCAACACTCCATGGCCTCACAGCCATAAATTGACAATTTATTATTCAGCTTGATACAACCATTAATATTAGATTTGCACCAATCGAACATCTCTTTTGGATTGGTGATGTGACCTTTACTTGTTGCTTGTAGACTTGCCCAGGCAACTAACCTTTTGACAGTGCCACCAACACCATCACAGGGGCTCTTTCCGTGAGAGGTGACAAAAAAGTTCCATCCACATGTTAGTTGGAAATCTTTTTCATGTAACACTGAATTAATGATGTTTTATACTTTTATATTGACTTGCTACGCCATCGCTAAAGTAACAAATATGGTTTAGTTTAGGATTCTGACTTTTAAGTAATTTCAAGGCTTCACATAAAAAGAATGAACTGCAGTTGTGTTGTGTGTAAGTGAATCTGATATTACACAAAAATTTGTAACTTTTAGTTCACCATCAACTTTTTGATAGCAGACTACCGGATGCAAGGTAGCCTGGTTATTGTCCCAGTGATGCCCTTGTACAGCATCCTGAATTATAAAACTATAGTTTTCAGAGAAGTCAACAAGCACTAATGCTGTAGAATCATTGGATTTTTCTTTACAGTTGGACAAATATTTTGATTGGGGTTTTGCTATGAAATGGTGTACTTTCAACTTTTTTACACTTTCACATATGTCTTCTACTACATTCGAAACACTTTTTGTCATTGTGACCAGTTGGGTATAGTCTGTATGAAGCCACTGATTAAAGGATACCTCATCATCCATGTCATAATCATTGTTTTCAAAAATGGTAAGAAGCCAACCCCGTAATTCATTTAAACCAGGACATGTTTTGCAGTTATTAATCATGCAGTTTCTGGTTTCAGCTAATTTAACATTTGTGAATTAACTTACCAAGTAATAAAATGGAAGTAAAATTACAATTCAATGTTGTAAAAAGAAATTTAAACATTTCAAAATTTTGAAAAAATTCAGAATTTTCACAAAGTACTTTCCTTTGAATAGCAAAACTATATGAAGGAGTTGAGTTAAGATCTATTCCTTAATATATGTTTTTGTATACATATGTATCTTTCTTTACTAGAAGTACCAACTTCCTGACTAATTTTGGGCACCTTTATATTAAGCCTCAAAGTTGATGTTAATTTTGCAAATTTTGTGAAAATATCAACTTTTGGAAATTTTTAAAAAATAAAAATAAATCCTTTTTTGGTTATTTTTTTATTTCACTCATAAATTTACAACCCATAGAGATTATTAGGAGTATTAAAACGGCTGTGAACTAAAACTTTTGAAAATGGTAGAGTCATAAAAGTGGGAGGAATTGATGCAAGCTTCAAAATGGTGTCATATTTAAGCCCTTGTAACTCAGAAACTATTTGTTCCACAGCCTTTTAGCTTGCGAAATTGAAAAGCCTACCAGAAGTTGTATTGGCATAACAAATTTGAAGCTTCTACACAATGCTCAGACTGTTATTTTGGCGACTAAAATTTTGTGTTGATGTGGATTCAATCTTACCTCGTATTTATGTATAAATGTTTTATCAAATAGCTAATGCGAAATAAATTTAGTCTATATCTATAAACTAAATAGCTATATGTACAAAACCAAATTAAATGTTTATTTTATTTAGTTTATGGTTAAACTATTGAATTCTTTCTTTTTTCTAATTGTCAGCAATTAGATTATGAGTCCTACAATAATTATCATAAATTCAAGACCTACAATTATTTATTGTCTACATAATATCTGATTAGTTCACTATAGACATACCTTAAATTTGTATTTGTGACATGTAAAGTAATTAATTTTAAATTCATTACATTTTTTCAAGAGCCTATGAATGACAATTTAAGTATCTAGCAATATCACCTTCGAATGAAATGTTGGCTAAAAATTTTATTTAAGTTTGCTTAACCATGCTGGATTTTTGGATAAAACCTTAAGTCTCAAACTAAAGAGTATGTGAAACATGTCAAAAGTAATAAATATACTTATAATTTTCATACACTGATTACGTGAACTAGAAAATTGTAAAGAATGATGATCCTAATGTGTGAAAAAACACACACATGCCCAAAATCTATAATAATAATAATAGCTACCTGAATGTAAAAATTTAAAATGGTACGGCTTAGTTAATTTAAAGAAAAATTTAGACACTTCCATGAATGAAAGAGATAGTTTGTTGAATGTGAATAGTGTATACCGTATTCTTAGCTAAGTTATTACGTTACATTACATTTCATTTGGAAAACATGAAGGCACTTGGGCCTATTGAGGTAATCCAAGTCATCAGCTACATTTTAATAATAATAAAATTTTAGTAGGCCCTTAGTAGACTGTGGCTAATTCATTTTGATGACAGTGACTATGAGTACCTGGCACCTATCACCCATAGTATTTGTCAAAGCTGGGCACTTGCGGTTTTTTTTGCGGTACTGCGGTACTGCGGTACTACCGTGTTGGTCGGTACCGGGGAAAGTACCGCGGGAAATTTGAATGCGGTAGCGGTACTGCTGTACTTTCAGCGATCCTTTGCGGTACTGCGTTATGCGGTACCGGTTTGGTAGTGCGGTAGTAGTACCGCAGTACCGCAGTACCGCAAAAAAACGCGCAAAAAAACGCAAGTGCCCAGCTCTGAATTGTAAATGCATGTTAGGAATTCATTTTCTCCTTTGTGTTTTCCTACATCTTTTTAAGATTTATAAATTCTAAAGCCAAATACGATGGGAAGTGTGTGTGTGTGTGTGTGTGCACGAGTTTATTCGTTTATTATATATATATATATATATATATATATATATATAGCCGGGTTGGGGAATGAGGCTCGTATGTTAGTTTCATTTAAATTAATATACGTTTGTTATTTTCCTGATTTTCATGATATATATGTATATATATATATACAGGTGTGTGTGTGTGTGTGCTTGTGTGAAAGCTAAGATTTGGAGAGAAGGGAGACGAGAGAGAGAGAGAGGAAGTTCCAGCAAAAATTCCTCTGTGAACGCCCACACCTTTCAAAGGTTTCAACGCAGGCACGTGTGTTTGAGTTATATATATTACGCGCGCGTTTAATTTCTTATATTGAGTAAATAAATTCTTATAATAAATGGCCCTCTTAAAAGGTGAAAATAGTAATTAATTTCTTATAATATACGTTTAGGATCATTTAAATCAGGGGTGGGGAAACTTTTCAGTACCAAGGGCGAAAATCGATAACATAAACACCTCCGGGAGCGTCTGGCAAATTTTAAGCTTATATACAGCGTGACCCAAAGAAATGTATACCCACTTTGTTCGATAATACCAGCTATGAGGATAATAAATATATTACTTTTTATATGTTTTTTAATAAAGAATTTTCTCCTGAATCTAAATATGTAATTATTTTTATTAAACATTGAAGAACAAAAAAGTTACCGATGTTTAAATTATAATTATTATTTTCGAGACTTCATGTGCGATATTTTCTAATATTTTAACCGACTGTTTTGAGATACTTATGTTTAGTGTTGATATTGAAGCATAAATGTTGTAATTATTAGTTAATTCAAAAAATTTACAAATTCCATGGTTAAATGACACTTTATCTAAGATGTTCGACGTCTTCCAGAACGTTGTTTTTGTAAGTTTTGCACAGTGCCGTCGGTTTCAAACTTATCTCGTATACGTGCAAAAATATTAGAAAATATCGCACATGAAGTCTCGAAAATAATAATTATAATTTAAACATCTGTAACTGTTTTGTTTTTCAATTTTTAATAAACATAATTACATATTTAGATTCAGGAGAAAATTCTTTATTAAAAAAACATATAAAAAGTAATATATTTATCATCCTCATAGCTGGTATTATCGAACAAAGTGGGTATACATTTCTTTGGGACACGCTGTATATATAAGATGTATTTTAAAAAGCTATTTGCTGGGCTGTAAATAAATAATTTTTAGTAAATAATAAATACCTAAGCGGGCGAATTGAAATTAGCTCGTGGGCGAAATTTCGCCCGCGGGCGAGGGTTTCCCCACCCCTGATTTAAATTAATACACGTTTGGCATTTTCCTGATTTTCGTAATATATACAGAGGTGTGTGTGTGTGTGTGTGTGTGTGTGTGTGTGTGTGTGTAGATTTGTGAATATGATAATTTTCAGTCTAACGATTTATTTATTGGGTAACTTTGTTAATTCTGTTATATTACTAATAAATCATTGGAAAACTGAGTAAATGGAAATATTATTTGGAATCCTTTATTTGAACAAAACTCTCGCTCTCTTTCTATATATATATATTAGGGTGTCACTAGGTAATAGGGGGAAAATTAAACGATGGATATTTTCCTATGACACCCCTAAAATTGTTCCATTTGGTGTAAAACATACGGAAGAGAAATTTGGTCCTGATTGGTCAACATTTAAAGGTCGCCCTCGTCACTGAAAACAAGACCCATTTGTTGACGTCAACAAGCTGTTCAGTGTTCACAGCTTGGGCCGAACCAGATAATAAAAAACAAGGCAATTTGGTGAAATAATGAAAGTAAGACACTTAAAAACGCAAAGAATACAAACAGTTTATATATAATCAAAATAGAAGACATAATTTGGCGAATAATGGTACAAAATGGAGAAGCAACAAAAGCAAAACTTTGAGAAATAAATACATATACAGTAGCAGAATAATTGGTGCTCATACGCTGATCAGTGATTAGTTCTTTCGCGTCCTCACTAATGCTGATTTGTTCGGAGCTGGGTGTTGCTTTCTGTGGTCAGTGACAACTTGAACGAGGAACTGGAGCTGTTCTTCTTTCACTGTCAACTTTCCGTTCAGCTCCTTCACCAGAGCCACGACCCGTTCTGCTCTGTCGTTCACCACTGCAAGTTTGGAGACCACATCCCGAGCTTGCACGTATTCAGAGTTTGACGTCCATGAACTGGGATGGTGGAGCAGAAAGCAATCTGGCAACTGAAGTTTTGAGAAGAATCCTCGGGTGTTCTTTGTGATCAGTTGCTCCAGTCCTTTGCTGTCACTGAGGAACATAGTATCAAGAACCAAAGGTCGTTTTGGCGGCATGTGAGGGGCTTCTTGATCTAACGCTGCAACCATGCTGCACTTCACTTCCATCGATATCCTCTCATCAAAGAACGCCAGACCCACTGCCTCCTCCGAATGGTACGACAGGTGCGCAGACAGCTTCTTGGTGGTACCATCAGAGATCTTCTTGTGCGGGTATCGAAGGAGCGTCCTCATCAATTCCCAATCATTCAGCGGAGCTTCGATGGACAGATGAGCTGTTGCCCACGCTTTCATGTAAACTAGAACAGAAAAGAGGCAGATATCTCGAATTCCGCGTTCCTCAGTGTTCGTCAGTTTAAACTGTCTTCGGAAGAGCCAGATCTTGATGGCATAGAGCCCCTTAGCCATCCATCTCGCCCGGTGCATAGCACCAGGGGCGCGGAAGTTTAGTCCCTTGTATGGAACTCCTCCAAGAAGATGACGGAAAGATCGAGGAATTCCTGATAGTCATCACGAACTTGAAGTGCTTGTGATTTTGCAAACTCAATGAGCTCGGTTCTATGCTTAAAAATAGCTGCTTTGGTGAACGCATCTGTGTCCGCAGTTTGGAACTGTTGCTGGTCAATGCGGGTCCAATAATCATGGAAGCGCTTGAAAAGCAGAATTTCTGGACCGGTAGATACTGAATCTAGCGATGCTGCGAATGCCGCCTGTAGCACCAACTCCAGTACATGGTGTCTGCACGCGCAGTGTAACAGGTCACGTCCAACTTTTTCTTCCAGAAGAACACAAGTTCCTCCACGGTGGCCTGTGTTTGTCGCGGTTGTGTCGAAACATAGATTTGACATGATCGGTCACTCCCCATTCATTCAGGCAATCTATGATGGCATTTGTTTGTGCCAGCGCGGTTCCTGACAGAAGTTTTGGCACCCCGAGGAGCTGCTCTGTCCCGGAGCCAGATACAAGAATAGGTAAGCGGTCAACATATACTCGTGACGTCAGATCTTGCATGAGTTTTCCGTCCCAGTGAACAGTCAACGGACTATTGCCTTGGAACTCGCTCTTCAGTTGCCGAGCCTTAAGGGTACGGAATTTTTCACGCTGACGATGAATGGATCCACGATTGATGTTGTAGTCGCTAGCATCATGCCGTAAGCTGGAAGCTACCTCAAACAGCAGATATGTGGCCTTTCTTGACGAGAGTTGCGTGCGATCAAGCGCTGCCGCCAATTCCGATGTCATGATGTTCTTCGTTGCTCTTTGTTTAGACGCTAACGAACCACCACATGCTCCTTTTTCTTCGCTATCATCTGAGCTGGAGGATGAGGACTCCAAAACCGCTTCGTTGGATACTGCCTCCATTTCAGCTGCTGATCGCTTTCTTCGTTTCTCCTCTTCCTCCCGACGTCGAGTACAATCTTTGACTTGGCGCTGATGGGTCATGTCCAAACCTGCCATTGAACCTGGACGTCCTTTCTGGCGCTGCTGCTGAAGGAACTCCCAATCCTCTGGGTACTTGACCAATTTCTCACAATCAGCGTGGGCGATGTCAAAGAGACGATCGAGGCGTTCAATGAATTCTTTTTCTTTCGTCTTGTGTGAATCGCTCGTCCTTGAGGCGTGTTTTTTGAGTCCTTTCCACTCCTCGAAGACTTTATCCAGTTTGCTGACGCAGTGTGTCTCGAGTCTGGTTGGAATGTGAGCTTTCTCCCAGAAGGACATCACTGCTCGAAGTGACTTCCTCAACGCGTCACGTATTGTCATTTTCTTTTCATGGTGAAGGTAAAGGAAGTAACCGAATGCTTGCCTGTAGGAAGGAAGCTTGCATCCTTTCACCTCATCAACCGCTGCCCCTAATAGGTATATACACTTCCGGGTTTCCATCACCAGAAATCACGTAGCTGAAATGAGAAACGGTGAATCGTTAAGTATTGTTCACTTTATTTCTCAGATACTCAGACACACACAGATACACACACATATAGAGATATATAGATATCTAATGAACGATTATGGAGACGCCGCGCAAGCATTAAACTTTGGAAGGCGGGGGCGACCTTTTATAGTTATTCAAATAAAAAGATTTTTCAGTCACCATGTTTTTTTTACCAATGGAATAGATTCGCGGGGTGTCAGCATGAAAATTTCAAACTTTGCATTTAAGTGACACCCTAATATATTATATATATATATATATATATATATATATATATAAAATGCGCCTCGATGGTGTAGTGGTTAGCATCGCTAACTACGAATCCATCGGTCCCGGGATCGAGACCCGGTGACCAGAGTTGCCAAGGTTGCGGTTTTCACGCCCAATTGGGTTAGTTCTGGAGTGGGTTGGTGGAAAATTTTGAAGAGCCGCGGGTAGCGGGTTTTTGGCCTGTTTTGAATGGGGTAACGGGTGTTTGGCCTATTTTGAAGGGGGTAACGGGTTTTGGGGCTATTTTGAAGGACTGATTATGACAATCAAAAAATGAAAACAAATAAGAAACAATAGTAAGAGAATTATCTCTATCATATGGTATTAAGGATAGAATGAATTGGAACATGGCCCATCAAGAGTGACAATAGTGATATGAGAGGCCTGGATATGCAGTGGAACAGTATTACTTGTATTGACTGGTCCCAGAAAGATACCAATGACATCACTAAGTTCTGGATAACAGTCTATAATCATACTGATTCCCGTGGGGAAAGAGACTTTAAAGAATTAGGACATTTGCTTTAACATTACTCTCATTGCCAGCTAGTAACGCTGCTGCTGAACAGTTTTCGCAAATGAATATGATAAAAAACCATCTCAGGAATAGATTGCGGTAAAAAACGGTAGAAAACAGCCTTCATATAAGGACATATATGCAACGGCATAGTATGAGCTGCAACATATTCATACCAGATAATTCAATGCTGATAAAATGTACATACGATAGATAGTGTAACTCAAACACGAATGGGAATGCCAGTATAGACATCTAAGAAAATAAGCATAGGTTTAGTTTTACGTAGCTAACATTAGTATATACACATTGTTATTTTTTGCTTAATTATATGTAATAAAAACTTTCCTTGCTTTTTATTTGTTTAATTATTTGTTTGTTGTACTTTTATTAACTTTTCTTATGTTATCATCAAATCTGTCATTCGTCACTACTTTTGGGCTGCTTTTGGACTCGTTCACGGCCGAGATTCCGCGGAAAGATCATGGTGCGACTTGGCAAACCTGCCGGTGACGGCAGGCGGCGCGCAGCAAAACACAGCTGTTCATCCTTCCACACAATAGAAATTGGTTGGTAGATAAATAGGTACCCTGGGTAGCCGAGTGGTTAAGACGTTGGGCTGCTGCTGAGCCGGTGGTCGTAAGAGCGAGTCCGGGCGAAGACTTTGTAATTTCTCACCGCCCGTGGTGGGTCGTGGTTCGGATTCAACGTTAAACTGTAGGTTTACGGTGGAGTAACAAGCTTGACCTTCGTCAGAATGAATAATTCGGGCGGAAGCAAAACCAAGGTTAGTCAACCAAGGTGTATATATATATATATATATATATATATATATATATATATATGAAGTAGGCGATTTCTGAATCGCTCTTTGTGTGTCTAAATATTATTTATATTTTCTTTTATGCACTGTGTCAACTTCTTTTGCCTTCATAATAAACAAAGACAATCTCAGTTTCACTCGTACAGTGTGGTCCAAAAGACATGATCGTATGAGCTTTGTTCTAACCCAGATTGTAACTTAGGAAACCTGCACTTTTAAACCTGTCAGCGCACATGGCGAGATTTTTTAATATTTGAGATAAACATTTCCTAAAATTCATAATATAAAAATTAATAAAATGAATAACGATAATGATAATATATATATATATATATAATATATATATATATATACATTTAAACTGCAAACACGCAGTATAATTAACGTAAAGAACGACGCTTGTATAGGAGAATATTCCGCGCAAGATGAGAGAGAGAGAACGAAACAAATGAAAAAATGAGGTAACGGAGTGCATTAAGTGACTTTATAACTTATTATACCCTTAAATATGTAAGTTAAGCGGAGGAAGAGGAAGAACAAAATGCTTACGTCATTCAAATCAGAAATAAAAGCAAAATCATTAGCGGGTCTCCAGTCTCCACTTCTCACCTGAGTTATCGAAATTGTTTTGCCTCAAGCGTTTCGTGGCTCAAGAATATAACGTCCTAAATGAGATGATGTCACAAACAATTAACAGATGATGTCAATGCCTCAATTCTTGGCTGTCGCACGACCTTCATGATGCTTCTGTGAAGTTTTATATATATATATATATATATATATATATATATATATATATACACACAGATCGTGCATGGAACAAGGACTCTTTTTTTGTTATAATGTTTCAGACCAACAAAGACCCTAGGATCCACTCCTCTTCTAGGAAAATTAAATCCACTATAGTCCGAATAAGTAATGGTAAGACAAACACTATAGTTTTTTTCCTTTTTCATGATGCTAGTCCAAAGCTGGATCCTATCTGCTTTGCAGATAGCTGGTGATGGAAGCTATATTTTTGGGACCTCTTTGCGAGTGACCCGTTGCCCACGTCGGGCTAGCATCATGTAAAAGAAAAAAACTATTGTATTTGTCATTTACCATTACTTATTCGGACTATTGGGATTTAATTTCCCACAAGAGTTCTTTGTTCCATGCACGGTCTGTGTGTATCATAAAAAACCTCAGAGAACCATTCTGGGTTCATTCCCATATATATACAGGCCCTCTCAGAGGTCCAGAGAGGCCCGGGCCATTTCCAGCTTTTGAGGCCCATAGCTAAACCGAATTATTACTTTCACTGCAAAACATTATATTCAAACCTGAAAGTTTCTAAATTTGAGGCCCCCCTTAAGCTTGAGGCCCAGGCCAAATGGCCCTCCTAGCCCCCACTCTGATAGGCCCTGTGTGTGTATATATATATATATATATATATATATATATATATATTTTATATATACATATATATGAAAATTATTTCACGAAGGTAACACGTGAAAAATATTTATGATGAATAAAACCACGAAGGAAAGGAAACACAAAATGGTGCTCAAGCGCTTTCGTCTAATGACATCCTCAGGAACACTGAAGTATATAAAAAGGTTAAGCCTATATGACGCGTTCGGTGGAGAAGGGGCGAACGCCACAAAATTCGAAAAAATGAGTTTTTTGTCGTATAATTATCCTTTAAAACCTTTGCTTTACCTATGCAAAAAATTAGATGTTAGTCTGCACTCTTTCACGGTAAAATTTAAGTTTTAATGTATCTCAGAGAAATTCACTCCGCATCATTGCTTCACATTGAACACATCTATGTACTTTCTGGTCACTCGACAATGCCCTGTGATGCTCAATTTGGTCAAACTGAACAAAATATAAAAAAATTACAGCAATATTATTTACACGAAAAAAGATTGTTACGGCCATAACTACAGCCGTTTCGCAGCGCTTCCTAGTTGTAGAAATGAAACAGGCTGATTTTCTCGATTTTGACGTCCTAAAAACGTGCATTGTCATTAGGAAATCAACAACTACTAAATTTACAGATGCAAGAAAGTTAATATTTGACTTTCAACACAAAGAAGGCTACGTAATATCTACTGCATACCGCACAACCCCAGATAATAGCCATCCCGTCAGACTGCAGAAAGGGAAAAAATCCTACAGTGTCAGTTTATTCAATCTAGCCCAGCAGACACTGCAACCAAAGTATTCCCAATTGCTGCCAATAACTAAGGAAAAAATAAAAGATCTCAAAGAATTATCAGACCTAATGCCTGCAACTGCAGTGAACTATTATACAAGATTGTTAAAGGAACTGGAAGAAACCGAAACAGTTGAAGCAGGTAATACAACATTCGACGAAGAGGACCAAATAATGGATTACACCAGTTAACATCAGAAGCTATCAATAAATAATAATGTAAAATTTCTTGGCTTTTTATTATATTGACATATTACACAACAATATTTTACTCAAATATGTGTTCAAATTCATACAACATTTCAATAAACCGGAAAAATACAAAGGTTTAAAGTTTACAAACTTTAACTGCATTTTGTGGCATAATTCGAAAATGTTGCGTTCGCCCCTTCTCCACCGAACGCGTCATATATAGGTTACAGAAAGAAAAAAAGAAAAAATAAATAACATACATACACACAAACACACACATATATATATATATATATATATACATACATATCTATATATACAAATACATACATACATACATACATACATATATATACAATAAACAGAGAAGTAAAAATAATAAAAAATTAAAATTAAAACCTTAAAGGATTACCAATGAGGCGTACAGATTGTAAGGAAAAATATCGATTTTTAGCACAAGATCAAATGGATTATAAAAATACAAATTTATACTGGAACTCTGCCGGGTTTTAGCACAATGCTGCCTATGGTCAGGTTTCGATATAAAAAAAAAAAAATAAAAAAAAAAAAAAAAAAATAACATGCAAATTAAAAGTTAATCGATTTTTAGCACAAGATCAAATGGATTATAAAAATACAAATTTATACTAGAATTCTGTCCGGGTTTTAACATATTGCTGCCTATGGTCAGGTTTCGATATATATAAAAAAAATAAATGCAAATTAAAAGTTAATAAAGTAGAAGACAAGTTTACCAAAGATTTAATGTTTTACACTTCTTATCTAAATCTGCTTGAAAGGAATTCAACATAACAGGATCGAGTTGAAAAAGACCTTTGCTTATGTTGAAGTTATTTGAAAGTTGGATAATGGCAGACTCAAGAATATTTCTATTAACAATGTTGCTTGAATGGAATAAAACTGAAGCATTATTCCAATCAATACAGTGGGCTAACTCTGACAAATGGACAAAAAGGGCACTGGACAACTGTCCTGTTCTAACGGAATATTGATGCTGTTTTATACGTGTGTGCAAATCCTTTCCCGTCTGACCTATGTAAAAGGAATCACATTGTTTACAACCAATTTTATAGATAATGCCTGAATTATTGGTAGGGCTATTTTTTACTATGATATTTTTCACAATATTGTTATATGAAAATACTACATTAATATCCAAAAGTTTAAGTACATTAGCAATGCCTAAAAAGCCCGGGAAAAATGGAAGTACTAAAATATTTTTTGACAAAGTACGAGTGTTAATATTGACACGATAGAAAGTTCGTTTTGCCTTGTTGAGACAAGATTCCATAAACGCAGATGGATAACACAAATCACTTCCAATACCGTTGATTTTTTCCAATTCGGCATCGATGTATTCCGGACTGGCGATCCTAAGGGCGGAGAAACATTGATGAAAATATGGCCTTCTTAATGGGGGTATCATGTCCCGAGTAAAAGTGGATACCCCCATGGGACATGGGGGACATGATACCCCCATATACCCCATTAAGAAGGCCATATTTCATCAATGTTTCTCCGCGCCCTTAGGATCGCCAGTCCGGAATACATCGATGCCGAATTGGAAAAAATCAACGGTATTGGAAGTGATTTGTGTTATCCATCTGCGTTTATGGAATCTTGTCTCAACAAGGCAAAACGAACTTTCTATCGTGTCAATATTAACACTCGTACTTTGTCAAAAAATATTTTAGTACTTCCATTTTTCCCGGGCTTTTTAGGCATTGCTAATGTACTTAAACTTTTGGATATTAATGTAGTATTTTCATATACAATATTGTGAAAAATATCATAGTAAAAAATAGCCCTACCAATAATTCAGGCATTATCTATAAAATTGGTTGTAAACAATGTGATTCCTTTTACATAGGTCAGACGGGAAAGGATTTGCACACACGTATAAAACAGCATCAATATCCGTTAGAACAGGACAGTTGTCCAGTGCCCTTTTTGTCCATTTGTCAGAGTTAGCCCACTGTATTGATTGGAATAATGCTTCAGTTTTATTCCATTCAAGCAACATTGTTAATAGAAATATTCTTGAGTCTGCCATTATCCAACTTTCAAATAACTTCAACATAAGCAAAGGTCTTTTTCAACTCGATCCTGTTATGTTGAATTCCTTTCAAGCAGATTTAGATAAGAAGTGTAAAACATTAAATCTTTGGTAAACTTGTCTTCTACTTTATTAACTTTTAATTTGCATTTTATTTTTTTATATATATCGAAACCTGACCATAGGCAGCAATATGTTAAAACCCGGACAGAGTTCTAGTATAAATTTGTATTTTTATAATCCATTTGATCTTGTGCTAAAAATCGATTAACTTTTAATTTGCATGTTATTTTTTTTTTTTTTATTTTTTATTTTTTTTTATATCGAAACCTGACCATAGGCAGCATTGTGCTAAAACCCGGCAGAGTTCCAGTATAAATTTGTATTTTTATAATCCATTTGATCTTGTGCTAAAAATCGATATTTTTCCTTACAATCTGTACGCCTCATTGGTAATCCTTTAAGGTTTTAATTTTTAATTTTTTATTATTTTTACTTCTCTGTTTATTGTATATATATGTATGTATGTATGTATGTATGTATTTGTATATAGATATGTATGTATATATATATATATATATATGTGTGTGTTTGTGTGTATGTATGTTATTTATTTTTTCTTTTTTTCTTCTGTAACCTATATATAGGCTTAACCTTTTATATACTTCAGTGTTCCTGAGGATGTCATTAGACGAAAGCGCTTGAGCACCATTTTGTGTTTCCTTTCCTTCGTGGTTTTATTCATCATACATATATATATATATAAATTATATATATATGTGTGTGTGTGTGTAGTGGTTAGCATGCTAACTACGAATCCAGTGGCCCCAGGTTCCATTCCCGACGATGGCAGGCGGCACCCTGTGCTTTAAACCAGTGGTTCCCAACTGGTTTTGGCTTATGGCCCCCCTTAGGAACCTTATTTTTTCCTGTGGCCCCTATAAGCATTATTTTCAGTAGGTAATATGCAGATTTAACTCTATTTTACAAAATAACATTTTCCTGTGGCCCCCTTCAAATGTGCCATGGCCCCCAGGGAGCCATATGGCCCCCGGTTGGGAAACACTGCTTTAAACTATAAGCAAATTATAGTATTAGTTTTATTAATTTTAGCATTAATTTAATATTACTTTTAGTATTAATTTAACATTAATTTTAGCATTAATTTAATATTAATTTTAACATTAATTTAATATTAATTTTAGTATTAATTTAATATTAATTTTAGTATTAAAATTTAATATTATTTTGGTATTAATTTAATATTAATTTTAACATTAATTTAATACTAATTTTAGTATTAATTTAATATTAATTTTAGTATGAATTTAATATTATTTTGGTATTAATTAAATATTAATTTTAGCATAACTTTTCTTATTTATTTTGGTATTAATTTTAATATTAATTTAGAACAAATTATAAGAAAATCTTTGTTGAAAAACGAATAAAATTTTTTTATCTTTAAACTTTTTAAAACGCAATACAGTACTAAAAAAAAACCCCTTCTTTTATTTTGGTGAATGAGGAAATGCCCGATTGATTATATCTTATTTACACGAAACTGTTGAAAGAATTCGCAGTCATTTGTTTTTATGGAAGGAGTTTTTTACGCGACAGTTTTACATCATTGTTTTAAAAATGTTAAAATATGTTAAAAAGTTTAATAAAATGTTTTGTATAGAACATTTATTAACATATTTTATGTATATTTATGTAATTGAAGCATGTTTGTTAAGTGTATAATATATATTAGTGGTGCACCGATTAATCGGTATCGGCACCTTGCACGCCGATTAATCGGCCATGCAAGGTATTTTCCTAATATCGGCATGCCAGGTGCCGATACCGATTAATCGGTGCACCACTAATATATATACACAGGGTGGCCCAAAAGTCAGGACACATAGGGGCAGTAATCTGTTTCACGCATTATGTTGGTTTATTCATAATAAATGCTTAAACTGAGAGACCCATGAACCCCGCTATACTTCTCACTTCTTCTTCTGAGTGACATTCTCACACGTCTCAACATAAGGGCAATAGTGGCAGTGAACGATCTACAAGAACTGCGCAACACGAATAGTCAAGTTATTCGAGTCTTCCTCCAAGGACCGGGAATGATCACTGCAAACGACGGATTTCAAATGACCCCACAAAAAGAAATCATGAGGTGTTCTATCTGGTGACGAAGGAGGAGACCATTCAACAGGAATAGAGAACATAGAAAACAAACAGTGTTAATAGAAATAAATTTTTCCTCTATGTCCTGACTTTTGGACCACCCTGTATATATATATATAATATATATATATATATATATATATATATATATGCTAGCGTATGTAGCTCAATGGGTAATACCGTTTCCCTATAAGCGAAGACACTCACATCGAGGATTCGAGTCCCGATGAGACTGGTTAGCACAGTGGGCTGCATTAGTTGGTAGGATCGCTGCGTCAGTTTCTGGCCCTCCTCACTGCTTATATATATATATATATATATATATATATATATATAGAGAGAGAGAGAGAGAGAGAGAGAGAGAGAGAAGGGGAAGGCAGAGCCCCACGATCCTGCCTTCCGTGCAATAAAGAACCGTTGCACAAAACTCTTCCACGTTGCAGTGCAGGACTGATGAAGATAATGACACCGTTTATCAACAGAATGATACATTTCGTTTTACATTCCAGTAATAAAAAAAAGAGGCATTTTTGTTTGAGGGAATAATACAGTTTCTCACAGAAATATTAAATATTAGAAATATTAAATATTAAAAATATTAAATATTAAACATATTAAATATTAGAAATATTAAATATTAGAAATATTAAATATTAGAAATATTAAATATTAGAAATATTAAATATTAGAAATATTAATAAGAAATATTAAATATTAGAAATATTAAATATTAGAAATATTAACTATTAGAAATATTAATAAGAAATAATGTTTAACTCAAAGGAATTAACAAATAATTAATAATAACGTAATCACGGATAAATCACGGGATAAAATAATCACAAGATAATCACGGGATAAAATAAAATTTTAAAACAGTTCATATGAGCCTCAACGCGTACCAATTTAGCCATACTTTAGAGGATATACAGGGTGTCCCATAATTCCGGTCTCATAGGAAAATTGAATTTAAATTAAATTTACGAAAGTAATTCATTAGAATTAAAACAATTGTTCAAATTGATGTCTTGTTTTGGGATCTTTTTTATGTTGTTGCGGGTAGAATAACGCTTAATGGCTAATATGGAAGTGAGTTACGCTGGTAAGGAATAGGCGTAGCCATAAGACTGAGCCATGCAGGGCTTGAAAACTTTGGACTAAAAGGTTAGTTGAGTGATGAACTTTTTGCCTTAAGTTCAACTAAGTTCAAATGAATGGCAGACATCCATAGAGGATTAATAGACAAACACACATTTTGACATTTAAACTGTTTACGTGGAAAAACAGCGTTACATGAATAAAATCTAATTTCATAATGTCGACGTTTGACTTTATGTAAGTATATGGATTTTAGATTTCAAACTATATTTCAGATTTTCAGTGAAAATGACCAGTGCTGTGCTCGTTACTTTATAAATGTAATGTCCGTTACCGTTACCGTTGCTACAGTCTAAATGTAACGCCGTTATCGTTACAGTTACCATTTTTAAAAAGTAACGAGTAACGGCACCGTTACTCGTTACCGTTACTTTTGATGAAATGTAAATATATTATATATATGCATAGGTATATTATAATTTATATATACATAAAATATTATATTATATAAACATTCGCTTGTGCGAGTATGTGTTGGTTTGTATCCACTGGTTAATGCATAGGCTATGAAGTCTGTGCAATGTGCATGCCTTCATTGCGTTGTTATGACTTATAAGGCATAATATTTTCAAAAAAAGTGAGACAAAATTACTGCAAGATTTATTACTAGGAATTGCAACATAACAGAGGATGTAGCATACTATTGATACTAATTTACTAATGCTAGAATACACCAGGAAAGTTTAGTTTTGCAAAACTATAATACGAAATACTAAAGAAATGAATCAAATGAGTTATTGTGCATGGCAATGATAATTGACATTTATTAGCTAAATATACAAATTTAAGAACTATTATTCAAAAGATCTTTATCGGCCTTTAAGAAAACAAGCTTCTCAAAAGTTGCATCTAAGAGCGAGCCTCGTTTCCGACGCAGTATATCCTTCCCCCACTGAAAAAAACCCGCTCAACAGCGGCACTAGATGGTATAGGAGTGTTAAGTTTAATAAACATATTTTTAAAGTTAGTGGATGGGAAGGATGCAGAGCTAACGTGCCGTGAAGGCCCAGATGAGAGGAATGACGAAACCTCTGTTGAACTTAGGTCCCTCCCTGCTCCAGGGTTCTTCGCCTTTTTACTTTGACAGTGCTGTCAGTGTAGGGGGAGAGGGTGGATGGGGGTAGGCTGCCAGCATGCCAACGGCTAACATGCACACAGAGCCGTTTCTAGCCATTAGGGGTCCCTAAGCAGTATACCCATTTGAGGCCCCACCCCTCCATCCACCAACTCACGCCTTACTACATCACCTCAGCACACACATACAAAAAATGGCTGTGTTAATAAAAAACAATTATGAAACAATTTTAATGAAACATTTATGTCCAAAACAACAAATATGTACTTTCAGAAGACAAACAGAAAAAATACTCTTCATGAAATTCCTGAAAATTAGCTTATACATTATTTAGAATAAATAACACATAACTATGTATAAAAAAATAATGCAATTATCAACTACCAAACAATTACTAACTCTACGATACAATCGTGTAATAGCTAACAGTTATACAGAACAGTTTGTATCTTCAAAATTTTTGCCTCCTAGATTTTTTCTGGGCGAAATCATCAATAACATCATCATATGAAATCTCCCTGCCAACGTCCTGGTTGATGCTTATGATGCCAAGGCCACTGAGGCGATCCTGCCCCATTGATGATCTGAGGTAGTTCTTGATTAACTTCATCTTAGAGAAGCTCCTCTCGGCTGACGCTACTGTCACAGGTAGAATGCAGGCAATTCTTAGTGCAACCCAGAGATTGGGGTATAGTTCCTACAGTTGCTTCTGATGAATGAAGGAGAGAAGCTCCAATGCAGTCATGTTGTGTCAAGGTAAAGTCGGCAAGTTCTTAATTTCGAGGGCCAGTTCTCTTCCATCAATGTCAGAGTCAGCTCCAGAGCTCAGTATCTTAGAGAGCTTTTCACACTTGCAGGATAAGTCTTCCTTGTTCATTGTGGTGAAGTTTAGGAGAACCCCAAATATGTCCCTCACATCATCTAATGTTTTGAATCTCATTTATTGACCCGATGGCACAATCCACCACCACATTGAAAAATTTGACTTCCAGCCTCTTTAAGGCTTCTGTAAATGGTTCGTCAGGAGCTTCGTAAGCAAAGTGCTTTTTTGTGGATCTGAGCCTATTCTCCTTCAGCACAGCCTCCACATTCATTTCCTCACATATGTCCCTAGCTACGACTAAGATGAAAAAGATGAGAAAAGAATTAATAAACTTGAAAACATAACGAAAATAATCCTAGGTTTTAAAGTGTTACAAAATTTCTTAATAATTAGTAAATTAGTGAAATAATATTTTACAATACTAGAAAAATTAAGCATTTAGGAAAGTATAAGCATATAGTAAGACTAAAGTTAAATAATATAGAAATAAGATCTCACAATAGTTATTACACATAACGACCAAAACGTTTCGTTTGTCTCCGTTTTATCACATTTGTCTCATACAAAAACTTTAATTAATACGACAATAATAATAATAATAATAATAATAATAATAACCAGCTATATTCCTATTCTTGCCCACTGAGCTATGACCTGGGAGCCTGTCTAGGGGCCCCCTAGTAGCAGCGAGGCCCTAAGCGGCCGCTTAGTCTGCTTATGCCAGGAAACGGCCCTGCATGCACACCTCGCTCATAGAGAAGGGACAAATTTTTAACGGCTGATGAATAATGAGTGAGGATCGAAAGAAACTAATTGCGAGCTACGATAAAAAAGTAACGAGTAACGACTAACGAATGTATTTCCCTAAAAACGTAACGTCGTTACTGAAAGAGTTACTTGATTTGAAATGTAATGCCGTTACCACTACCGTTACTAAAAAAGTACCGCGTTACGTAACGGCCGTTACTTGTAACGCGTTACTGCCCAGCTCTGAAAATGACTAACCTAACTTAAATAGATTAACCTATCCTAATCTACCTTAACCTAACCCAACTTAACCTAATCCTAACGTAATTTAAATTAACGTTTTAATATCGACCTTATGCATGTCGACATTGAGCAGATCGACTCTGTTCCGCTACCCGGAAAAAAAAACCCACTTTTAGCGACGCTAAATTATGTCATACTTTCCTGAATAATTTAAATTCTTGAAGCGGTCTTTATTACTTTATTAATTAACACGACATCGTCAGCTTTAAATTATTTATCCTATTTTATCCTTTGGAAAAGACTATTTTGACGATACGGAATGAATTAGACAATCCATCAATATACAGTTTCGAAAAAGTTCTCTTAAAGAAATATCTAAAAAAACGTAAAAAATTAATAATTGGTAATAGTCCTTTTTTCTTTGAAAATGTTATTACTTTTTGTAACAGTGATAAAGTTTCAAAAACGAAACTCAATCAATGCTGATCAGTAATGTTTGGTTTTTTAAAATTTCATGTTTCTAGGCGAATTTTTTTCCGAAATTTTACCTATGAAACAAGAAGGGTGACAGCAGGGTCCCTTGTCATGCTCCACATGAAAATTTGAAAACAGTCAGAGAATACCTTCCGCATTTGACTGTAAATACTTGATTTGAACACCTGGGTTAGAAATCCCCTAATATAATCAGTTGTGTTTGAAACGGAATTACTCATTCGAGAGCCAGGAATTGAGGAAGAACACTCGTGATGTCTTCCTTTAGTTGCATCTGACGTCATTACTCGATTATCACGTCATGTTGTTGAATCATCGAACAATTCAGGTAAATCAGGTATGTATGAAAATATACGATCAAACTTATTATAAGCTTTACCTGTATCTCAAAAACTAAAACTGTCTACTACTGAGCTATTTTTAGTGAATGTATAGGCCTGTATATTCACAAGGTCTTTCATTACTCAAATACTTATATCTGTTTATTGTTTAAAACAAAAGTGATTAGAAGATTTCAAGCAATATATATATATATATATATATATATATATATATATATATATATATATATATATGTGTGTTACACTCAAAATGGTCCCCTGAGAAACTTTTATGTTACACACAGACCGCGCATGGAACAAGGAACTCTTTTGGGATAACACTGCCCAACACCAATTTTGCTGATTTAATTCTAACACCTGTTTTTAGGTAACTTTGGTGTGCTGATTTCAAAAATCACCTTAGTTTTTGCCTATCACGTCAGGTTTTCGAGCAATCAAATATGGATATTTTGGAGATATCGCATTTTGGCAGGGTTATGCCCAATTTTTTTTCTTTTCAAACAATAAGTTTTTACATACTCAGAATCAGCATGGAAAAGTAAACAATTGTGCAGGGAGTGAACTTTAATATACAATGGTAATATTGACACACAAAGTGATTAAAAGTGTTTAAATAAGCAAAAATGAATCCATATTAAAGCAAGCACGGGACCAGTTTTCTTAACATTGTCTTTTTCTTGTTTTCTTACTTTTCAGTGCTGATAAATTTTCTCTTATAGGACTTCCTAGAATGAGAGATGTCAAGACAATCTCTGCAGGCTCCAGCAATAGTCAGCCATCATATGGGTATCCCATCTTCCTTGGTATCGTTCTTCCATCACTTTGATATCTTGGTGGAACCTTTCACCTTGCTCTTCACTAACATCACCAAGATTTTCTGGAAATTTATGCAGATGACTGTTGAGATAGTGAACTTTAATGCTCATGTTGCAACCCAACTGCTGAAAGTTTACGAGTAACGTCACTAGCGGAACCGGCTGCTCTCACTCGCCAATGGGAAATCTCTCTCAGATCATGACGTCACGCTCACACCTGGGGAAATCACAGATACCCAAGATTTTAATATGTTATACATGACCTTTAGATTTAATGCACAGATACGTATTCCACAGATAAAATTTTAACAGCAAAACAGCTGTTAACAGGTCTCAAAAATCATCAATTTTGATAAGCGCCCTTCATGGATCACCCAAAAGAGGCATATTGCATTGCACGAAAACTGATGTGATGGACAAAATCTAAGGTGATTTTTTAAATCAGCACATCAATATTATCCAGAAACAGGTCTAAGAATTAAATCAGCAGCAAAAATATTTTTTTTGTTGGGCAGTGTAATTAAATTCACTATAATCCGAATAAGTAGTGGTAAATAACAAATACTATAGTTTTCCTTTTTCATGACGGAAGCCCAACGTGGGCAATGGGTCACTAGCAAAGAGGCCCGAAAATATAGTTTTCCTTACCAGCTATTTACCAAGTAGATAGAACCCAGGTTTGGGACAGGATCTAGGGTTTAAAGCTTCTCAGACGGCTACATTCAGAACTTCAATACAGTATACGCAAGAAACTTGTTGCATTTACGTCGGATCGGACCCATCAAGAAAAAGGGTAAGTATCGTAATTTTTAGCCAAAAACCAAAACTTAAACCTCAACCGGAAAATATGAGCGTCCACTTTTGAAGCCACTTAACACGTCCGTTTAATGTGTTTCGTGGTCTATGCACGGTCTGTGTGCAACATATATACAGTATATATATATATATATATATATATATATATATATATATATATATATATATATGCGAACAACACTAAATTGTGGTTTGATAAACCCTGGTGGAGCCAGCCACTGCAAGAGAGGTGAGCTTCAGTCCTAGGGTTGGGGATCAAACCCTCATTTAGTGCTGTCCGCATTTATGTACTATATCACCTCGCGATCTTAATAGCAAGGTAAATCTCTCTCTCTCTCTCTCTCTCTCTCTCTGTATATATATATATATATATATATATAATATACACACACACACACACACACACACACACACACACACACACACACACACCTTTCAACCTTTCAAATGTTCCGCGCGATGATTCCTCATTTCACGAAGGGCAAGCTTGTCGCCCTCCCATATATATATATATATATATGCACCTGATGAATCATGCACTCTGACCTGCATGACAAAAAGTGTCTCCATTACAAGCTGATAACCCAACATCACGGAAATGATAACGGATTTGACCGGTCATTAGATTATGATAACACAAAGCATTATTGCTTCCAGTGCTCGTTTGTACGTGGAACCTCTATATACATGGTGATGATTCTGCGAGCTGCTTGTATCTTGAATGGATGTATGGGTCGAGCGGTGTTTCAAATAACGCAAACATTTGCTTTCTTTCTACAACTTAACTTTTCAGTCCAGAAATAATCTGTGGTCAATAACTAATTAATATATACACTTGTGTGTGTGTGTGTGTGTGTGTGTGCGTGTGTGTGTGCGTGTGCGTGTGGTGTGTGACGGATTCAATTTTTAACTTTTAGAAAACGAAAAAAGATATAAAAATGAAAATTATACAATACCGTGAAAATAATCGTCTTTCGTGTTTAATTGACAGTAAATGGTAAGATTTTTGACTCGTTATTTCACTGATAATAATACTAATAATACTAACAATAATAATAATAATAATAATAATAATACAAAAAATAATAGCCTTCGAATTATATATTATGTTCTGGCTCTTTTTGAGATTTATTTCCTATTCGTGATGTAATTATATCGAAAATCGAAAAATACAGTAAGTATATATATACTGTACTGTATATTGCATATATATATATCTCTTAGTATCCTGTTCAAAGGTCAACCGCACCTGCTGGCATCTTCCTCAATCGTCACCCACTTTTCCTCCCACAGCCATTTAAGGCAAATCTCTTTGCAACTGCAATACTAAACATTCATTATACAATGAACTCTTCCTGGTTTCAATTGAATAACCCTGGCGGTGATCACTGACACGACTCCTTTTCCTCGTAATGAAAACAGGAGCTACGCGGCAATGAGACAGTAATCACTTACGTGTATTTGGATATCATTTAAACTTGTTTCGATGCGCGATTCTTCGGTGTTGTTCCGTAGATCAAACGAATAAATAAAGTGGTTTTTTCCGCAGCCTGAAAGAAGAAGGGCGCGAAACAACCGCCTTTCGTCATTTCCTTTCTTAGAGTCAGAAACGCCGATTCGATCATATTTATGCGATCGCTTATAATGTGTGATGGATGATAGGTTGGGTAAAATGGGTCCGTCTCTCTCTCTCTCTCTCTCTCTCTCTCTTACAAAAGGTCGTGATTTGTTGGGAGACAAAAACACATATTTGCAATATTTCATAAAAAGTTTCATTGCAATATTGCAAATAATTCTTGAATTTTGTTAAATGATTTATACATTTATTGCTTGTTTCCAGAAAATATATACGGTATATATATATATAGGGTGATTACAAAGTCGTTGTACAACGTTAAGCTTTAATAACTGTTGATACACACATGAGCGAAACAAAGCGTAAACATTGTATGAACGCATAATTATTACAATTTTTTATATACTACAATAAAGTTTTTAGACGTGAACCCGTACGATAAAGAAAAATCGTGCGTATTCATGCATGATACTCCACTTATGGAATCCCACCGTTGCACCAGACAATTTGAATGAAATGCTGGTCATTACCTCGAGTGCGAGGGGGGGGGGGAGTTACGAGTAAAATAACCCTGAACCCAAAAGCGTTATTCTTTTCCGGTTACAGAGTTACGGGCTAACAAAGACCCTAAAATCCACTCTTGGTTAGCCCACGAAGGAAGTAGAAAAGTTAGAAGTAACAATTACAAAAAGAGCACTGAAAACTTTTGCCATGTTTACACTTATAAATGTGTAAAGTTTTCATACATGAATAGTAGTAGTCGTAGTAGTAGTATAGAAGAGACAAGGCTCTCTCCTTCCTCCGCCAGCCACTGCTGACAGAAAATAATGGTGAAAGAAGATTTATAGGAAAGTTGGAGAAAGTATAATGAAAAGAATAGCTTCAGAGTTCATTCACACCATGCGTGCACTTATCTCGCGTACTCAGTTACGCATTAGAAGACAGCGGATAATAAAAGATAGCATGAATATTAAGCTACTTAACACTTTGACTGCCATGTTGGTCACGTGTGTCCAACATGGCTGATAAATAATGTGTATGAAATATACGTGGCAGTCAATCTACGCCATGCATTTTTTAAAGATTTTTTTTTTGTATTTATTTATTATTGTTTAAATATATGACAGGTTAGGTTAACTTTTATCCCGTCGTAGTATAGTGGCTAGCTCCCTCACCTTCTACTCGAGAAGCGGTGGAGTGGTGGATTCGAACCCTGGTATGGGCGATTCCCATATATAGTTACACGAGTACAAGCGTATTTTATTGAATATGATGTCGATGATGTCGTATTCGCAGTAATAATGACAATATAATTTTTGTCCCTTGATTTTATGTTCCTTTTCCTGACGTTTCGTCCATGTACCGATGAATGCGTTTCCTGTTTTGCGTGAGTTCTAGCACACCTAGATCAAGGGGTGCTGGATGCATTGTGCTCACTTCCAGTTTCGTCGAACTTCTGCTACAAGGTTCAAAATGGTCTTACGTGTTGGAGAAATTATAGTGTACCACTTTTCGACTTGAATTCTTTCAGACAGACAGCCGTGAGCCTCAGACATAGTGAAAATAATTCGTTTAATTCTAGCATAGAGGCGTGTGTCCGTGGTCGAATTATATATATATATATATATATATATATATATATATATATATAAGGAGCTGCAAGGAGTTACAAGGACAAGAGGAAGCCTCAAAGACCTTTCAGTCCACTCGGGGAAGGTTCCTGTTATTAAACTAGTACATTTTTTTTAATAATTTTAACAGTAGTAGAAAAGTTGATAGAAAAGCATAAGGCTCTCTCCCTATCCTCCGCTCCATCCCCTCCAGAGGTGGGTACCGAAAAAGGTTGAAAAAATACTTTGACCCTCGAGAGAGAGAGAGAGAGAGAGAGAGAGAGAGAGAGAGAGAGAGAGAGCTATTCGTTGTTGGACTACTGCTGCGGAATTTCAATTCAGCATCATGATGAGCTAATTCGGTTTGTGAATCCTAAATTTCACGTCAGGAAAAGGACAAGTCCCATAAAAAAAAACAATTAAGAATGAAAATTATGTAGAATAATCGCACACACACACCCACACACACACCCACCTACACACACACACACACACACACACACCTACACACACACACATACACACACACACTGATCGTAAAAAAATAACTTTCTCGCACATTCATGAAACCATTGAAGTTTTTCCAGTAATTTCCCCATTTACATGCTTTGTATGTGTTGTAAATCGTATAAATCATTGGCTCAGGTATTATATAAAGTCTCCGAAAGAATAAAATAATTAGTCGGTATCATATATCCCTTTTAGCAATCTATCATTTGGCGTATTACTAAGTCGTTCCTTTTATTCTGTTTTACGATCTCATCTCGTTCGTTTTACGTGCTGGTTTATTATACATTCATTCAGCACAGTCGACTAAGTTCATTTGCCTTTGAAGTGAAGGACTTCTTTTGTCATTATTAAACTGGAACCTAAGTAAAAGTGAAAGAGCACAATTTTACTGACACGAAAACAACTTCCATACTGCAGATAATAATAATAATAATAATAATAATAATAATATTATACGTAGTAAGCATAATATCGATGTCAAGTGGAGGAGCTACAGACAAACATTTTCAAACAATGAAGTGAAATGTCCAAAGTTTAGAAGATGACGTAATAACTGATAAATAAATTGGATAATTTGATAAGCCGAGTTTTTACAATAAAATAAATAAAGCTTTAATTAAGTAGAAATTTTCCTTTTTTTTCTTTGTATTCTTTCGTAAATAATGAAGGAAAATATTTGAGGAAGAGACGTCAAATGAGGAGAAATTATTGTCGTGGAAAATAAGCTTTGATTAGAAAAAAATAATAATAATTTCCTCAAATTCAACGAGTTAATAAAAAAATTTATAAACCATGAAGAAAATTAGAGGGGCTCGAGCTAATTTTAGGATACTTGACTTACTAATCATAGGAATTACATCTTATTAATTTGCTTACAAAAGCACTCTATCTTATTTTTTATGATTTGACCTTCAGAGCAGAGACAACGTCGCGTAAAGAAACTCGTTCACCGTTTTTAAACATTTATATGGGCCAATTTCTTATAGGCCCGTTCTTATACGATTAAAGGTATACTTTTAGACTGCATTTTAATTTGTTTATATACAACATACTTCAGTCTAAATCCCCCCTAAATATAACAGTACAAAAATATAAGGAACGCTATCGAGAGTACAAAGTTTATATTGAATACCCCTAAAAAGTACTCATTCATCTATTAATCGTAATAATGGATCACCACCAGAGTTGTGAAAATGTATGGTTATTCCAATTTGTGCCAATGAATGAATATAGCATAGCTAATTTAAAGAAGTGGTCAGGTAAAGTTAAACTACTCAACGCAGAAACTAAATTAGACTAGCTAAACAATGTATGTACGTTCTAACAAAATAGCATTGTATATATATATATATATATATATATATATATATATATATATATATATATAATATATATATATATATACACACAAACAAATTAGTATTTAATTTAAGGTGCAAAAACTGTTTTCCTTCTGATTGGTCAGTCTGTGAAAGAACTGAAATACAGTCCCTGATAAGACAATTTATAATCTTTAACCCATCACGATCTGAATAATACATGTTAGGGAGAAATGCACAGACCCCGGCTCTGTCGGTGGAGACTTCTTTATAACCAACAAACAATTTCAGATATCATTCTGATATTATTCCATAAGGTATAGGAGTATGTACAGTGACGATAATAATAATAATAATAATAATAATTTAATTTAATTAAGGTTAATTAAAGAGTTAAAGAACGGTTCTGCGTCAGGAGTAGATGCAGGGCCGCATTTAGGGGGTGGCGCACCGGGCAAATGTCCAAGGCCCCGCGCCCGATAGGCCCCGCAAATTTCAATTGAAAAAATTAAACGTCACGTATTTGCCATCTGCGACGAGTTTTACTTTTTCCGGCAGGTGGCATGGCATCATATCCGCTTTGATGGTGTTTAATTTGTTGTTCTTGTTAGTGTTACTCATTTCTAATGTTGTTACTAACTTACTTCTTCTTGTTTCTGTTGCAGATTCATGATTTATGTTCTTATTGTTGGCATTGTAATACGTACAACATGGAAACGAGCCGTGACCGAGATTGAAGGAGGAAATATAAACCCGGTAGTGAAAAGCGTAAGGATAAGAAGCGCAGAGAAGAGTTTCTTGCGACGGTGCCGAAACTGACTAATTGGATTAAATCATCAGCAACTAGGTCAACCCCTTCAGCAGGCCCACCAGCTGCCTCCGCTACTTCAGCAGCTGCGTTTTCAGAAGACGCGTCTACGTCAGTGCGTTCAACAAGCCCAGCAGCTGCCTCCACTACTTCAGCAGCTGCATTTTCAGGAGACTCGTCTACGTCAACCCCTTCAGCAGGCCCACCAGTTGCCTCCGCTACATCAGCAGCTGCGTCTTCAGAAGACCCGTCTACGTCAGTGCGTTCAGCAGGCACACCAGCTTCAGGACATGCAATTAATGACATATAGAGGAGGTTCTCGATAGTAGTTCCCGTAGTGAGAAACTAAAGGTCGACAAAGGTCTCTCCGATACCCGCTGGTCAGCCAGATCAGATGCGTCCAATCTTTAACCGAAGGCTACGCCGAGAATATCGTGGTACTGGATGAGCTGGCAGCAGATACCAGCCAAACTACGGAAGCCAGGATCGAAGCCAGGGGATTGTCTAAACAGCTTAACAACTCGAAACAGCCATTTTATCGAACGATTTCAAAAAACGAATGCATCTCTGTAAAAACAAGGAATGTTGTTAGACTCAGCCACCCTCTTGCTGAAATCACTACTGCAATTTGTTGAAGATCTCATCAAGATTTGACGAATTCGAGGACCAGGGCATCGGAAAGTGTGGTCATCGAGTATACAAGGAATCGACTCAACGCACAAAGAAGAGAAAGCGCCATCATGACGAAATCGGAACTGCCGAAGATACGAACCTGACACCAAGAGATTCATTTCGGACCACTGCATTTCTACCAATAATTAATTGATAAACTGTGCACCACTTTGAACACTCGTCTAGAAGCGTACGCTGTCCTGCAGAAAAGATTTGGATTTTTGTATTTCCTTCTAGTCCTGGACATCGACAGTCTTCGCGGTCAGCTGAACATCTAGTAGAATGCTATCCGGCTGATCTGGAGAAAGAGCTGGTAACAGAAGTTGTGCAGTTCGCTGCCCTAATGAAACTCACCGAAAGTGAAACAGAATCCCAGACGGAACGTGAAGACATGTGCAACAAATTTTATCGGCATATGAACACAAACGAACTGAAAGGAACATTCCCAAACATGGAAATAGCAATGAGAATATACCTGTGTATGTTTGTCACGAACTGTTCTGGTGAACGTTCATTCTCGAAACTCAAACTGATCAAAAATTACCTTCACTCCACAATGGGCCAGGAGCGCCTTTCGTCCCTGGCGCTGTTGAGTATAGAGCATGAGGTGTTGCAGTCGGTGAGTTTCGAGGACACAATCACGCAGTTTTCCAAACAAAAAGCCAGGAAGCGTCCTATGTAATATTCATTACAAATCTACACTCTATCTACAGTACAATAAGCTAGTAAGCTGTACAGTTTAGCTGTTTATTAAGTGCATTACAATAACTGTGTAGATGTTTATTAAGTGTATTACAACTGTGTAGCCTACTAGTGTAGCTGTATACACTCTATGTGTACATAATTAAGTTATAGTCTTTAATATCACAGTAATAAGCCGAATGGCTTCCGCATGTGTGTTTTGTGTGTTAAAAAAATATATCTGTTATGTGCATTGCAAAATATTGTCATTCATTAACACACTAAAATAATACATCCCGAGAAATAGTTTGCCCAAGGCCCCGCACACTGTAAATGCGCCCCTGAGTAGATGACCTATCGAATGAGCACTTAAAATATGCCAATGACGTAGTATGTCTGCATATATCATTGCTCCTATCAGCCATGCTTGCTCATAACCATATACCTGCAGAGTTCATGAGGGTATATATCTTGCCCCTGGTCAAAACTAAGTATGGAAACATTCTGTTCAGCAATAATTACAGGCCTATTGCTGTCGCTTCCTGCTTCTCGAAACTACTAGAAAAACTCTTGTTACGCCGATTAACGGACATCTCCTAATCAGTTTGGTTTTAAAAGGTCCCACTCAACTGACCTGCGTATCTATGTACTTAAAGAAACAATATCTAAATACATTGACAGTAATTCAATTATTTATAGCTGTTTTCTAGATATAAGTAAGGCATATGATAGAGTGAACCACAATATTTTATTTAAAAAACTAGAAGACAGGAAGGTTCCCATGTACATATTAAATTTATTGAAATTTTGGTATTCCCACCAATCTTTTACCGTTAGGTGGGGCAATGTACTATCCGAATGTTTTGGATCCTCTTGCGGGGTGAGATAAGGCTCCTTGCTCTCCCCTATGCTGTTTAATGTGTATATTGACGAATTAATTGCTTTACTTAATGAGGCAACAGTGGGATGTTGTATAGATAACACAAGGATAAATAACTTAGTTTATGCCGATGATATGGTGTTGATAAGTCCCCCTGTTAAAGGTCTGGATCGGCTACTAAAAGTCTGCGAAGTGTATTCGCAGAAACATGATATTCTTTTTAATGTTACAAAAACTAAGGTTATGCAGTTTCATCATAAAAGCTATAATCAGCCAGCTGACATTAGGTTTAAAATGAAAGGTGAAGTAATTGAGGAAGTACAAGAGTTTAAGTATTTGGGTCAAACTATTACCAGTTTCTTGAGTGATGACTCGGATATAAGAAAACAATCTCGGAGTCTTTGTGCTAAAGCGAATATGACTATAAGCAGTGATGGGCATCGATACATGAAAATCGCTAAAGCGATACCGATACATCGATACATGAAGAACGTCTTAGGCGATACCGATACGCCGATACTTTCTAGATGTCTTAGGCGATACCGATACGCCGATACTTTCTAGATGTCTTAAGCGATACCGATACCGATACATGCATCGCCGATACATGTATCGCCGGTACATTTTTATAATTATTCATTTAATATGTAGGTATTAGATATTATTGTTTATACTAGTAATTTGTACGCATTGTAAGTAAAATCAACGACATTTTAATGGGTTTTATAGATGTAAATAAAAACAATTGCTTTATTTAATGAAAGTATGTTTTAATTTTGTAGGATACATGAATGACTGAAAATATTACACTAACAATTAAAAGTAATTACTATTACCCTTCAAAAATACCAGCTGGCTAAACATCTGGTCAGACAGTCTATTCCTTTTTGGAGCGTGATTGTGACCAGCCAAACTAAACAACCGTTCTACAGGAGCAGAGGATGGTAGTGGTGTGTTATACTTCAGGAAGACCCGTAGAATTCCTGGGTACTGCCTCAGAGATTGGAGAGAATGACTTCCGTCACCCAGATACTGTAAAACTTCCATCTCAGTGGAATCTTGGGTTGCAGAGACATTAGTGGAAGCAGACTCATAACAGAAGAAATCATCTGCACTTCCGTCAGATGCAGCATCACTTAGTTGTTGCTGGGGGGGTCTGCTCGCTGAGGCTCTTAACAGCATTAACCAACATTTCTTGAACCCTCTTTTTGACAATGTTAGTATTAAATTTGCCTTTTATTGTCATCCACTTTAACTTGAACAGAGGATTTGAAGACGATGCTAGTATTGCTGCTTTACACTCATGCGACGCATCAAGGCAGCACAGAAACTTTTCAAACCGCTTAGTGAACCCTACTGTGAGTGCATTGAGAAGTGGCTGACAATGACGCAATGCCTCCGAATTCAAATGCTCTAGCTTCTTCTCTACAGCTAACAATGTTTCTATATTATGGTTAATTAATTTCAATAACACAAGTACAAACGTGTTTAAACGTTGCGCCGTACTGTGTGACGTGACCAGTAGAGTAGTACTGTCATTAAATAAATATTTAATAATATTATTATTTATGTATATTCATAAATATAACTCAGTAGTGTCATATTATAACATCTATTTAAATATTTAAAAATTCTTATTAATGTATCGATGTATCGAAGTATCGATTTTTTTCGATACATTTAAGAAAATTGACCTTAGCGATACCGATAAATCGATACTTTTGTCAAGTAGCTAAAGCGATACCGATACCGATACAAAAGTATCGATCGATACGTATCGGCGATACATGTATCTAGATACTGCCCATCACTGACTATAAGGAACCTTCGGTTCTGTACAAGTGAAACTAAAGACACTCTCTTTCGTACTTTCTGCAGTAATATATCCGGACAGCAACTCTGAGTGAATTATAAAAAAGGTTATGGCAGAACTCTAAATTTGCTGTACAACAGGTCTTTTAGACTCTTACGTAAATTACCTCCGAGATACTCAGCTTCACAAATGTTTTCTACCCGCAATGTCCCGAGCTTCCCGGAGGTAACAAGACGTGCTCAATACAGTCTAATGCAAAGAATTAAAAAATCAACCAACCCGATTATCCAAGCTATCCATGAGTCCTGCCGTTTATCCTCTAATGTCTAAGCTATGGACTTCTTGGTACGAAAACGTCTGTCTGTAGCTCCACTTAACTTTGACATTACTGTATTATTTCTAATCAATTGTGTATATTTTTATCCTTAGTATGTGAACTGTCATTGTATTAATAATATTTGTCATATGGACAAGAGTGTACCAATAAACCTTTTCATTTTCATTTTCATTTTCAATAATAATATCAATAACTAACGGTTATGCATATTCAAAAACTTAATTCAGTTAATGTACTTAATTCTTGTCATTTGTGTCAATAATAATTAAGCTTTTGGAGTCATATTTAAGAATAAAGCAGCGTTTGAAAGCATCCCGTGTTTTATTAAACACTTCAAAAGGTTTGTATGTTTTTAATAACTGAAATAAAAGTATGAAATTTGTACTGTAGTACTTTCTCTACACATGGGGAAATTAGTCGCCTAGTGCAAAACATGCTCTTGGTAATGTCTTCTCGGCTCATTAACTCTTTGCATACGAACAACAGAATTTTGCAGTACTCTGGACAGAGTATCTGTTGAACCTGAGAAATTTCTTGTTCATTGCGTGCTTTCAATTCTTCTCTTGTGTGTAGATTCTTTTTAATTGCTCTATCTTTTAAATAACCCCACAGATAAAAATTACAGGGGTGTAGATCCGGTGATGTTGGTGGCCATGATATTCCTTTGTCATAAACCGCAGGAAATCTGTTGGACAGGACTCTTCCGTCGAAAGTATCGTGTAAGTATCGTGAGCTGAGAAGACATCACATGGAGCATGTTTTACAGTAGGCAACTAATTCCCGTGTTTAGAGAAGGTACAGTAAATATTTCATGCTTTTATTTCAAACACTAAAAAAAAAAAGATACAAACCTTTTAAAGTGCTTAAAGTGTTTAAAAAAAATCACCAATATTAGTATAGTACACCTTCCCATAGTAATGAAAATGGGAATCACATTTGATGATTTGGTTATGTTGGCGGCTTACGTGTCCGATTTGATCTAGGCACAGGTGTTATTGGTGTTTTTGATACATTTGGTGAGTTTATATAAAATCTGGGATATCAGATTCTTTTTCAAAAGATTAGAGGTTCCAATGAAGGTCTTGGAGACTCCGCAGAAATCTCGTGAATACGAATTATTTCCTAGAAGCCTTTGCTTTAGATTTAGACTGTCTTCATCTCAAAAATTACCCATTTTCATTGGGTTGAAACTATGGAATGATTTAATTGCTGATAGAAAAAATATTTTGAACGTAAATTCGTTTAAAACCAAGTTGAAATCTCGATTAATAAAGGAATACTAATAAAAATCTAGGATTAAATGTACATTACTCTATTACCTGTCCATTTCTTGTGTCTAATCTAGGATTAAATGCCCATTATTTTGCTTATTATGCGAATTAACAGGATTTATTTTCCTTTCTTTAATATAAGGGACTATTTTAGAATCCGAAATTCGATTAATAACTGTTTATAATGCGCAACTTTGGAAAAAAGTTCGCCTAGAGATAAAATTCTAGAAAAGTACAAAAAATTACTAACCTTAGTAATGACTGGGTTTCGTTTTTTAAATTTTAATATATGTATAGTTACCAAAAGGAATAAAATATCGAAAGAAAATAAGAATATTACCAACAAGTAGTTTTTCTTGTTTTTATATTTTTCAGAAATTTGGTTTCTAGGCGAACTTTTTTCGGAAACTTAGGAATTCCCAACACTCTGACGGTGCTCTTCTGCAATGCTTAAAATCATGCTCGCGAGCACTAGTTCTAGGTTTAGCACATGTCAGGAATTTTTTCCTCCCAATAATAATAATACGAATAAACAACCAACCAACCAACCCGATTTGACCATTTAACGCTCTGTTTAATATAATAGTCAATCTGAATTTTTTTATCTTGTAAATTTGTTCAATCCTGCATTGTGTCTGTCATTGCTGTTGCCTTATAACTCAACTTAATTTATAGTTAATTCATGAAGTATTACTGAAATGAATGAAAATGAAAAGGTTTATTGGCAGACTATAGTCCATATGACAAATATTATTAATACAATGACAGTTCATATACTAAGGATAGAAATATATACAATTGATTAGAAATAATACTGTAATGTCGAAGTTAAGTGAAGCTACAGACAGACGTTTTCGTACCAAGAAGTCCATAGCTTAGAGGATAAATGGCAGGACTCATGGATAGCATGGATAATCGGGTTGGTTGATTTTTTAATTCTTTGCATTAGACTGTGTTGAGCACGTCTTGTCACCTCCGGGAAGCTCGGGACATTGCGGGTAGAAAACATTTGCGAAGCTGAGCATCTCGGGGGTAGTTTATATAAGTCTAAAAGACCTGTTGTACAGCAAATTTAGAGTTCTACCAGAAGCTTTTTTATAGTTCACCCAGAGTTGCTGACCATATATATTACTGCAGAAAGTACGAAAGAGAGTGTCTTTAGCTTCACTTGGACAGAATCGAAAGTTCCTTATGGTCATATTCGCTTTAGCACAAAGGCTTCGAGATTGTTTTCTTATATCCAAGTCATCACTCAAGGAGCTGGTAATAGTTTGACCCAAATACTTAAACTCTCGTACTTCCTCAATTACTTCACCAATCATTTTAAACCTGATATCAGCTGGCTGATTACAGCTTTTAGGATGAAATTGCATAACCTTAGTTTTTGTATTATTATTATTATTATTATTATTAAATTTAAATTTATTTTGATCTTACTAAAATCCATCATTTGTTGTTTAATTTTGAATATTGCTACATTATCAAATCCATAAAACTTAAAAGAACTTTCATGTATCATTAACATATTAATTAATCCTGTTAATTATATTATTTACTATTTAACTTACTATTTAGCTACTATAAAGAGGGTTATTATGGAATCTATAGTCCTCGTTTGGGGGTTGCATTTGAACCGGATGGTAATAAGCCTTGGAGGACTCCATTAATAAACTTAATCCTTTTTTATTAAATGTAAAAAAATTAAAAAAATTGTAATTATAATAAAATTTAACTTTATAATTAATTATTTAAATTAAAAATGAGCAAAATTTCTAAAACAATTTTTTATTTAATTTCAAATTAATTCCAGGCAAAATAATTCATTTATTTTTGCTTCGCTTAATTTTAAAAAATTAATTTCTCCTTTAATGTATTAAAATATATTTGTATTATTAATTTTGACGTTGGTTTGTTTGTATTTTTTATTATTCTTTATTTTTTAAAGAATATAGTGGTGCTCGCTTGATATTCTTGAAAATAACTTGGTGCTTGCTTGATATTCTTGAAAATAACTTGGTGCTCGCTTGATATTCTTGAAAATAACTTGGTGCTCGCTTGATATTCTTGAAAATAACTTGGTGCTTGCTTGATATTCTTGAAAATAACTTGGTGCTCGCTTGATATTCTTGAAAATAACTTGGTGCTCGCTTGATATTCTTGAAAATAACTTGGTGCTCGCTTGATATTCTTGAAAATAACTTGGTGCTTGCTTGATATTCTTGAAAATAACTTGGTGCTCGCTTGATATTCTTGAAAATAACTTGGTGCTCGCTTGATATTCTTGAAAATAACTTGGGGTTCGCCTCATTGAAATGGTTGGGAACCCCTGAGAGTCTATAGTAAATAAGTAAATAACTACTTTATATAAGTATTCTGTAAAAAGAGAAGTTAATTCAGGTTCGGATTCTGTCGGATTTGAGAGGTTTCCTGACGAACGGATTCGGATTTCAGTCCAGAAGGATCGTCTTGTGCTTATTGTCAACGTAAAATGTTATTAATTTTATGAATTAGTTTTTGTGGTAACAGCCAAGGTCATATGACAGATGGGACCTTCAGCTTAACGTGGAATCCGAACCACGCCCCCACCAAAGAAGAACCGAAAAGAAGTACCATCATCTCTGAAAACTGAAGTTTCAGCCGGGATTCGAACCCAAGACCTATAGATTTACCAAGACCTATAGTTTTACCATTTTAATTTACCCTGATGTAGAGCCATCGTCCATAGTGGCTCAATGGATAACACTCTTTCCTTAAAAGCGAAACGAAGACACTGAGATCCGGATTCGACTCCCGATGGTGCTGGTAATAGTAGTCCAGGAGTTAGCGCAATGGCCCGCGCATTAGTTGGCCTGAGCACTGTCTCGGTTTCTGTCCCTCCTAATTGGATATTAATATCACTGTCCTGACATAAAAAAAAATTAATAATAAAAAGGTTGGCTTTCCTTTGAAGATGCTACCATCATTAACGCGCTAAATAACACACCACAACACACCACAAAACGCAACAACACAAATACGAAGAGGTTATTAATAAAAAGACTCCAGCTTTGAGTTAATTTTTATTATTTTTATATTCAAGAGAAGGAAAGTGTAAAGAGAAAGAAGTCTGGAATGTATAGCTAACAATTATATAATTAGTTGACGAGTATACACACAACTTAAAGAGAAAAAAATAACTTTTGTCAGTTCATACATTATATAATGTTAGTTTTAAAAAGCATTTTTTTTTTCATATATATATATATATTTACGTTTTTATTACAAAAGTAAAATGTAATCAACGAATACGATTAGCTACGATAAAGTTAATAAATAAAGATGTGTGAAATAGTTCAGATTTTCTCGAAATGAAAATAATTTTTAATTCGTTATTAAAAAATATAATAATTTTTAGCGATATTCTTTTTTTTTTTTTTAATAATTTTTTTTGAGAAATAGGAGCCGAAGTTCTGAACGAATTACTTTGTAATATAGAAATAAGTAGGATTTTATATATATATATATATATATATATATATATATATATATATATATATATATATATATATAGTTTTAGCCATAAACTGTTAGTCATCAAGAGAATATATATATATATATATATATATATATATATATATATATATATATATATATATATATATATATATATATATTTTTTTTTTAATCCTATAATCGTTGATTGGGAGATGCAAAATTGAGCAAAAACAAGAGTATGTTTTGATATTTACTTACGAACTGAGCAATACTGTACAAATGGAAATACTTATACTGTTCTATCGACTTTACTTCGTTAGCCTTATTAGAACAGGTGAAACGAAACCCCCTTCCCTGGCTTATTTATTAAAACCTACATTCAAATGGATACAAATCAAGTTATAAAAACATACTCTTGCTTTGCTTATGTTATAAATATTCCATTAACAAAATAACGTAAGGTATTTACAGGTAGTTAAAAACTAAATACCTAAATCTTTATCATACCATATAACATATTACAGTATTAAGAAAAATTAAAGTAGGCTTTGTGTTTATTGAGGGCATACTTTATATTATTGATAATAATAACAATAGTAATAATAATAATAATAATACATAATGATGATGATGATGTCATATTATTTATATGTATAATATAGAAAATATATATATGTATAAAATGAAATATAGGTAAGCAGTTAATTGTAATAATCAATAATGGGTAAGTTTCTCCATGATAATTAATTAATTAAGTAATTAATACTATAATAATAAAAACAAAAACATGAAAATGATTACTTCAAATATATCTATCTGTTTCAGCCTTCATTGTTTTACTTTGGACCACAACAATTAATACATTTTAATTAACAAAACATAAATGGCTGTAAATATTATTAAAAGAGGGTACAACTGCTGGAAAGAGAAATTAGCTTTATTAACTAATTTTAAGAATATTTTTAACAGTGTATTTCCTTATGCTTCCTCAAGTTGTTGGGTTTCTGAAATGTGGGTGGGTGTGTATAATGGAACTATGTTTGATCATCTTACTTATTATTGCTTTATATAGAAAGTTCGTTGCAATTAAAGGGAACGAAATTAGGATCACATAGAAAATTATCACAGAATCATGCATATCATATATTGTGCTTGTCAGTATCATCAATGTAATAATATTAATATCATTATGCACGTTTCTTTTTAGAAATTTAGCATGTTTTGAATAAACATTCTATTAAACACGCGAAAAAGCACACAAATCAATTTTCACACATACTATAAAATGGTATGTTCAGAATAATTTAGATTTTATTTATTTTTTCGCTTACTTCTATACATATTATGTATTTATTTTTTTTATTTTTTTTTTACATCGTTAACAAGGATGTTGAAAAGTATTCGGGCAGCTTCGAAGCGTCTGTGATAACTGGTAAGATTTGTCCACTTTTTATATCAATTTTTATTCCAGTTTACCAAGCACAAGATCTCCAGGTACTGCAAAAAGGCGAGTTCACAAGAGTACACACAAATATTTAAGTTACTCCTTAATAGAGGGTTCTAGAGCACGATTAGAAAATATACTATTTCAGTATTCATAGAAAACGAAGAAAGTTATAAAATGATGGGATACTTTATTATTTTATTTGAGGCTAATTATTATTTATTTATTTATTTTCTCAACACGCATATTTTATATATATATATATATTATATAATATATATATATATATATATATATATATCATCACACCACTGTTAATACAACTTGAGTAATTTATAATTACTCTTAACACCATGTTTATAAACTTCGGGTCGTTTACAGGATAATTATATACCTACTGTAAGATATTTACGTTAAGTAACTAAATATTTGTATCATTAATGATACTGAAATAATTGGATGGATGACGTACAAAGGACACGAAATATCGTTTGTAATTTATACCTCATCGTGTATCACTGGAAGTTATTAATATTTCCCTATGAGCTAAATTCTTAAATCTACTTTATAATACTATATTATTATAAGCACTTAATCGTATACAATTTTCCGTATACCAAGTTTCGGCTGATAAAATGAGAAGGGTTCAGAAATCACATCTGATAAGGAAGATTAGAAAACTCTAATGATTGATGAAACTCAAATAGAATTTGAATATAAATCAATTAGTAATTTATTTAAGTATAAAAATTATCTTAAGTATTGATTTTTGATTTAGCAATTATTAAAAACTAATTTATTCATTAAATTTACTATATGTGTACTTTGAACGATATGAATTGGGCCTAACTTAAAGTTTTCCATTAACATAATTGTTAAAAACGAAACAGTGATGAAAATAAAAGCAAAATAGGAGTTACCATAACTATTTAAGTAAATCTCAACCTTATAATATATATACTAATTGCCTTAAATTCTTTGTTAAAGGATCCTGAGAGAAACTAAGATCATATAATGTCCCTAAAATGAAAATTAAAAAAAAACCAACAATTTGTAAAATCAACTATGAACTTCGCTTATTTTGATTTAGCCTTTCACTCATATTTAAATTATGAATATTTTAACCCTTAAAAGTTATTCAGAGTGTCTTCACACTAAATATTTAAATAAAATTATTAATTATTACGATTACAAATAATAATAATATTAATAATTATAATTATAATAATAATTAATTATTAAAATATGAAATTGTTTCAGTAAATATGAAGAGATATGATTAAAATCGGTTATCGTATGTTTTTCAAATTTGTATTTCATATTATTTGGAACTGTATTACAATATATATATATATATATATATATATATATATATATATATATATATATATATATATTATAATAATGATGTTCTTAAGAATATATATTAAAATTGGAACATTTGATTTGTATTGCAGTAAAGTTTATTGGCTACCATTTAAACCACACAACCATGTATCTGTCTTAGTTAACAGTTTTGCATACTTTCAAGTACCTTATGAAGTTTATGTCAAAAATTGATAGAAGAATAAGTAATAATGTAAAAAGATGTAATAATTAAGTCGTCTTTTAATGAAAGGCAAACAATAAAATGTAGAAAAGGTTTTATAACGATTGAATATTTTGCAGTCCAAAACTTTAAATGTATTAAAACGTTACTGACGAAGTGGGTGGAAAAGATTCTTGTAAATAATATTAAGTTCATAAAGAGCGATTTAGTTCTCAAATTTTGGTAGTCGAAATGAACGTTAAAAGTCTCGGTTAGTTTTGATGACGTTCTAAACAAAATTGACCTCATCAGACGCAACCAAAACTTGGTGGTTTCGCGCGGGAATAAAGATCAAGTGCATCTACATTTTCGTTTAGGTGATCGTTGTTGTCTCTTTCGAGTTTGTTTGATGAACTTTGTTCGTTGTTTTCTTCGCTGTTTTCTCGTTCCATTTTTGGCTCCTCTTTTAGGTCCTGCTTTAGTTTCGCTCTCGGAACTCCTCCCTTCTGTTGTTCCAAGGCCAAATCGTGAATCTTTTCTCCTCCTTTTTTTCCAAAGTTTTCCGACATCGTGTACGAAAATGAGGATGGTGATTCGCGATTCAAGGTTGAAGCTGCAAACGAATAACGGTTGGTTAAAAGTGTGTTAACGAAGAGATGCATTTAACATCGGAAAACAATGTACTTTTATGAATAATAAAGCGTAATAAAAGTTAAATTATTCCTAATAAAAGATTTGAAATCGTGTAGCGCGTCGAATACTCTATGAACCAAATTCTTTATGTGCGGCTCCGAGCAAGACCTTAATTAGGAGAGATAAGCTTCAATCGGAGGCCCACTGATTCGTAAGGTTCCGAGCACTCTCCGATCCTATGTTAATCTGTCGCTTGCTGTAGTTAGATTACTAAATTAGGCTAGATTAGTTTAAGTTAAATTAGCCAGCACTCGTAGCTCAATGGGTAACACCGTTTCCCTGTAAGCGAAGTGAAGGCACTGAGGTCGGGGGTTCGTCTCCCGATGGTGCTGGTAATAATAATCTAAGAGTTAACGTAGTGGGTCGCATGATTTTGGCGTGAGCGCTGTGTGCCAGTTTCTGGCTCTTGTTACCGATTACTATTAAGTGAAATTATTAGAGCGTAACGAAATTTCCCCGAGGACGCAATGTACAAAAATCCTTTGCTTTGCGAGCATGGATTTATATGACATTATTTACATACACTGTCTTTAACAGCTAACTCACGCGGCTGGCAGTAAACTTAAAATTTCTTTATTTGCAGTTAATGCGAGAATAGATTCATGAGGATAATTTGTAGTCACGTGACGCTCTGCATTTATTTAAGGTTTTTCTTAGTTTTATGATTAAAAATGGGCATGAATTTGAAGCCATTATAAAAATCTTTCCACGAACGTTGTGGCTCTTAGCCTCCATTTTGCATAAATACTATACTTCAATCCCTCGAGTTTGATTGTATTCGTAGTTGTCCGGCAGGTTTATCCCGGATAATGTTTGTTTTTGGATGATGAAACAGTATACTTCATTGTTAGACTATTGTTAGAGTTGGGGAAAGAAATTCGCCGAAAACATAAAATTTTAAAAATTCCCCAAATTACTAATTAGTAAATTTTGGAATATTCTTTTTTAATTTTTTTTTTATTTCGTTGAGATTAACGTAATTGTACGTAATTTACATTGAATTTACATTAAAAAGTAAAATGAAATGATAAAGCGCCGGTTAATGTCATATAATCCCCAAATGGTGCATTAACTGGAAGATGAAAAATCAAAAAGTGACGGTAAGGTATTATTATTATATTATTATTATTATTATTATTATTACATCGCTCAAGTAACTCAAGTGTGAAATACGAAGAAACAAACCCATCATCATCATTTCTTCATACATACATTTTTTAAATTTTTGTCAAAGTACAAATCGTTCATTGACACAAAAATTAAGCATGTCGCTTCCTCGTTGGCTCAAATTATTATTAATGAAAAAGTTACAAAAAAGTAATACAAATCAGTCGCTAAAATGCATCGAAATCATATGCGAGAAAAGTTAATAAAAAGAAATATATGAAAAAATTGATAAAAAATCTCATTTTTCTTTGTCATATTTCTCTCTTAAAATTAAAATAAAGATTTGGTTTAAGGACTAAGTTCTGAAAGAATTAACATATATTAACACATACAATCTATTAAGCGAAGTTGGTCAAATGTAATGCTAAAATACGATCCAATTTCTTTAAAAAGTTCGCCAATAAATCTAAAATCTCTAAAATGCATAAGAAATTACTAATTAGTAATGAAACTTTTTTTTTTCTTCACTAACACAAAAAAGAATAAAATATCCAAAGCAAAGTAGAAAATTACCAATTAGTAATTTTTTTATGCTTTTTAAAAATTTTAAAAGTTTTCTAGGCGAACATTTTTACGAAACTGGGCGACTCGGGCGATATTTAAGACAAAAATATTTTGAAATGGTATTTATTTTCATATATTTCTTTGCTTCGTGATTTCGTTACGAAAAGACGATTGAAAACATACCAAAATTCACCCAATTACCGTTGTTCCCAGAACCATAATTTGACCATGTAGAAGAGGGCGAAGAGGAAGCAATAGAAGTGGTGTGTTTATCATCTCTTAATTCAATACTTAAAACATTTGTGGTAGTGAATGATGCATTAGTAATGGCAGGAACGTAATTAGTAGTGATTTTAGTAATAGTAGTGGTAGTAGTAGTGCAGTTAGAGTTAGTGCGTGGTGGCTGTGAAGCGATAGTTGTCCCTCGATGAGGAGAAACACCATGCTGTTGGTGGTGGCTGTTCAGAACCAAAGAATCGGGCCAAAACCTCGTGGCGGAGGATTTGCAGCTGTGGTTCTTCTTCTTGATTTTCTGCTGAGGCGGCGTCGTTGCGTCGATCATCGGTTGAAGGATACGACGACGAGCGTTGATGAACCAGTTGTTCACCTGAAGGAGGGTCAGATTCGTCTGCGTAGCGATTTGACGCTTTTCGTCTTCACTCGGGTAGGGATGCTGAAAATCAAAATGGCCGAAATAACTTTTTAAGAATTATCAACAAGACGGTGTAATACTTACCTGAAGTTTAATAATATAAATCTATATACTCTTATTAACATATATTAACATTAACTTTTATTAACATATATGAACATTAACGCTTATTAACATATATTAACGGTAACTCTTATTAACTTATATTAACATTAACTCTTATTAACATATTAACACTAACTCTTATGAACATATATGAACATTAGCTCTTATTAATACATGTTAATATTAACTTTTATTAACATTATCAGTATAATTATATAGAAGATCCCTTTCCATGTAAAGTGATTGTTTTCATGGTTCGGAAAGTAGCAAATTGTTTAAAACAGGAAAATAAATTAGAACGAACAAAAAATTATGTGAAAGTTTTGATACAATTGGTATCTCATCTTCAAAACAAATGAAGATCAGAATTGAAAAGTGACTTACAATTAAATGTTGAAAGAGCCAAGTCTTCATGATAGCAGTTGCATGTTTTGGCAACACTCCGCGTTTTTGAAGTCTCAACCCGCCATCTTCATCATCTTCGCAAGATGGGGTGTTAGGGGACCTAAGGTAAAAAAAAATCTAGATTTGCTCTCTGTAAATTGATAGTTTTAACGTAAAGTTTATTAACAATCAAAATTTAAAAAACCTTTATTATCGTTAAATCATTCGGTCCGAATATATATATATATATATATATATGTTAAACACAGACCGTGCATGGAACAAGGAACTCTTCTGGGAAAATTAAATCCACTATAGTCCGAATAAGTAATGGTAAATGACAAATACCATAGTTTTTCTTTTTCATGATGCTAGCCCGACGTGGGCAACGGGTCTCTCGCAAAGAGGTCCCATAAATATAGCTTCCCTCACCAGCTATCTGCAAAGCAGACAGGATCCAGCTTTGGGACATGGATCTGTTGCCCACGTCGGGCTAGCATCATCAAAAAGAAAAACTATGGTATTTGTCATTTACCATTACTTATTCGGACTATAGTGGATTTAATTTTCCCAGAAGAGTTCCTTGTTCCATGCACGGTCTGTGTTTAACATATAAGTTTCTCAGGGGACCATTCTGAGTTTGTGTATAATATACATATATATATATATATATATGATGAATAAAACCACGAAGGAAAGGAAACACAAAAAGGTGCTCAAGCGCTTTCGTCTAATGACATCCTCAGGAACACTGAAGTACATAAAAGGTTACGGCCTATATATAGGTTACAGAAAGAAAAAAATAAAAAATAAAAATAAATAAAACATACATACACACAAACATATATATATATATATATATATATATATATAATATATATATATATATATATATATATATATCTACACACACACACACACACACAATATATAATATATTATATATATATATATATATATAGATATATAGGGTGAACCAAATGTAGGTGGACAGTCAATGATAACGTTTATTTTGAGAATACATATTTAATTTTTTTGTATACTATAATACAAAATAAAATTTAAATAAATTTAGTTATAATATTGAATATAATAAAACACAAACACCATAGTTATAATGAACACCATAGTTATAATATAATATAACACAAACCGTATTCAACCTACTGTCCACCTACTTTTGGTTCACCGTGTATATATGCAATAAACAGAGAAGTAAAAATAAAAATTAAAAATTAAAGGATTAACAAAGAGGCATACAGATTTGTAAGGAAAAATATCGATTTTTAGCACAAGATCAAATGAATTATAAAAATACAAATTTATACTGGAAATCTGCCCGGGTTTTAACACTTTGCCTTTTATAGTCAAGTTTCGATATATATAAAATAAAATGAAGATTAAAAGTTAATAAAGTAGCATACAAGTTTACCAAAGATTTAGCGTCCTACCCTTTTTATCTAAATCTGTTTTGAAGGAATTCAAAACAACAGGATCGAGTTGAAAAAGACCTTTGCTTATGTTGAAGTTATTTGAAAGTTGGATAATGGCAGACTCAAGAATATTTCTATTAACAATGTTGCTAGAGTGAAATAAAACTGAAGCATTATTCCAATCAATACAGTGGGATAACTCTGACAAATGGACAAAAAGAGCACTGGACAACTGTCCTGTTCTAACGGAATATTGATGCTGTTTTATACGTGTGTGCAAATCCTTTCCCGTCTGACCTATGTAAAAGGAATCACATTGTTTACACCCAATTTTATAGATAATGCCTGAATTATTGGTAGGGCTATTTTTTACTATGATATTTTTCACAATATTGTTATATGAAAATACTACATTAATATCCAAAAGTTTAAGTACATTAGCAATGCCTGAAAAGCCCGAGAAAAATGGAAGTACTAAAATATTTTTTGACAAAGTACGAGTGTTATTATGACACGATAGAAAGTTCGTTTTGCCTTGTTGAGACAAGATTCCATAAACGCAGATGGATAACACAGATCACTTCCAATACCGTTGATTTTTTCCAATTCGGCATCGATGTATTCCGGACTGGCGATCCTAAGGGCGCGGAGAAACATTGATGAAAAAATGGCCTTCTTAGTGGGGGTGTCATGTCCCGAGTAAAAGTGTACGTAGGACAAATTGTTTGTTGTTTTCCGATAGCTACTAAACTTAAAACCTGTGCTTTCCCTATGTACACGCACATCCAAAAATGGGATTGAATTGTCTTGTTCCACTTCTAAAGTAAACTTAATGGAGGGGACTTGATCATTTAACTGAAGGAGGAAGTTATCCAGGTCACGATTCATGGGCCAGATACACAAAATATCGTCGACGTACCGCAACCAAGGGATGCTAACCCCCAGGATTCTCGGAATGTGAGTAATTTCGAAAAACTCCATATAAATATTGGAGAGGAGGGGTGATAAGGGGTTGCCCATGGCCATCCCAAACACTTGTTGATAATACTCGTTATTGAAAGTGAATTTACAGTCTTTGATGCAAAGCTTAATAAGTTCCATAGTTATTATGGACAAAGTGGACTACATCGGAAAGATGAACGAGCTTCTCCAGGACCCCGCCACATACAGCAAACTTAGGAAGAACCCGCAGGATGACGTCATCAAATCATTTAATAGTGGCTTCAAACGCATTCTCAAAGATCATAAGGACTTAATTCCGCTTTTCATGTCCACTTCACCTTCTCTGCCCTACCTTTACGGTCTTATTAAAACCCACAAACCTGGCAACCCTATGCGCCCTATTATTAGCTCGGTGGGCTCTATTATTTATAAACTCTCCAAATAGCTTGTCAAAGTCTTGTCCCCCATTCTCGGAACTATCTCTGATTCACATGTAAAAAATTCCATGGATCTTACTGAAAAATTGAATAATGCATGTACTGAAACTAACGATAGATTGATCAGTTTTGACGTTTGTTCATTGTTTACAAAAGTGCTGATTGATGATATGCTTGACTTTCTCTCCCAAGAATTACATAAGTATGACCTGCCACTACCTTCACACATTGTTTTGGAACTTATTAAGCTTTGCATCAAAGACTGTAAATTCACTTTCAATAACGAGTATTATCAACAAGTGTTTGGGATGGCCATGGGCAACCCCTTATCGCCCCTCCTCTCCAATATTTATATGGAGATTTTCGAAATTACTTACATTCCGAGAATCCTGGGGGTTGGCATCCCTTGGTTGCGGTACGTCGACGATATTTTGTGTATCTGGCCCATGAATCGTGACCTGGATAACTTCCTCCTTCAGTTAAATGATCAAGTCCCCTCCATTAAGTTTACTTTAGAAGTGGAACAAGACAATTCAATCCCATTTTTGGATGTGCGTGTACATAGGGAAAGCACAGGTTTTAAGTTTAGTAGCTATCGGAAAACAACAAACAATTTGTCCTACGTACACTTTTACTCGGGACATGACACCCCCACTAAGAAGGCCATTTTTTCATCAATGTTTCTCCGCGCCCTTAGGATCGCCAGTCCGGAATACATCGATGCCGAATTGGAAAAAATCAACGGTATTGGAAGTGATCTGTGTATCCATCTGCGTTTATGGAATCTTGTCTCAACAAGGCAAAACGAACTTTCTATCGTGTCAATAATAACACTCGTACTTTGTCAAAAAATATTTTAGTACTTCCATTTTTCCCGGGCTTTTTAGGCATTGCTAATGTACTTAAACTTTTGGATATTAATGTAGTATTTTCATATAACAATATTGTGAAAAATATCATAGTAAAAAATAGCCCTACCAATAATTCAGGCATTATCTATAAAATTGGGTGTAAACAATGTGATTCCTTTTACATAGGTCAGACGGGAAAGGATTTGCACACACGTATAAAACAGCATCAATATTCCGTTAGAACAGGACAGTTGTCCAGTGCTCTTTTTGTCCATTTGTCAGAGTTATCCCACTGTATTGATTGGAATAATGCTTCAGTTTTATTTCACTCTAGCAACATTGTTAATAGAAATATTCTTGAGTCTGCCATTATCCAACTTTCAAATAACTTCAACATAAGCAAAGGTCTTTTTCAACTCGATCCTGTTGTTTTGAATTCCTTCAAAACAGATTTAGATAAAAAGGGTAGGACGCTAAATCTTTGGTAAACTTGTATGCTACTTTATTAACTTTTAATCTTCATTTTATTTTTATATATATCGAAACTTGACTATAAAAGGCAAAGTGTTAAAACCCGGGCAGATTTCCAGTATAAATTTGTATTTTTATAATTCATTTGATCTTGTGCTAAAAATCGATATTTTTCCTTACAAATCTGTATGCCTCTTTGTTAATCCTTTAATTTTTAATTTTTATTTTTACTTCTCTGTTTATTGCATATATATATATTATATATATATAATATATATTATATATATATAGTGTGTGTGTAGATATGTATGTATATATGTATGATATATATAGATATATATATATATATATATATATATATATGTTTTGTGTGTATGTATTTATTTATTTATTTATTTTTTTTCTTTCTGTAACCTATATATAGGCCGTAACCTTTTATGTACTTCAGTGTTCCTGAGGATGTCATTAGACGAAAGCGCTTGAGCACCTTTTTGTGTTTCCTTTCGTTCGTGGTTTTATTCATCATAAATATTTTTCACGTGTTACTTTCGTGAAATAATTTTCATATATATAATAAACTGTTTATTTATTTTAACCAAAATTGATGTCAAATAAACTGCAGCCATTTAAGTAGTTGAGATGAAGCGCATCACTTTGTAATTCTGAAGATAAGAGAGTCAAAATATTTCCTAATTTTGTACAGTTTTGATGTTAACATTTTCTTTTAAAATATTTTTTATTCTGTAACTTTTGTTTATATTTAATACAATTTTTAACTGATTTAGGTAAAAATTATTGCTTCAAATATAAAGTCATTATTGGAATTTATAGGACTTTTTTCTATGACAGTGATTCCCGATTTTTTCTGGCTCAAGACACCCCAGTGTCATTCGTTCTTCTTTCGCGGCACCCCAGAAGATTTTGGTCTCCCACTTTTCAACATCCAGTTTCCTTCTCCCAGACGACCGAACACCACGTAACTTCAAACTGATCTTATACAGTTTCCGGAGAGACGTAACAAGTAGCGAATATTTTGTTTCATTTGAAATTTGGGATCACGTGAAGATCCGTCACCCCCAGCCTTTTTTAATTAGCTTTATAAGGCTAACTAACGAAAATATCACGACCTAACCTAACCAATCGTCAAGGGCGTACAGTTGACCTAACGATTGGTTAGGTTAAGTCGTGGCCAGCCTTGGCCAAAAGAGTTGCATCAACTTTGAATCTATCTATTTATTTTGTGAGTGTGTGTGTGTGTGTGTGTGTGTGTGTAACTTAACTTACTGTACGTCACTGTCAAAGAGTTTTAAATGACATCAAATTTCAATCCTATAAGACTGCTTTTATTTTCCGCAAAGACTTTAAAAGAAAGCATCACGAAAACTAGTTACAACAAATACAGATTTGGCAAAAAGAGTTGCATCACCCTAGAACGTTTTAAGTTTAGCTGATACAATCAAATGAAACCTGAATTGCTACTTCTGAGTTGCTGTATTGAACTTCAAACCACTTCGTAGTTTAAGTATACTTATCAAGAAACTGCAAAAATTGAAAAAGTATCACATATTAAAACTAATATGGCAATTAATAATTATACCAAACCTTTCTGAGGAAGGTCACAAATCTTGGCAAATTCATTATCAATATACTTAAAATACATCAGTGATGTTACAGGTAATTTCTGTTAATACCTCTTTCATTCCAAAATTTTTTTAAGGTGTTTCAACTCTTTTAAACATATATATATATATAGAGAGAGAGAGAGAGAGAGAGAGAGAGAGAGAGAGAGAGAGAGAGAGAGAGAGAACTTCGTACTGAATTGGCGACTTACCCAACAAACTTAAAATATTCGTTTCCGGAGGCGGAGGGCAAGGATTGGCCCCAATCTGGGACAGAGGAGTGCTTCCTTGGATGGAGGGGATGGAGGGAACGAGGGTAAGAGAAGGATGAGGAGGAGGTGAAGGAGTAGGTTTGGCTGGGGTAGAAGCGGGGGTTGGGCGGTTGGGAGGGAGGTCGCTTTGGTTGCTGTTGTGGAGGTCATTGTTTAGGTCGAGTTTCGTCTCTGAAGGAGAGGGCGTCGAGTTCGGGTAAGGAAGGCCATTCAATGGAGAAAAGGTACTCGTGGTGGTGGCACTAATGGTGTTGAAGGTAGTGGTAGTGGTGGTGGTGGTGGTGGTGGTGGTAGTGGTGGTAATGGTGGTGGTGGCTGTGGTGGTTGTAAATGCGGTGGTGCTACCCGCCATGGTGTTGAATGGGGCAGCAGCTTCCGCCTGCGATGCTGATGTTTCCTTGGAGTCCTGCGGTTGCCTCTCTTGCTGCACAGGATTCGTGCTCGGTTGGCCGAAGGACGGTTGGTCTAAGTGAACGCTCGCGGGGGTCACCTGGAGAGAAGAGGGGGGATTGGAGGGGGCTCTGCCCTCCCCCAAGAGCTGCCCGTCCTCAGAAACACCCGCTAATACCTGTCTTGAGGTGCTAACTACCTGAAACAAGGAACCATGATACTTCATCTGAAGACGAATTTATCTTCGATCTAATAATATAAACGAATTCACTTTGCTTCAAATGTTACATTTATTTCAGTTTACTCTTTTTCTTAAGTCCTTCGAAATTCACGTCCAATTTTACTTATAAAAAAGCTTGAACAAACATTATAAAATAATGAAATAAATATAATAAAACTGTATAATAATTTTTAAGGATTAAATTTTATTTTTAGGCTCGACTGCGCTGGAAAGTAACCACGAAACCTTTGTCAGATTTATGAAAAGAAAAACCAAAAACGCAACAACAAATTTCAGTCAATAAAGTACAGCAGTTACCCTATGAAAAATTGACAGAAAATGGTCAAAACGTGACAGCAAAGAAAACCGTCTATTTGATGGTGCACCAGCATATAATAAATAGGCGAGTCTTATATTATGTGTATTATATTATTTATTTTTTCTCCATTTCATTGTTAATTACTAAAGTGGAGTACAACAACAACAATCATAACTTTAAAACCTTTGAAATTAATTTTATCATATTTTTCATGTAAAGCTTTTAGATGTGATTATATATATATATATATATATACTGAAATAACCCGCAAGAAAAATGCAACATTCAATCCGAGTACTTTCAAGTATATTTCAACTCCTCTTCAGAGAAATAAGATACAGATGATTCCTCCCAACTTATATACTGTACATGTTTTTATTAGAAACTCTCACGAACGATCTAATCCCTCAGATTATACTGAAGGGTGGTGGGAAACTAACACTGATTGAAAATAAGGTTGGAAGTACAATCATTAAGTTTGTATTATAACTAACGTTAAAATTACGGTATTTTTTTACAAGAGTACATTACAGGCTTTTGAGGAATTTTGGAATTTTAGGTTAGGTTAGGTTATATGTTAAAACTGTTTTTCCGATTGTTTTTGATGTTGTTTGAACGAAATTAACCTTCGTTCAAACCGCATCAAAAACCATCAGAAAAACATAGTTTTTATTTACAAAGCCTGTAATGTACACTTGTAAACATTTACCAAAATTACTAATATGCTTAATAGAGGCTGTTTCAATTATATTTCTTTTAATATTGTTACTATTTCTGGATCTTTTCCGTTTGACTGCCGCCATTGAAACATACCCGAAAATATCACTACTTAACCTAACCAATTATCAAGGGCGTACAGTTGATCTATTATTAATTATAACATTGTTTGTTTCTGGAATAGTATTTACTATTTACTAATAGATCAACTGTACGCCCTTGATAATTGGTTAGGTTAAGTCGTGATATTTTCGGGTATGTTTCAATGGCGGCAGTCAAACGGAAAAGATCCCTATTTCTAAACAAGACTCTTGGATTAAGCCAATCATTTGCATGATTATTGTTACGTATAGACACAAATATATGGTCCAAGAGGAAAACCGAGATTATCAAGGTTATGTATGCATGGTATCACATACATATAAACATTAAAGTGTTTCCTATACCAGCGTTCCTCAACCTTTTTTGTACTGCGGGCCACTTATAAAAATCTTGATATTTTGGGGGCCCCCCTCCCCCAAAATTATCTTTTGCATTATGATTAAGTAGCATATAGACAAATTGAGATATCCAGATTAGTATAGTTTTTTAGTCTTGATTTATACTTCAAAGTCGGAGTAAAAATATAATAAAAATGCGTAAAACTCACCGCTATTCTGTTTACATTAAAAAAACAGCATAAAAACAGGGAAGGAACTCATTTGTGCCAAAAACTCACAGTTCATGAATTGGAAACATAAGTGGTCGTAAAAAAACAACATTTATAGAAACTTTAAAGTTTCAAATAACCGAAAATATTATCGGTTAGATCAGTGATGACGAACCACTGACCCACGAGGCAATTTTTAGTGACCCACGAGGCAATTTTTAGTGACCCACGAGCTCTTATTTAAATAAAATATGACTTTAATTTTTTATATTTTCTGCCTTACATTTTAAAATTATTTTATTCTCCCACCGAATAAACAGCTGATACGCATTGAAACGTTTTTAAACGTATAGTATACGTTTAAAAACGTGTGTGTATGTATGACAACTTATAATTCATCCAATTCCCCCATACTATTAATTTGAAGATCTTCAGTTATCAGCTTTTCATTGGCTTGACATTGGTAATTTAGAAATGGAGCTAGTTGATTTCCAAGAAAGTGCAGTATGGAAGACTAAATTTATTGATCTTAATCTGAAGTTACAAGAAAAGGAATAGGAGTCGTCAATTTTGGGTGTAATCAGAGAACAACAATCAATAGAAAGAGTAGAGAATCTTATTCTTGCAGAATGGAATTCTTTACCAAATTCTTTTGCATCAGTGAAAAAGCTAGCATTAGCTCTGTTAACAATGTTTGGTTCATCTTATTCGTGTGAACAGTTGTTTTCCTCCATGAATTTCGTCAAATTCACCACTAGGAATCGCCTTGGCACAGATGTGAGTGCTGCATGTGTGAGACTAAAGACAACTATTTATAAACCTCGGATCAAAACATTAGCAGCTAAAATCCAATAAGAAGTTTCTCACTAAAAATAGTAAGTAAATAAATTGTTGTGACCCAATTTCGTTTTTTTTTAAATCAAAAGTAAAAAAAAATGACCCGCCAGCGAAAAAGATTCGCTACCATTGTTTAGAGGTCAAAATTAGCCACCACAAAAAGGGAAAAAAAAAATTCTTTTACTGAATATAATTTAGTTAACTCACGGACCCCTTAAACACAACTCACGGACCCCCTGTTGAGAACCGCTGTCCTATACCACTTCACTGAGTTTTGTGTCTAAAGCATTGAATGTGTATATACTGTATATATTGTGTGTAGGTAAATGGGTGCCCTGGGTATTCTAATGGTTAAGACATTGGGTTGCTGATCGAGAGATCATGAGATCTCGAGGACTTTATAATTTCTGACCACCCGTGGTGGGTCGTGGTTCGGATTCCACGTTAAGCTGTAGGTCCAGGGTGGGGCAACAAGCTTGATTTTCGGCAGAATGAACAATATATATATATATATAATGGCTGGCAGAGCTGGGCACTTGCGGGTTTTTTTGCGGTACTGCGGTACTGCGGTACTACCGCACTACCAAACCGGTACCGCATAACGCAGTACCGCAAAGGATCGCTGAAAGTACAGCCTGTACTTTCAGCGATCCTTTGCGGTACTGCGTTATGCGGTACCGGTTTGTAGTGCGGTAGTACCGCAGTACCGCAGTATCGCAAAAAAAACCGCAAGTGCCCAGCTCTGAATTGGCTGGTATATCCATATGCATATAAAACTTATATGCATAAATATGCAATAACAATAAGCAATGCAATATTGAGTAAATTTGAAAGAGAATGTTTCCCAGTACACTTTCGTCTGAGGCTATAAATGACATTTTGGGGAAACTTCTATAAATAATAAAAAAAAAAAAAAATTTTTTAACTACTTCTCAATGACCCTTCCAGACTAAAAGATATTAAATGGATCAAACACCAAAGTCTTATATACCGTATATATATATATATATATACAGTGTTGTGGTTTTTTTTTCAGTTCGTTAAAATTAATTTTATTATAAAGCGTTATTCTTTATTATCCATTCTTTCAAAAAACATTTAATTAAAAAAACAATAACAACAACAAAACACACACACACACACACGCACACAC
>JAJOZX010008189.1:7500-12500 GCA_023014485.1 Bathynomus jamesi | reverse complement strand
GTACTGGTGATGGAATGAAATTTTTCGAAACGTTTCTTTTGAATAAACTTAATGTTTCAAGCTCGCTTTATCTATGTTTCGTTAGAAATGAGGTTTTTTCCATAGTTAAAAACAACCTTTTTATTCTTGGGATTTGTTTAGGTCAAACAATAATTATATTTGTTGTGAGAAAAATATTTTTTATCACTTGAGAAAAATCGATTTTGTTTATAAACTTGAGATTTAAAAACATTTTGCGCGAATTAATTTTCCTCATTTTTAATGTTTTAAAAAATATGTTTTAAATAAAACATTCAAAACATTTTTAAATTCAATATTTAATTAATTTGACGTGACTGAAAAAAATATTTAAAACTCAAAGCCATTTTTTTATGACGAAAGGAGTACCTAGGGTCTAAAATCTACATGCTTTCGGTCAAGGACGTCTTAATTTAGTCTTTTGGGGCTTCTGGCTGAAAGAAATTTAGGGCCACCCCCGCCCATTACGAAACATGAAATATCAATTTTTTGTAGTATTTCAGATTCGATGCTCATTATTGAATGGTAATTTAACCTTGATTCCAGTATGCAACTTTTATCAGAGTGAGTTTTGAAAATAAACTTTTTCCAGTACAATTGGTGGCCATCATACACAAAAATATATGACGCGCGATTTCCACGTTCGGGAAGGTGGAGTCTAGCCCTTCAATTTCTGTTTTGGAATATAGTTCAGACATGGACTTTGCACCTTCAAATTCTTGTATACAGGGTGTACATAAAGTCAGGATCTATTTTTGTGAAGCACTTGGAAATTATATGGAATTCAATCATAAAATGATAAAGTGGTAACATTTATTAAATAATTAAGAGTAGGATTCGACGTGACGCCCATCAGTATCCCTGCACAGCTCAAATCGTTCCGCAGCATTTCTAAAAACATTCTGGAGCATTTGCGGGGTTATGTTATCTGCAGCAGTTCGTATACGTGTACGTAAGTTTTCAAGACTCGTAATCTTCGTCTGATAGACGTGCGATTTGATAAAGCCCCATGCAAAGAAATCTAAAGGGGTTAAATGTGGTGATCTCGCTGGCCAAGGTCTGTTGCTTCCGCGTCCGATCCAGCGATTTGGAAAACGTCCATTTAGATAATCCTGAACAATTTTGGCATAGTGACAAGGAGCACCATCATGTTGATAGACGCGGTACTAACAATCCTATCCCCAATCAGCTGAGGTTCAAGGAATTGCTGCAACATGTCCAGATAAATAAGCCCCGTAACTGTAGTTTCAGCAAAGAAAAAAGGACCATAAACCTTAGATTTTGTTAAATCCATCCAGACATTAACTTTAGGCGAGTGTGTCTCCCAATTTTGGACGAAATCATTCGGTCTTTCATCTGCCCAAATTCGACAGTTATGGCGATTTACTTTTCCACACGTATGGAAAGTGGCTTCATCACTAGAGAGAATGTTGTCCATTAAATTATCACTCCAGATTTGTTCTACGAGATCAGCACACACAGCACTTCGTCGAGGGAAATCTTCCTCATGTAAAACCCGCAAATGATAGCTTTTCTTCCACAAATTAACTTTCAGAATTTTGTGCACAGATGACGTCGGGAGACCGAGTCTGTGTGATGCAGCACGAACGGACGTACGTGGCTCCTCAGTGATAATTCCGCGTACTGCATTCACGGTAAGATCTGACATACACGGTCGTCCTGATCTTGCTTCATCATTTACAGATCCCGTTCGTTTAAATTTGTTCACCAATTTTCGTATTGTCTCGTCTATTGGCCCCGGCTTATGAAATCTCCTTCTAAACTTCTCTCTGATGTAATTGTATTTCTTTCCCTCGATTCGCCAAATTACTATTGCCACACGCTCTTCTGTATTCATTCTAAGGGCTTCTGAAAAGAAAAATAGAAAATAATAATTATTTCACAAAAATAGATCCTGACTTTATGTACACCCTGTATAATGTTTCCAGTGCTTCCACTCTGATATGAGGTCCTCTTTGTTTAAATCTTTGTAATAATAAATCTCCAGGCTTTCACTCCTTCCAATTTCGTCCGCAGTCAAGATGTTCAGTTTCATAAAGAAACCAACTCTGTTAATTATATCTGTATAGGTCTTGTATCTTCTATTTAAAATAGATGTCACTGAATCAATGACCGGAATAAAAGTTGATATCTTAAGTTTCTGACATCCTTCGCAGACAGTGTCAGTACTTAGTACCAGTGGCGTACTAAGGAGGGTGCGAGGGGGCTAAGGAGGGTGCGAGGGGGCGGTCCGCCCCGGGTGACAGCCAGGAGGGGGGTGCCATCGGGAGAGTTGAAATACCAGTACAAGTTTTCAAACCAAATGAAAAAATTCGCCAAAGTAAGAAAAAAAAATTAAAAAATGTTCAAACTATTACAACAGCTTAATGTTAATTTCCACTATACAATAAATTTTATTTTTATTGGCACAACAAAATTTACAAACGAAAAATTAATATTTGATAAAAATTACATCGAAAGGCGAACGTTTGTTGACGTTTTAGTCATCAGTTTGTTGAGCATAGCCAGCTGGCTGCAACTGACATTCCAAGTCTTGTTCACTTGACACTGTGACTCCACATACATGAGGTATGTTTTATTAAATAATTATGATGTCCAGTGTAGTATCATTGTATATTTAATATGTTGTTAATGCTTACTGCTTATTAAATAATGATATCAATTATAATAGCTAGCGTTATACCATACTATACTGAATTAGTGTTAATGCATTGGCATTGATAATTAATTGTCTCTGCTTGTCTGAGTTGATAATCTGATAACTCAATGGGTATCTGGTTGGAAAAAGTTTGAGAACCACTTGTTTGAAGCTTTTCTGTTGTAATAATTTTTTTTACTTCTTTATTTACTGTGACTTTTTTTTAAACCTTGGAGAGAGTCTATTCCTTCTTTTCAGTCTCAACTCATCGATGGGAAGTGCTGATGGAGAATGTAGGTATGACAGTCAAAAGACTTTCCCAGACAAGATGGAGTGCTCATTATGACGCTGTGAAACCAGTGAAGGTAAATTTTGAAAAGCTGACCTCAACCCTTGAAGTACTGTGCGATCCCAAAGAAAATGTGGACACAAGAGGATCAGCTCAGATTTTGCTGTCTGCTGTATGTGATTTCTCTTTTTTGAGTTACCTTTCTTTCTGGTGTGAAGTCCTGGAAGAAATTAATCTCACACAAAAGTATTTGCAAACAGTTTGGAATCAGCCTTGAAAAGTGCATTGTGAAGCTCCAAGCTCTAAACTGTTCTTGAAGATCAGCCCAATGAAATTGTGGAGAGGGCCATTCATTATGCAACTACAAAGTGTGAGGAAAGGGCATTTCTATGAGAGAAGAGGGAGAGTAAAGCTCCGAAAAGGATGCCAGGAGAGATGGCAAAGGATGCTGGTCTCACATTGCCAGAGGAAGAAAAAGGGCTATGTTTGAATGGCTTGATCGCTTTTCATCAGAATTGGAGATTCGTTCTAAGGCAATGGATCAAATTCTGTCAATCTTCGCTGTTATTCAGCCAAACACTTTGGTTGTTGCAACAGAAGAAGAACTTCGGAAGTATATTCCAAATTTGACTCAGATTTTCGATGAATTCTCTGATGAAGATATCAGTGTGGAAATTGGACGACTTCGGAGGCATTTGGAAGCTGCCAAAATCAGCGTTGAAGAGGCAAAGAAATGGACAGCATTGCAGTTTCTGGAGTTTGTTGTGAAATGGGATTTTTGTGAATCTTTGTCAAGCTTGTCACTGTGTTTGAGATCCTTTTTGACTGTCTGTGTGTCTATTGCTTCATGTGAAAGAAGTTTCCCAAATTGAAATTGATAAAAAATTTCTTTCGCTCGACCATGAGTCAGAAAAGATTGACAAATCTGTCTTTACTGTCAATTGAACATGAATATGCAAAAAAGGTGAATTTTGATGAGGTCATTGATCAATTTGCAGAAATTAAGGCTCGAAAGCAGAGACTGTGAATCCTCTCTATTTACCTTTGAAGAATAGGCTGAGCGTTGAGACTGGATTTCCTGTGTTTTTTGTATAAAATAAAATGCAGTATTACCTGTTCACTGAATTTTTAATGTCCTGCATTTTTCTTATTTCCAATTTGCTTACGACAGTACTGTACTTTTTAAAAATCTACTTGCAAACATAATATATTTTTCTGTGTGTTTAAATTTTAAAATTATTTATGGGGGGTGCCAAAGGAAGGATCTGCCCCGGGTGCCAAATACTTTAGGTACGCCCTGCTTCGTACTTCAAAATATTACGGCAACCGCTTCGTCGTTTAGCTCTTCTGTTGTTATATATTGTAATTTGTTAGTGCACCTTTTGTCTTTGATCTATCATAATAATTTAATTTGTCTCTGACACTTTCTATATACAACTTCAAAGACAAGTAAATTAACTACAACAGAGACTTGCATTCCCTTTTTGTAGTGTTTTATTAGTTTCATTTACAAGACCAAAGACGTCGTCCCAAAAGATTGATAAAAACATTGTTTCAAGTTTTTCCACTTTTCGCTATGACTTTGGGTCTTGTGTCTATTATCTGCTAGTTGATCTCCATCATTTGCTTCTTCATATCCATCACATAAGGCCTTAGCTGCGTCAGCACGGACTAACGAACGTGTGAATGACAAATTTTGCAAAACCTTTTTGTGTGGCTAAAGAAGAAACAAGCAGATTCCAACGATGGGTCGATAAAGAAAAATATGTGAGTCTTTGTGCAAAGTCACTCAAAGTAAGACAATTTCCGTAAAACCTGCCAAGGTTATTACAGGATTGAGCGAATGTTCCGCATATGGAACAACCAAGGGAAATTCATTGTTTTGTTTTATTCTGCCTGTAACCCTGAGTATTTATCTACCATGTTTGATGCAGTGTCGAAAGACTGTCCTCGGCAAGACTTAATAACATCATCTTCAAGCTCCGTGAACATGAATGGAGATAAACTGTAAAAAACTCTGAATAGGAGCTTTGT
>JAJOZX010008189.1:0-2500 GCA_023014485.1 Bathynomus jamesi | reverse complement strand
CTTTGTGCAGAACCTTAAATTTGCTATACAACAGGTCTTTTAGACTCTTACATAAATTACCCCCCGAGATGCTCAGCTTCGCAAATGTTTTCTACCGCAATGTCCCGAGCTTCCCGGAGGTAACAAGACGTGCTCAATACAGTCTGATGCAAAGAATTAAAAATCGACCAACCCGATTATCCAAGCTATCCATGAGTCCTGCCGTTTATCCTCTAAGGCCTAAGCTATGGACTTCTTGTTACGAAAACGTCTGTCTGTAGCTCCACTTAACTTCGATATTACTGTATTATTTCTGATCAAATGTATATATTCTATCCTTAGTATGTGAACTGTCATTGTATTAATAATATTTGTCATATGGACTACACAGTAGTCTGCCAATAAACCTTTTCATTTTCATTACGTTCAAAATAATAACTTATAGATAAAGATATGTAAAACATTATTAAACCGCAAAAGCTATGTATTTAATGGTACAAAAACTAACAACACTCTAAATAAGTAACCCGTAAATGGGCCTTTGCCCAGATCGGACGCATTTTTCACAGCTCTTAAAAAGCGATTTGAAGTCTATCTTCTTTCGTGTGTATCTGATTGAGTGAAGTGTTTAACTGTCCAATTTGTCATTTTATTAATGTTTTGATCATTAATGACTGAAATTATTTCACATTAATATTTTCATTACTGAAATATTTAGTGTGAAATTCGTCATTTATCGCCGTATGTGAGTACACAATTTGTTATTGTTTATCGTTATTATTATTAGAGTATTTCTGATATATACAGGGTGTCCCATAAGTCTGGAACCATAGGGTAAAATAAGTAATTTATGTTTTTCCGTTTATGCAAGTGCCCATGATGTCTTTGAGTAAGGAAGAACGCATCCAGGTAATTCTGCTCGTAGGAAATCGGAGTCAGAAGGAGGTCGCTGAGGAATTTAACAGATTGCATCCGGACCGCGCGCCGATAACACACAGCTGTGTCAGCAAACTTGTAGCAAAGTTCAGGGAAACGGAATCCATAGGAGATAAACCACGCAGTGGACCTCCGAGGACATCCACCGACGATGACAGCCGCTACCATCAGAGGTGGGGAGTCGGAGTCGGGAGTCGGGGCTTTTTTGAAGAGTCGGGAGTCGGTAAAAACGACCGACTCCCGACTCTTTGATTCAATTTCTATATGCCAACAATTTACCAGAATACTACTCTGCCCTAAATAAATATCTTCCTGAACTAATTCTAGATTCACATTTCCACATTTGATTTATTGTTCTGGTAAGTCTTAGCAAATGAATTTCATATTTCTATTTTAGGATACTAGGTACCATATAAAATTAGCAATATATTAATTATTAATTTAATTAGCCCCTATTAGTAATGAGTCGTGGGCCTAGTAGAAAATCAGCAGTCTTTCAATATTTAAGCTAAATGAGGATGAAAGTATTTTTATTTGTCAAGTAGAAAAGGATGGTAAAGAGTGTAATGCAAAAATTAGTGCTTACACTGGGAAACATGCTAATGCTCCAACTAGAGCCTCAAACTTGAAACGCCATCTACGAAACAAACATCCCAATATTTATAAGGTTGTAGATCAGCATGATAAGGAAAGAGTCGGGAGTCGGGAGTCGGAGTCGGTTTTTAAAAATACCGACTCAGGAGCGGGAGTCGGGAGTCGGTTGTTTTTGGCCGACTCCCCATCCCTGGCCTACCATCCTCGCTCATTTCACAAACAGTCCCCAAAAGTCTCTTCGGCGTTTTTATTGCCGTTTTTATCATTTTGTCCTATGGTTCCAGACTTACGGGACACCCTGTATAATTATTACACAAGAAATTTAGTTTTTTATTGTTTATTATATTATTATATTATTTCAGTTTTGTTTATTAATTAATAATGTTATTTATTAATTTTTAATTATTTATTTATTATTAATTAATAGTTATATTTATTAGTTAATAATTATTTCACAGGAAATTTACTATTTTTTTAATACATTCACCACGTGGTTGTTATTTGTTACCGCTAATCCCCTAGACAGACCTCTCAATTAACTAAAAAAAATAATGTGCGTGTGCGTGTGTGTTGTGTGTGTGTGTGTGTGTGTAGAAATTCCTTCTTTTGGTACCGGGGGTGTATAAAGTAACGCAAGTGAAGAGACAAATCCGATTTGAATTACAGTATATTAACGCGAGTGAACATGGACAAGTAATAATTATTACATGTACTTTATAACAACTGTATATTTGATAGCAAGGTTTATAAGAGGTGTTGAAAATGTTTTTACGAGTTAGAAAACAAGTTGAAACTAGTTTAATCCAGTTCAAATCGGATTTGTCTCTTTACTTGCGTTACGAAACTAGTTTAAGCCAGTTCAAATCGGATTTGTCTCTTTACTTGCGTTACGAAACTAGTTTAATCCAGTTCAAATCGGATTTGTCTCTTTACTTGCGTTACGAAACTAGTTTAATCCAGTTCAAATCGGATTTGTCTCTTTACTTGCGTT
>JAJOZX010008188.1:87500-183638 GCA_023014485.1 Bathynomus jamesi | reverse complement strand
GCCTTTAATTGTTTTCTCGCTAATAAGATTACGAAGTAAATGTGTGCAATAAAGCAGACAACCCTATATGAGGGATTTACCCCGCAACCCCAATAGGCTGCAACCAAGCCATTTCTTGATGAAGGGGAATTCCACCAGCTTTTTAGATTACGTAGCTGACACATAAGCCGTATTGTGTTTATATATGTAGAAAAGTGTTTCTACGAAAAAATAAATTTGTGTTAAAATTTAAAGATATTCTGTTTGTATAAATTAAAATATTAATCCTTTAAAAGATATTATTTTGTTCATATAAATTAAAACAGGACTCCGTTAAAATTCTTAATATTTGTATAAATTGTCTCAAGCCCAGATTCTCTGGCACCCTTTTGATAAGCCTAACGATGCTCTCCACAGTTGTCACATCTATAATCTTAACAGAGATTCCTAAAATTCTAAATGTTCTTTTCGACTAGTATAAAACTACAATTGTATAAATTCTTTTGCTAATATCATTTTATTCCAATTCTCTTGTTAATACCATTATTAGAGTAGGAATTTACAAGTAAATAAAGCTTTGGTAAACGTAGCACCACGGGGTTTCCTCAAGGAGGAAATGAACACGCCTTGAGAGAATCTGCCTCAGATTTGAGACAGGGAGTTAGAGTCTCGCCTCGGCCTCGAGTGGGTGTGTGTGTTCCGCCCTTGGGCCGGACCGTTTCGGCTGGTCCCCTTAGCTTTTTTGATGTAAGCATTTGTTCGTTAATAACTCTCTAAGCAAGTGTAGTGAAAAGGTTTTCATTGTTTTCTAATTACTAAGAAATTCTAATATTTTAAAAGTGATTTCGACCTTGTAAAAATAAAGGACTGAGCAAAGGAAGACTCATCATTTTATATCCTTCCAAGAAGAAGCATTCCCGTCTCTCAACGGACCGAGAGAGAGAGGGTACGCCATTGAGCGAAGGTATAAATCGTTTCATCGTAACTCGCAGTCAGATAAAGTAAAGTTGAAAAGAAGAACCGTGGATGTCAGATTAAATTAATTAAACGGTATAAACTTCCTTGTTGTTGCGAGGAAGTGACATACTGAGAATACCTTTAAAGGATAACAACGTCTTTATCCGACATATATAAGGGGTATACCGCACCCTTTTACAGGTTAATCTCGTCTCTTTATAATTATCTTTATATTTGTGTTAGAACATTCTTAGGCAAAGTATATGTTCTACCCTATATCCAATTTAAGCGAAATTACATCCCCTGTGATGGCTGTTATCTTATAAATTTTTTGACCGAAAGGCTTTTGTGACTTTCACAAAAGTGAAGGCAATTTTGTATAAGCGTGAATGGACTGTGTTAATGTGTAAACCTTAAGTAGAAAGTTATATCAAAGCCTAGTGATAGTCCTTCCAAGCTTCTACAAAATTTCATACATCTCTGTGAAGTCCAGAAAATCCAGTCGGTTAGCAAGTTTACATATTACAACAGCCATCAAAATTCGGAATTTCGCATTGAAACCCAATTGGTCGAAATTTGTGAATTTACGTCCAGAATCTAAATGCCTATGTACTGAGTTTAAGTAAATGCTAAGCTCTTACCAAATACTGGTGATAACAAGATCCGTGACTCCGCCCATTGTTAAGTTATTTTCTCTTTTACTTGCCAACTAGTGTAGTGGTACGCTAACTGGGGAGCGTGAACAGTCATTGTATGGGAGGGGGGAGGCGAAAATATTTAAAACCAATCACAAAAGCAGAGGTGAATGACACGAAATGAAAATAAAACGAATTAGCTACATATATATATATATATATATATATATATATATATATATATATATATATATCCCCGCAAGGGGGTTCTAAGCTCGTGCTCTTGAGTGCTCTTTGTGCTCGTTTGTACGTGCTTGTCCTGGAGGTTTCACGTGCGCCTCCCGGCCCTAGCCACCCAAGGATGATGGGGCTCGACCCTGCAGTCCTTGTCATCCTTGGTCTTTTTCCACTTCGACTGTCCCCTCCACCCTTTCTTTTTCCTCTGTCTTTCCTCTCACTTTTTCTTTGTTTTTCCGCTGAGATATGCCCTTTTAAATAGAGGCGAATCGGTTCTTCCCGAACTTAAAAAAAAATATATATATATATATATATATATTAATTTAGTGTGGACCAAAAAAATGAAGGTTTAAAAATCTTTGTTCCACATGAGTAATAGTGTTATTCCTTTTGCTTACCTTAATCAAATTACAAAATGTGAAACCTCTACGTCAAGTTTTAGGGGTCCCGAGAAAATTGTCTTTTCCTTTTAATGCTGAAAAATTAGTTTTTCCTCATTTTCATAAGTTCTGCTTATTTTTTGTTGGAAATTCTTACGATTCTTGAAAACTGTTTTTGAGCAGGTATTGTTTGTCCTCTTCTTTAGTTGTCACTGCTTGATTAAATTTTTCAATCAATGCAACACCCGCTCAGCTGTGTCATTTGTCACTCTAAGGCACGAACTCTAGCACAGCCTCTTTGGTACTCAGGATCTTTCCCATGTTGATGCAGTTTTCAGTGAAGAGAGAATTGAGATGTAGAGCATCAAAAAGAGATTTAGTCCTTGAAGTAACAAAATCAGAAATCCTTTTTTCTTTAAAAGAAGCTAGGGTTACCTTTGCTTCTAAACGTTTCAGTCCCTTATTTCTTGGAGGCATTTTGATATTATTTCGCATTTGCTCCTTTTCTTCAAGGGATATGCTTTTGTCAAAGAAGCTTAATCCAACAAGTGTTTCTGAGAGGTACCACAGATGTCGTTAATGCATTTTGGGCTTGTTGATAACACTTGATATCAAAGAATTTTCCTCCATTATTGCAAGATCTTGCAAAAATTTAAGATCAACATTTGGGGCTTCCTCTGGTTGAGAAGCTTTTGCCCAAGATTTTGCGTATACCAATGCAACAAATAAACAAATTTCTGTTATTGCATCAAGTTCTTTTTTAGTCATCTTAAATTGATTTTGGAGAAGAAAAAGCTTAAATGCATAAATTCCTTTTGCCATCCATCTTGCATGATGGTACGCTCCAGGTCTCTTCAAGGGAGTATTAGAAATGCTTTCTTCTCCAAAAAACAAGAGAACAAGTTGAAAAAATCTTTAATCATCTCTTGGCTGTTTAGAGTTGAGTGCCTCCTTCATGATTAAGACTGTTTGATTTTTTAAATCTTGAACTCTTTCAATTATTCTGCAGCTTTGGGAATCAACAGCAGTTGTGATTTGAGAATGATCCATAAATCCCATTGAGTTTTGAATCTTTTGAAGATTGGAATATCAGGTTCAGAGGAATGGCCCATAGAAGTCCGGAAGACTTGAGATAGGACAATCTCATAAATATGGTGTCTGCAGGCTAAATATAAAAAGCTCTTTTCAAGTTCTTGTTCAATTTTAGTGCAAGCTCCAGCATGGATTCCGGTATTGGATGCTGTTGTGCAAATGACAGCCCAATAATTCTCTGGGTCATATCATGTTCTTGCAGGAGAGAAATGCAAACACGAGCCATCTCCGTAACCGTGCCAGCAGTGACTTTAGGAATTCCCAGCAATTTCTCTTCACCATTCCCACTGACTAACACTGCAATCCTTTCCGTTCTTCCTTCGCCTGCAAGAAAAAGTTAAAATATATAATTTATATAGAATTTATATATATTTATTTTTAATATTTTATTTTTATATATATTATATTATATATTTAATATTTTATTTTATATTTAATATATTTATATATATTATAATTTATATATATATAATATATAATTTTAAATTAAACTTGAGTTATTTTAAATTAACTTGACTTATTTTAAATTAAACTTGATTTATTTTAATTTGAACTTGAGTTATTTTAATTTGAAGGGTAAAATGGTGTAGATTGTGAAACTAGCTTCAGACAGTGAAATGTAACCTAATTAAATAGAAATTTAGCTATCAAAATGTTTAATTAAAACCAACCAGCTAATAACACATTGCCTAGGTGTGAAAACCAGACCCACACTAAGTTTTTCACCTGAGAGATAAATATAAGTATGCTAAATTAATCAGACAAAAAAACTAACCTGATATCTCTGGGAGCATTTTTCCATCCCAATGAAGAACTAAAGGCTCTCCAGGACAAAATGCTTGCTCTTGATATTCTGTTGCTATTTCTTTGCGTAACTTTTGACGAGTTCGAAGCATAGTAGATTTTGACACTGTAATGTTTTCCAAATTATGGCCCAAAGACTGAGCAACAACAGCATAAGACATAGCTGCATCTCGATTGGAAAGGTTCATTCTATCATAGGCTGCTACAACATTTTTGTCAATAGGCTTTGACTTTTTAGGAGCCAACATTTTCTTTTTAAATTGCTCTTCAGGGACCTTGAAAATTCACTTCAAGGTTGTCGTCATTAGTTGATGGTGATGATGATGATGATGATGACGATGTGAAATCATCTCTATTGGCAGGCAAGAATGATCTTTTAGATCGCTTCTGCTCTTTGAGGGCTCTTTCACACTCTAATTCTTCACGATGAAGCCTTCTTTTCTCTCTTTTTGCAAGAATTTGGTCTACTGTACCCATGCTACTTTGTGTAGGATATTCTTGCTGGCTTAAGTAGAAAAGCTTGTCTTCTTCATTTGACATCATCAAAAGGGCATTAGAGTGACCAATATCAAGAATTTCAGCCTTAATTTCATCTTTAAACATAGCTTCTTCAATACGGCATTTTTCCTCGGGCCTTTTTCTGTTTTTCATCAATTTATCATAACAGCTTATTAAAGAGTCAATCTTTCGGATGGCACTGTCTCTACGCATTGTGGGAATCCTGGCTTTCTCCCAGTAGGTCATCACTTCATCTAAGAAAGATTAATGGATCTTCTTCGTCCCAATTTTTCCTCTTTTTGATGGAAGAAATATGTTTGCAAAACTTGCAGTTTTGTAGGTAAGCGGCAACAAAGTATATCTTTATTTAAATGGCCAATGAGCCAAACTTTAGTTTTAGAACGAGTAGCCATTTTTAGTTTAAAAAATTAAATTTCTGAAATAGTAAAATAAACCAGTTAATTAGGAGATAAAAAGGATAACTAAAAGGTTCAAGCCAATTAGGCAAAGCCTTTAATTTAGAGTTGACCAATTAAGGATAATATATTTTATCCAAAATTTTTGTTTTCCTTATTAATAATTTTCTCTGAAATAATGACCTAAGATTGTTTTTGTACTCTATTAACACCAAAAATTTCTTAAATAAGAAATTTTTTCATAAGTTGCAACTCAAGAGTTGAGTTGATCATTGATGTTCTAAGCGCGCCTATTCATTGGAAAATTTTTATAAGTCATTAAATCTCGGGACCCCTAAATATTCTCATATTTGACCAAAATTTTGCTGACAATGGCGAGCGCGGCGAGCCCATACAGCTGGGGGTCCGGGAGCACTGTAAGCCCCCCCTGGAAATCTTTTGAAATCTGACCAATTTCAGGAATATTTTGAGGTCATATGCACTGGATATTAGGATATATTCCAAGGTTGAAGATGCAGTATTTCCAGTGTCATTAGATATACGACATCCAGTACGATCAATAAAAATAGCTAACAACTGGAATGATTAACTAAAAAAAAGTTAACAACTGGTACGCCGTGGTGACTGTTTCACCAGATCTTTATAGGCTAGCATTGCCTCAGTCGAAACTAAAAGAAATGAAGCAGTTAATGATTCTTTCTCATATTTCTTCTAGGGGTGGGAATTAAAATTTCATGACGTTAGAGATTTGTAAGTTCGGATTTATTTGAAATAGTGAGGGAACGCCGTTCCGTCTACCAAAAAAAGTAAGGGAACGCCGTTCCCACGCGTTTCCACAGCACTACACCACTGTGTGTATATAATATATATATATATATATATATTATATTATATATATATATATATATATATATATAAAAGAACGAGAGCACACTAATCTGCTTGATTATAGAAGTAGGGAGCGACTGAAAAAGCTTGAAGTGCTTGAAAGAACTAAATAGGTTTATACTTCTTTGAAGGTGAATATGATAATTTTTAAAATTTATTGAATAAACTTGTAATTCATACTAATATGCCCTTGTGCAAAGAAGTTCTCACTCCAAACGCTAGGTGGCGATTACCTAATATTCATTTGACGGGATAGTGCACTCATCATGATTTTCATATTTCTGTGCGAGGAAACTAACTAGACGTAGGTATAAATTTGGGTGCAGTCTGTTCTTTGTATGGTTAGTTACATGATTTGGCAATCGTGATTCTTATGGTATTTATGAAAGTACATTTATATCTGATACGATACTTCTTAAAAGTTATTTGACCAAAATAAGAACAATATATAATTAATTAATCATTTTAGGTGATACCATGTAAACATTCGTCACAAGTACGTGAAAGAAGAATAAACTTTTAGAAGATACAAAATAATATGAACGTTATTTTCATTTCACGACTTAAATAATTGTGAATTGTGCAGATAAAATATATTTTAGTTCAAGCAATAATCATACAGTAGAACTAATTTTCAGTAGTCTGAAAAATGCGTTCTGAAATAAGGCGTATCTTTTTTGTATGAATAATAAGAAACCTTGAGAAGAAATTTACAATAATAACGTACAATCCTAAGACGAAGTAAGTTTATTATTGAGTACGGGTAGCGGAGGAGTGTCGAGCCGGCTGCCCTATTTCGCCATTGAAACCCTATGATGCAGTCAACTTCGGATAATGCGGATAGAGCTACCGCGTACTAAGTAACCGACGCGCCTCCGGTCTATAGTTCACAGGCCGGCAGCGATAAGTTTGCTATGTGTTCAGCGAAAAAGAAAAAATGTACTACAATTGGCACAGTGAATGTGACAACATGGTACCAGGTAGGAAGACTGAGATGCTCGCTACACGAGATAAACCGTTTCAAATGGGATATACTTGGTGTGGCCGAGACCCACTGGCCAGGAACGGGTGAGCTTACAGTGGATGGAGTGCGAGTGCTGTACTCTGGTAGAGAGGATGAAATACATAGGGAAGGAGTAGCTATCATGTTGAATAAGGAGACACACAGATCTTATATCGAACATAAACCTATATCGTCACGATTATTATAGTCAGATTTAAAGGTCATCACAAAGATGCTAAAATCATCCAAGTTTATGCTCCTGATGCGGGACATCCAGAGGAAGAACTGGACACATTCTATGAGCAACTAGGAGAGGAAATCGACAACACAAAGGACACAGACATACTTGTAATAATGGGTGACTAACTACAAGATAGGAGAAGATACCAGAGGATTGGAAGATGTGATGGGGAGATTTGGAGTGAGTGACAGGAATGAGCGAGGAGAGGAATGTTGGAATTCTGCCGACAGAAAACTATTTGTAGCAAACACAAAATTTTATCATAGAGAGGCACACAAATATACTTGGAACCACCCAAACCAGACTAATAGAAACTGTATTGATTACATATTGATAAGAAATCGATGGTTGTCTTCGATATGTAACACAAAAGTAATGAAAAGTGCAGACTTCGCAACGTCACATGAATTGATCCTGTCAAAGATCCTGTCAAAGGGGTAAAAGAGGAATTTGAAACGAGAATTGGTGGCAGATTTGAACCTCTACTGAGGATGGAAGGAAACACAGATGAGATCTGGAGAGCTGAGAGAGACGTAATTAGAGAGGAGGATGAAAGAGTATTGGGGATAAAGAGAAGGAGGAGACAACGTTGGATGACAGAGGAAGTGTTAGAAAAGTGTGGTAGAAGGAGAGAAGTGAAAAAAGCAAAAAACGCTGGTCCCACTGCAGAGAATTTACAGAAGTATAGACAGAGATGTAGAGAAGTGGAGAATGCATGTAAAGAAGCAAAGATAAGTTTGATAGAAAGTTTATAAGAGAGGTGTGAAAATAGTCACAGAACTGGAAACCCACATATAATATATAAAACAGTGAAAGAAATAACACAGAAATGGAACACAGAAAATAATATAGTGAAAGATGAGAGAGGTCAGAAAACAAGCTTGGTGGAGGAAACAAAGATGATTTGGAGAGAGCATTACAAGGGAGTTTTACAGGGGGAAAACCCTATGGTAGATGAAAGAGAATACCCGAATTACAGGTGGAAAACGGGAGAAAAACTACGCCTCGCATACTAATAGAAGAAAAGGAGCAGCAACTGGCCTCCCTACCAAATAGAAAGGCCTCAGGAATTGACGGCGTGACGGCAGAGTTGCTGAAAGCAGGAGATAAAATAGCTACCTGGCTGAAATAGCTTAAACCATCGAATTCTAGATGGTGGAAACTTACCGGAAGACTGGATAAACAGTGTAATAATACCGATACATAAGAAAGGGGAAAAAAGCAATGTGTGGTAATTACAGACCAGCGAGTCTGCTACCACACGCCTACAAGATACTGGAGAAGATTATCCAGAGGAGAATGCAACAAAAGGAAGAAATTTTGTTAGGAGAGGAACAGGCAGGAGCACATCTGCTCAAATATTTAATCTATGCCAACTGACAGAGAAAATGTGGAAATATGGCAAAGCGGTATATTGTGTTTTTATAGATTTTCGACAGGCCTTTGATTTGGTGTGGAGAAGGGGAATGTACCAGGTTCTGATGCGTTTTGGCTTCGAGGAAAATATTGTTAATTTGATAAAAAGATTGTACAAGAATACCAGAGGAATAGTGAGGAAGAGAAAAATGACAGCTGATGACTTCAGAACTAACCAAGGAGTGATGCAGGGATGCCCGTTGTCACCCCATCTCTTCAATCTGTTCCTGGAGATGGTGATGGGGGAGGCGCTCGGTGACTACGAAGGATGAGTGAAAATCGAAGGAGAATACATAAGCAATTCAAGGTATGCAGACGATATAGTACTGGTAGCAGAGACAGCGGAAGAAATACATGAAATTACTACGAGAGTGGACGAAGCATGCATAAAATACGGGCTAGAGATAAATTTAAATAAAACCAAGACAATGAAGATAGGGAAGACGAGAGAAAGGATGGCGGTGGCACTGGCGTCGGGAATAATAGAGCAGGTAGAGGAGTTTAAATATTTAGGAGTATGGTTCACGCAAAATAGAGATGACTTTAAAGCGGTGCAAGAGAGAATTAAACTGGGGTATGTGGCGATAAATAGATTCACCAAGATATGGAAAGATGACAATGTCAGCAGAGCGCTAAAGATTAGATTATACCAGGCAATAGTGGTACCAACAGCTTTATATAGTTCGGAGTGCTGGACGATGAAGTTAAAAAAAAAAGAAGTTATTATCGTTGGAAATGTATTGTCTGCGCCGAATTTGTAACATCTGCTGGTACCACAGACGAACAAATGAATATATAAGGGAATTGACTGGCGTTAAATTCACCAAATGGACAGAGTGGTGGATGCGCAGAGGAGATGGTACGGCCATGAGGAGAGGATGGGGGAGGACCGACTTCCGAGAAGGCTGATGTACGGAAGAACAGTGGGATCGAGGCCCCGGGGACGCCCAAAGACGATGTGGCTCAAGACGGTAGAAAGAGAGAACCCGAGTTTAACCTGGCGCAAGAGAACAGATCTGGCCAGAGAGGGGGCGCAGTGGCGAGATTACCGACGGGGGAGACGCATCGCACGGGACCCAACCTGGAGACCTCCAGATGGGAACTAAGTCTAAAGTAAGTCTGTTCTTTCACTGTTACTGTACACTAACTGTTTTATCAGTTTATTACAAGTGTATCGTTTTCTAGCGTAACAATCTCTGCAATTACCAAAGTCTATATAATAAGTTACCCAGACTCACGATTAAGTCGGAAAACCTCCCACCTCACTCTTTCCCCAACCTCCCATCGTGTTACGCAATCGTAGGTGATTGAAATGCCTCAAAGTTTCTCAGCCAAATAAAAAAAAAAGTATAAAAATTAGGGATCACCTGAATGAAGATCAGGGCCCCCAGCCTCAGTTACCAAATGATATCTTCGTTAAAACTAACGAAAATATCACGACGACCTAACCAATCGTCAACGGCGTACAGTTGACCTAACCGGGCATTCAATTTAATTTATTATTATATTTAGTACTGTAAAGCAAGAAACAAGAATACATGGGGGCCCTGATGTTCATTCAGGTGATCCAAAATTAGAGTTCGTAATTTAAACAGCAATTTGCCTTATAAATAAAATATGGCTTTTTCATGTTGCTAATTTATACAGTGATACTTAAATTATAAATAAGAAACACTGACGACAATGCAAGATATTTTTCATACATAATCCTTGGCCTGTTGCAAAATAAAATAGCAGAAGGACAACAAAAACAACTTTACGTGCAAGTTACATAAACTAGATTTTGACGTCTAAACTCAGCGCGAGAAGGTTGTTTGTGTGCTACGATGAAAATACGACTAAATCTAAACTTTAAAAAATTGTATTAATATATACAGTATATTCATGTTTTTAAATTTTAAACAGGTTAAAATATGAGGACTTACACAAGCTGAACCACGTATTCCCAACTTTTGCAACATCTATGCTGAGCATCTTGGCATAAACTAATGAAACGGTGAACAGCGGAGTTCAAATCTTTCAACCTTTTTAGACTTATTACTTGGAAATTGAACTTAACCGTAGAGACAATATTAAAAAGCTTCCAAATTAACTGGACCCATACTAATTGGTTTCAAACTAATATCGCAAACGCAGTCATCAAAATTTTGAGCTTCACATCTGAAAGCAGATAGTCAGAATGGATCACCTGAAGATCAGGGCCCCCAGCCTTCTTTAGTTAGCCTTATAAGGCTAACTAACGAAAATATCACGACTCAACATAACCAATCGTTAGGTCAACTGTACGCCCTTGACGATTGGTTAGGTTAAGTCGTGATATTTTCGTTCGTTAGCCTTATAAGGTTAACTAACGAAGGCTGGGGGCCCTGATCTTCAGGTGATCCGTCAGAATTTGTAAATCCTTATTTATTTAAAATCTACACATTTCTTGAGCTTAAAATAAACGGTAAACTCTTACAGTATTGCATTAAAAATAACACTGGGCAACACGTATTTTATTGAATGATATCTGACACTTGATTCTAGGTAATTTGGGTGCGCTGAATACGAATTTCAACTCGGTTTGGCTCTATCAGGTCCTGATTCTTGTCGACAGCCTATGTGCCATTTTCCAGATTTTTCAAATTAGGACTAAAAAATTAAGTCATGTGTTAAATTTTTTTTTCAAGTTTCATGAATACAAGCAGTTCAAACTACAGTAAAATTACATTATAACGATAGAAATGACTTAAAATAAAAAAACAAACAGATATGAAGCTTTCACTGTGGCAAAAATTTTCTTTTGTAAGACTTTCTAGCGTATTTGCTTGTTGATGGCAGGTCTCTTTTCAAGCACCAGCAGTAATCAGCCATCATGTGGGAATCCCAGCGGCCTTGGTACCGTTCCTCCATAATTTTGATATCTTGGTGGAATCTCTCCCCTTGTTCGTCACTTACATCACCTAAATTACTTGGAAATTGGTCAAGATGGCTATTCAAAAAATGCATTTTTATGCTCATATTGCAACCTAATTCTTTGTAGTCCCTTAAAAATTTTTTTTACGATTTCTTCGTAGTTATCTGCCCTATAATTGCCTAAAAGGTTTTCTATCAAGTCCACGAATGAGAACCAGCCATTTTTTTCGCGTTCATTCATGACATTAGGAAAATTGCTGTCTTTAATCATTGTTCTTATTTGTGGACCGTCGAAAATTCCCGCCTTGATTTTTTCATAACTTAAACTTGGAAATTTTGAAGTTATGTATTTGAAACACTCGCCGTTCGTATCTAAAGCTTTTACATATTGTTTAATGAGGCCTAGTTTTATATGCAGAGGAGGAAATATGATTTTATCTCTGCTCACTAAAGGTGGATTAATTACGTTTTTTTCTCCGACAGTAAGTGATGTTCGTGCTGGCCAGATTTGTTTGAAATAATGTTCTTCCTTGGCTCTGCTGTCCCATAAGCAAAGGAAGCAGGGATATTTAGTATACCCTCCTTGTTGTCCTAGCAGAAAATTAACCATTTTTAAGTCAACACATATGATCCACTCGTGCTCCCTATATTTGATAAGATTTAAAACCTTTTCTATATGTTCATACTTTTCTTTTAATTTTGTTGAGTGCCCAATCGGTATCGAGCCGTATAGATTGCCATTATGCAACAACACACACTTAAGACTTCTTTTCGAACTGTCTAAAAACAAGCGCCAATCATTTGCATCGTAAGACTCAACCCCCATCTTCTTTAACAAACCAACTATGTCGCAGCAATATACTAAACTATCCTCTGTTCTAAAATATTTAACAAGTTCTTCTTCTCTTTTTCTGTAAAATGAAATGTATGTGTTTGAAGTAAGCAAGTTTTTCTCTTTAAGTCTTGAAGCTAAAATTTCCGCAGCCTTTTTGGCAAATTTAGATCCCTTACAAGATCATTCAACTCGGCCTGGTTAAACTTTTGCGGATCGTTTTGACTTTCAAATAGGCTGGGGTCAAAATCGGTGTCTGACTCCTCAAAGTGCATAACAATATTTTCAGGAACATCTTCAACTAATTCTTGAGTTGGCAGACCCTTAAATTTTGGAATGGGGATCTCATTTGAATGTAGCACAGGTCGTATCGCGGTGTCGAAATTTGGGTACTCGATACAATGTTTATTTTTCTTAGTGAAGCCCGAAGTCTTGACAAAGCAAAGGTAGCAATCGGTCTCGTGGTTAGTAGGCTCTCGCCACACCTGATATGGAAAAAAAATTGTAAAGCGTTAACAAAAGCGACGAGAGACTTGTTTTTATGAATTTTATCAAAAGTTATCACCCAAACATTTAACATTTCTATGTGTTTCAACCTTATGCAATATTTGAGATTCTTATAAACATTTTCTGTAAATTTTTGTTTATGTACCTAAGTTACAATTACATTTAGGTAAGTTACGGTATACTAGTGATTAAATTACGTAGTTTTATGAAATCATAAACTTACCATCGGAACTCCAAAAGGTATTTTTGAATCCGAACCCTTCGTCCAATGTCGCAGTCTTTCAATGCATATAGTGCAGGCTTTATGTGGAGCCCACGATTTATCTTGGTCCCCCAGTTTTATGCCAAAATAAGCTAAGTAAGCTCTTTTTACGAAGTCAGTTATATTTGCTCGTTGATGTGGAAGTGTAAAATTTCCACATATATAACAGAAGGAATCAGGGTTGTTTTTGCATTTGAACTTTCTAGTGCTTGATGACATATTGTTTGATTGTTCTGCCAATTTGTAAAGGTATTTAAAGCCCTTAATTCATATAAATTTAAGAAAATCTGAAATATAAACACAAAAATTAGTTTAAATAGGTACTTATTATGAAATAGGTACTTACAATCTATGAAATTAAACTAGAAACACGGATGAGTAGGTACAATATAAATTACGTCTAATTAAATCAACTATATTAAATCACGATGACAAAATTACTCACTAAATCATATGCCAATTCAAAATTATGTTAATGCCCAAACTTAATTAACTAACTCAACTAACTGACTGACTGACTGACTGACTGACTGATTGAATTGACTGATTAACTCTGGAAACGAGTCGCTTTTATATATTTTAGTTGTCCCTCTAGAATACTCTACAGAGAACAGGAACGCTCGAGAAAATTTTAGAATTCTATGATATTTTTAGCTTAATTTACTAATATTAAAATGGGTTAAAAATGACAAAATTAAAAATATTTTTAGGGTGTTACATATAAAAATATACATAATACAACAATACCATAACAATAGGTACAAATACCTAGATAAAAACCTAGTTGCATAATGTGTAACTGCAAAAAGACTTAGCGAGTATTGAGAAAAAAACCTTTTTATGAATACGACGAAAGAGGAGGGGTGTTGATCAAAATCAGGACCTGATAGAGCAAAACCGAGTAAAAATTCGTGCTCAGCGCACCCAAATTACCTAGACCTAACTGTCAAATCTAATTCAATAGACAAAAAGTTGAAATTTGTTCCCCAGTGTAATCAGTACTTTCCTGTTATCCCGGACCCCAGACTTTTTGCCAGAATCGTACGCCACTTGATAGATTACCAAATTTCATTGTCAAATTTTTTTTAAATGTTAACTAACTAACTAACCAACCTAACCTAACCTAAACTAACCAGGGGTTGGGTTAGGTTAGGTTAGGTTAGTTACTTAACATTTAAAAAAAAATTTGGCAATGAAATTTGGCAATCTGGCAAGTGGCGTCCGAATCTGGCAGAAAGTCTGGGGTCCGGGATTACAGGAAAGTACCAAATAATCTTTTATATAGAATTTTCATGTTAGAAATAACGCAAGCGCGGTGAACTGGCTAGATGTAGGTAAGCTTTTTTCTAACTACTGTGTATATACAGGGTGTCCCAGAATTAACTATTTCAATGAAATCGGACAAATTTTTTAAAAACACACTTTTATTTGTTTATCATGTTTAATATGTGTTAAAAATGTATAAATTTCTAAATTTTTTTCATAATTTTATTTTCATAATTTTTTCATTATCTGGTCCAATGAAAGACCGTCTGAAGTCATAGAATGGCAAAGAGACTCTCCAAAAGTTAACGTGTGGCTTGGAATGACCAAATCCAAAATTTATGGTGCTCCATCTTGTTGAAACACAACATTATCAAGAATGCCATCATCAAGAAGCTGTGGTTCGAGAAACTGCTGAAGCATATCAAGGTAGATGGTACCTGTTACAGTTGCTTCCGTAAAGAAGAATGGGCCATAAATTTTGGATTTGGTCATTCCAAGCCACACGCTAACTTTTGGAGTCTCTCTCTGCCATTCTATGACTTCAGACGGTCTTTCATTGGACCAGATAATGAAAAAATTATGAAAATAAAATTATGAAAAAAATTTAGAAATTTATACATTTTTAACACATATTAAACATGATAAACATAAATAAAAGTGTGTTTTTAAAAAATTTGTCCGATTTCATTGAAATAGATAGTTAATTCTGGGACACCCTGTATAATATCAGCTAAACGTATGAAGACTATATTCTTTCAGGCCTAAGTGAAAACATTATATTGTTATCAAATCATTTCCATAGTGCAAGGAATACCAACACTATGCCACATTTTAAACAAGGAATACCAACACTATGCCACATTTTAAACAAGGAATACCAACACTATATGCCACATTTTAAATAGTATTTGTGATGCCAAACGTCTCAGCAATAACTACGCAGTAACATATCGTAAAAAATTTGCTGACTATAATTTTAACATTTAATTAACTTGCCTCAAAGTTTTTTAGTTTAAGCCTATAGACCTACAGTACTAATAAAATTAAATTCTTGTCAGGCGAGACTAATAAATTTTATGTGAAGTGTTGAAACTGTTAGAGGGGACGCCTAGCATCAATAGTTCATAAAATAGGCCTAGGGTACGCTTAGCACTAATATTAAATCTACCTTGCCTCCGTGGAAATTGGATAAATTAACTGTAGAAGTGACATTTTCTTCTCACGATTTTCTTGGTAAACTTAATCAATTCCCTTTTGCAGCATTGGGTTTAGTGACGCCATAAATTATGTAAATGGTGTAAAATCGACAATATGTTAATTTCCAAAAACCTGGAAATGCTATAAACGAGTCTAATTTAATTTACAGAAAGCTTTGTAAATGACAAATGACAAATGACAAGCTAGTACGTACATAATTAAAGAACATCCGGCTTTTTGTCGTACAGATGTAACAATAAATTTATATTACAGTCTATTTTGTTCTTCGCAGATAAAATCGAACTGTAATTTAAGTGAAAATCTGTAATTCATTGAAACCACAAATTTATCTGAACAATTTTTTTTAAAATTGTTTCTATAACCTTTTTTCAAGTAATATTTTCTTCTTCGTTTACAAATGTATTTTCTGAAGGTACTGTTTCACATTCATTTGGCCACGAATTCGTCTCATTACAGCTTCATTCCTTCTGTTACATTCTCCTGCCACTGAAATAGTCGCTCTCTCTTCACATTTCAAAATCTTAAATGATTCGGCACGTTTCCATGCACTTGAAAAAAGAAAAAAGCTCATTCATTCATTCATTCACTTCGAAATTATTGCGCATTTTTTAAAAATAAAAAGTATGGTAACATTTAGGACTGAAATGACAGTAACTGAAGTCTCACCAGACTCGCTGATGAGACATTCTCAACATAAGAGTAAATGGAAGTCACAAAAATCAGTTAGTTAGTGAAATCTTACCATATGATCTATGCAGTGGCGTGGTGGGACTCTCATCGCTGGTAGGGCCAGAAAGCATTTTGGCGCCCTCTCGAAATGATTCGAAATTTTTAATTTTAGCATTTTTTGACCGTTTTCAGACTGAGACGTATTTGTTTACATTTTTCGTTTTGAACGTTTTAAACAGGACCAAACTGTTAGATTTTCTCGGTTAATAAATTTATAGAAATATAGGTTGTACGCAGAAAATATTATTATTACAAACTTCTTACAACAATAGAAAGCACAAAACGTTTTAAAACATTAGACAGCACAGCACATGTGTGTCATATATGTGAAAATAAATAATTAACGTCTCTACTACATAATTAGGGCTTTCGAGAGAAATTTAGATGATTGACCAAATCGAACAATTAGCCGGTCTGTGTCTAGTTTCTTTGCTATATTTCGTTCGACTGACATCAGCATTGTACCTAGCAGCATCTCCTGCGACATGACTTCCTTATGCGCCTTTTGATTCGCTTCAATGCTGAAAAGGATCTCTCAGCCGTTGCTGATGTAGCGGGAATTGCCACTAATATGCCATATGCTTTTGAAAGAGTTGGATAGGCTTCAGTAAGACCCGTATCATGATTGAGTACAGTGTAGGCGCTGTAAATCGTTTTTGTGTTCGATAATAAAGGGAATACGGAACTGAAGCTATAGAGCTCCAAGGCACATTCGTGACTAATGATGCTGTAATTACTACAAAATTCATCGATCATCTCATTCTCCAATGTAGAAATTTGAGCACCAATATTAGAGAAATTTGTTGGACAAAATTTTTGTGTTGATTTTAGTACACTTCGATTTGCAAAAAATCGATCGTTCATTGCCGAGTTAATTTTGTCTAGAACAGTATAAAATGTTTCACGTGTCCATTTTGCCTGACTTTTTTCAGTGATTTCAATATCATTCTCATTGATCTGTCTCTTCTTTTTATGTGCACGTATGACTGGCCACTGTGCTTTATCGTCGATTTCTTCGACAGCAGCAATAACAGTAGCTGGGTCATCGCGAATCTTCTGTAGCTGCTGCATCAAAGCTGAGACCATATCAAGTGCTCTGACAACATCCACATTGACTGTCTGTAGATAGCGACTGAGTGGGCCTGTTATCATGAATATTTTATGAAACGGGCAAGCTGTTGCCAGATATGCTCGACTCTGAACAATGTGAAGTAGACCAGCTGCTTCCGAACGCTGTTTCTGACTAAACTCTTGAGATGTGGTGATCTCATTCAAGGTTTCACATATCGATGTGTATCTAGAATCTAGATATGAATACATCTAGAGAAAATTCACGAGCCGTCCAGCGTACTGTGTTCAGTCTCTTCAATGTTTTAACTTCCAAACCTGATTCCTTTTGTGTATTTTCAAAAAGTGAATGTATGCGATTAGATTGTGTAAACATAACATATAATGTCTCCAGTGTTCCAAAAAGAGTAACAGCATCAACAGACACTGACGAAACATCTGAAAGTACCAAACTGAGGATGTGTGCATTGCAGTGAACATATATAACTTGCTCACCGATATCGCGTCTGATTAGCGCCTGTAATCCGCCATAGCACCCACTCATGTTCGCAGCACCATCATATGACTGGGCAACAAGAGTCTCATAACAGTCAACATTACGGTCAGAAAAAGCAGACTTTAAAATTTGACTTTAAAAATTTCCATACAATTTTGGTGTAAATTTGGACATAACTCCACCCCCCCTTAAAAAATTTGTAATAATTTGTAGTTTCTTTGTTGTAGAGTAAGTCTTCCTTTGTGTTCTGTGCAATTTTGAAGAATTTCATAGTCTCCAATTTTTTTTATGAATTTTCTAAAATAGAAAGTTGTGTTTTTGAAAAATAGATTTGAAAATTGTTTTACTTAAATTTTAAATCATAGCCAAAGATTATGATTAAAAATTTGTATTACTAATTTTAGTAATATGTAGCAGTCATATTACTATTATTGTTGGTTTTAGAATTTAAAAATTTTAAAAATTCTAAAATCTGGCCCCTGGTGCGGCGCCCTCTGAACCTCTGTTATGGCGCCCTTTGGTTAATCGTCGCTGGTCGGGCCAAACCCGTTTGGCCCATATGGCCACCACGCCACTGGATCTATGGTCTAACAATCCCTGACTCAAAATAAAAATCCAGAGTTTTCTGGATCTATCGAACAACGTTGAGATGACGTAGCGACCCGTGGTTCAGATCTCACGTTAAGCCGTACGTCCCATCCCTCACATGATCTTTGCCTTTACAAAAAAGGTTAAACAAGCGCAAACATTATTATTATGTATTAGTATATGCCCTATTCCCGCCCTATTTCCATATTAGGAACTTTGAGAAAAGTACTTTAAATAAAATGATTCTCGACAAACTTAAATTCTTAATAAAATACTATACTTTATAAAGCTAAAACACAATTTAAACTTTAGAGATGGCCGCATCACGGAAAATGCAATAAACATATTCAAAAATATTTATGAAACCCTAAGGAGCGAAAAACATCGTGTTTGTTTTCCTTTACTTGTCAAAAGTCTTTGATACATTTTCACATAAAATTTTATTGCAAAAACTTCACATACACGCGTAAGAGGAAACATGCTTGATTAGTTCAAGTTATACATAGCTAATCGCCCGAGAATTCGGTGTTAAAAAGCGAGGTTTCACAAGAATCTATTCTTGGGATATTGTTACTTTAAATTCATGGCAATGAGTTCCATCAGTGAACGACACTAAACGGCATTCGGTATGCGGATGATGCCATAGTTACTTCTTTACATTATAACTATCTAATAAATGAAACAAACGGGCAATTTGAGCGTGTTGATAAATGAACGTATTCCACCAAACTCTTATTGGGTGGAGTAATTGGAAGTGCTTCATATTAACTTAAATGGAAACATTAAATTTCAGAAATCAGATTCAACATGAATGTATTTTAAGTGCAATAACTGTACTAAAATAAGATGGCAAAAATAAAAGACAATAAAGTGGTAAACATGAAGCTAGCGGGTTCGAGTCCTACTAGCACCAAGTTTCCCGCTTTATTATCTTCTCTTTTTCCATGTAATGCAGGGTGTAAACAGAAGTCCCTACCAGTGGCGGCTCGTGACTAAAAATTGTAGGGGTGCTGTCTCTAAGAATGGGTTGAAATAATTACTGAAATAAAAGGATGAGCATTGAGCAATGAATAAAAGTTTCAAAAGTTATTGAAAAAGTTATTCAGTGAGCTCATCCTTATATTGTTCTTGATTATTACAATTGTAAATAAAAAATTTAGGGGTGCTGCAATTCCGCTGTCTACCGACGAGCCGCCACTGGTCCCTACCCATAGGAAACAAATTTGTTTTGCTCGTAACAAAAGTTCGTATCCATATGATATTTACTTTATTGAATCTTACTTTATTGATCTGACGCCATTAGATTTTTTCCTTTGAGGTCATCAGGTTAGTGGCTTTCTCATCCCGACCACACACTCAGTGATCACTTAAAGAAAAGAATTCACGAGGAATGCGTCAGAATTAGTGAGTGCATTCTCCACTGTTCGATCTAGCATACTTATCAAAAATCACGCGTGTAGACAGCTTTCTGGTATGCAATTCGAACATTTAATTCAATAAAATCAATATCTTATGAGTAAGGACTTTTGTTACATCCTGTACATCATACCAAATCCCAAATATCAAATTTTTTACCGTTCATACTAAAAATACATCCTCAAAACCCCATCTCTTATCTTGTATTATTTATCATTTATCCACATTTATTACATGGCATTACAATATAGAGTAAAGTAAAGGTTAGTGAGCACCCGCAACATCTGTTGCAAGTACGATTCCGACGAGCATCAACACTCAACAGGTGGCGCAGCTAAGCTCAAGCCCCAAACAGGCGGAGCCCATTGACCTACTTACCTCTTTTTACCTCCCCCACGTTGAACGAGAGAAGCATCTTAATCGAAAAGAGAAGGCGGGAAGCGAACACGAGCACTTCAACTCAACTTGCCAATTAAGACGGAAACCACGCAAACATCACGAAGGCTACAACATAGAATAGCACGTGAAAGTATATAAAGCGTTCTTTAGAGGTCATCCATAAAAACTACTTTCGAACCCTCTCACAAGTTTCGATACTGGGAACTTTCCTATTTCGGTTATGTAAATGATTTTCATAAATGTCACAACGCAACCAGTATTCAGTAAGCAGATTGCACGACAATTACATCTAATAAAGACTTAGGTAGGTATTTTACATGAATGAACAAACATGGAGCTCATCCTTATTTATAACTGGCTGAATTAATGTAAATAAATTATATCGTTAAATCTATCAAAGACCTCATATATGATTAGAACAAAAAACGGGATATAAATTTAAATATACACATAGATCAGGGGTTCCCAAACCTTTTTCCATGCGACCCTTACCAAAGCTACCATCTATTCATAGCGACCCTAAGTCTTTGAGGTAGAAAAGGTCAGAGCGTCATGTGTCACGCATTGGGCGTGAAACTTACGCATTTGCATGTTGTCTGACTTTAACCCACATTACTAAGATTATCTCGCATACCTTACTAAATATAGATTTTTTGTTACAGTGCTGAGAGACATGAAATTGTTGGGAAACAGCATGAACGATATAATATGAAGGCTATTTTATACAGAATACTTATTAACGAGGAATATTTGATATTGTCTTAAGAAATCAGCTTAAAACTTGCGTTTTAATTTGTATAATGTGGTGACCATTCAAGTCCCTATTCTAGGCACGAAAAAAAACGAGCAAATATGCAATATTTATTCTAGCAATGATACCAGAGACAAGGCAAAAGCCAATAGAAGTGCGCATGATCATTTGATGAATTTTCTATATTTGAAGATGTATTTTGTCAATGAACAAAACAAGCAGTCCTCTAAGTTGGTGTTTGAAATATGATTACGGTATTTAGATTTGATGTACGAGTATACCATTAAGGAGAAAGCTGCTTCACAGACGTAAGTGGTTCCAAACTGTACAAGCACTTTGATAGCTTCATTTTTAACCATCGACTGTCTCTCAGGTAAGCTGGTCCAAAACTTCGCGAGATCATCATAGATTTCAAAATTCATTCTTGTTTCATTACGCCTGCGGGTCTTTTACGTCATTTTTTCGTCTTTTTTGTCATAAAAACAACAATTCACAGGTTTTGTGTCGGACGCTGATCAGTTCATAATCGAGTGCTCTTAGCGACCCTAGCGACTGTATGGGCTCTTTATGACCCTTCATGCCTTCATGATGAGACTTGCGACCCTGGATTTGGGAACCTCTGATAGAGATAATACTATAATGTAATAGAGTATCAGAAATGAAAAATCATAGATGCAATTTTAGATAAACTAACTTCCAGAGGTCACATCGAACATGCATTAAATAAACTGTAAAAGTTAACGCTTATCTTGCAAAAGTGAAAACACCACATGACAAAATATACATTGCTCAATCTACAGAAGATTGACAAAAGTAAATAGACAAATTGGGGTTTTCTATATTTTTTATTTGATAATAATAGTCAATAAATAATAACGGACTTATTGAATCTATATATTTAGAATAGTGTTGGTTTCCCGTTCGCATTATGTAAGGTTGACACACATTCTGGCATTGCATTGATGAGTTTTGCTATTAATTCTTCAGGACAATCATCGTGGTGTCTATTCACTTTTGTCAACCCTCCGTATATTACATCGTTGTATAACCCCACACCCTATACAACATAGCAGTTTGGAGAAGTACAAGTTATTAAATCGTGTATCCATTAAATGAATTGCAAAAAAAAATTGTCAGAATCGCCAAAAAGAATCGAGAACACGCAAGCCCAGTGTTCAAATTCCAACAACTCCTTAAGTCCAATGACCTACACAAACTGAATATCTGCTTACATATTCATAAAATATTCTGTAAGAAAGCCCCTATATTAATTATGGAAATCATACCAAACAACCAATTAAATCAATGAACTAGAGACACTATAACTTTTAATCCAAACACATATGCACACTTGAAACATCAAAGAGATCCCTCTCTTACGAAGGAAATGACATTTAGAATAATTTGAAAATAAATTTAGAAGCGAAAAATTCACAGAAAATTTCGTATTCACTTAAAAAAGGAAAATCTTGAATGGTTACTATTTTAACTCCTCTTATTTTCTCCATATTCTATTCTTTTATTTCTCCAAAAACTTTAAAAAAAAAATAGATTTCATGTTGTAAATTACTATTTTCTTTAAACTAAAAATATTTCCCTAATTTAAGTTCGTGCAAATTTGTATTAATTAACCCTTTAAGGACGACTGGTACAAATTGGTCACGTTTCAGATACACGCATTCATAACTAAACCCTAAAAAAAATCCGTCGTTAAAGGATTAATCAATGTATACTATTACTGTATACAAATTGTGTGTAATGTAAATAAGTAATAATTGCTATAAAAGGTAACTCATTACTTCATATTTGGCAATTCTTAAGATAAAGTCCTTAAAATTCTATGTTCTTTATACTAAAAATTGTTCTTGTATCGTCTCTGCACTGTCTTTTGAACAATAAGAAATTGAATTATTATTATTTTTTGCAATTTCCCTTCCCTTACGTAATAAATGACCTGAATCGTAACGATTTTGCCTGAAAAACTTTCATGCTTCCTAACGACATATTCAAAGAATAATATCTTAAATACTTTAACTGCTTATCAGATATCTAAATTGGTTTTACAGAAAAATAGCCACTTCTTTCCTTCAATATATTTGAGAACTAAATTCTATTCTTTCACAGAATAAAGTTTTGAAAGTTTGAAATTTATATATATATATATGCAGGGTGAGTCGGAATTCCTGCTTCATTGGATATCATATATTTAAGTATATTTGTTTAGTTTGTATTTTCTTACCAACATTACCTACAGTTCGGTGGCGTATTCTCCATGCATACAGTGCCTTCCTTTAGAATTTAGATAAAAAAAACATGCTCTATATACAATATATATATATATTATATATATATATTATATTTTTTTAATTTATTAATTTTCTTTAATTCATAATTATCCTACTAATATTAATAAATTTTTGTTATTGTGTGTTGTTGCGTCTTATTTGTAAGATTGATAACCACAAAATATGTATTCAACCCATATGCATCTTTCTAACACGGATAAAATTGCTAAAAATCTTGCTCTGTGAGCTCAAAGGAATGCAGATTTCTGTCTGCATGCAAAACGTTATAGAAAGGTGTACATACATTGATATAAGCGCTCCAAAATGAGCCTTATTGTGCGCTGTCTTAAGAAATTTAAGGGTTAAAAACATTAATACTAGCTGATTTTTTGTTACAATTCACGAAGGTGTATATTTAATGATATAATTATTTTCAAAATAAAATTATATTTAAAACCTCACTTTTATAGTTATTTCGGGTCTTTTAAACTATTCCCCCCCAACTAGGGTTGCCAGATTTTCTCCCGCAGAATGCGGGACAAAATTTCTTCTGAGGTTTTTTTTTAAAACCAATTTTTTTTTTTCAAATTGAAACTAGATTTCTTCAACGGTTACAACAAACAAAATTAGAAAATTTTTCTTAAAACATACTCTTTTCAACAATCACCATCCCAATGTTGATCTTTTCAACTATATCTCCGAAAGTTTAAACTCTGCAAATTAACCAAAATAAGATAAGAAAATAAAAAATTTATTATTTATTGCAAACATATAATAAATAGAGACCCATTATTTATATAGGACAAAATTTGAATGCCAGGTTAGGCCAACTGTACGCCCTTGACGATTGGTTAGGTTTAGTCGTGATATTTACGTTAGTTTTAACGAAAATATCATGACTAAACCTAACCAATTATCAAGGGCGTACAGTTGATCTATTAGTAAATAGTAAATACTATTCCAGAAACAAACAATGTTATAATTGGTACTTGTAGGTTATCTCCCCCCCCCCAACGCTTAATTTGTCATCGTGGCAAATAGCATGAAGTCGCAGTAAATTCATTCTGGCTGAAAAAGCAATAATTAAATTGTGCAAAGGATTGGTAATATCTACTGAAATAGACACGGACCTTTTCCAGTTTGTGTACCGTTTTTCATATAATTTATTTTTGAGAATATTTTTGTTAAAACTAACGAAAATATCACGACTTAACCTAACCAATTATCAAGGGCGTACAGTTGATCTATTATTAATTATAACATTGTTTGTTTCTGGAATAGTATTTACTATTTACTAATAGATCAACTGTACGCTCTTGATAATTGGTTAGGTTAAGTCGTGATATTTTCGTTAGTTTTAACAAAAATATTCTCAAAAATAAATTATATGAAAAACGGTACACAAACTGGAAAAGGTCCATAGATACTATTAAATATATAATTTGGCTCATGTAATAATTATTGATACGATTTTTTGGATCAAATGTAGAATTCGGACCCCAGCCTTCTTTAGTTAGCTTTATAAGGCTAACTAACGAAAATATCATGACCTAACCTAACCAATCGTCAAGGGCGTACAGTTAACCTAACGATTGGTTAGGTTAGGTTGTGATATTTTCGTTAGTTAGCCTTATAAAGCTAACTAAAGAAGGCTGGGGTCCGAATTCTACATTTGATCCGATTTTTTTTTTTAAACTAATTTATGGCCGGATTCTGAAGGGTCGCCATTATAAAGTTAAGGATCACCTGAAGATCAGGGCCCACAGCCTTTTTTAGTTAGCTTTATAAGGCTAACTAACGAAAATATCACGACCTAACCTAACCAATCGTCAAGGGCGTACAGTTGACCTAACGATTGGTTAGGTCGTGATATTTTTGTTAGTTAGCGTTATAACGCTAACTAAAGAAGGCTGGGGACCCTGATCTTCAGGTGATCCAAAGTTAATGAAAGTTGTATAACAAATCAACAACCAATGTGCATCAAACATTCTAGAACGAAATGCTCGTTTGATTGTTCTGCATGCGTGCTATTTGCCACGATGACAAATCAAGCGTGGGGGGGAGATAACCTACAAGTACCATAAGAGCTATGAAAATTTACAAAAACAAATATTAATAGTTGAAATGTTAAAATATGACAAAACGAAAAAATAAAGAATCAAAACAATTTGAAAGAATCATCAAGTGGCGAAGTGATCAAATTCAATGACTTATTCAGAAAAAATCTATTTAATTGTGAAGGACGCCGTTAAATTGGACACGTATACCTACAGTAAATAAATAAGCACCTTCTTCTCTTAAATCATTCATCTTTTCACCTTCCGGAATATTTTTTCAGTTTGGAATTGGGTCATCCATGAAATGTTACACCAATCAGTGCAGTTAGCACACATCTCCACACGACTCTAATATCCTTTGCACTATCGAACGGTTACAGAAGGTGATGATGCACGTTTTTTCAGAGCAGTTTCAGGTCAAATTCGGAACCCCCGAAGTTAGAGATGGTCTTGCTCCTAAAATCATAAGCTCTGCTGCGAGCCATACAACCCTACATACAGCTATAGCTTTAAAAACAAACCAAGGATCAAGTAAAGATAATCCCTCCCAACAGAAAAAGGAGGGACTATCTTTACTTGATCATTTTTTGGGAGGGATCATCTTTACTTGGTAAAGTTGGTAATACCGCTTTACCGCAATACCGCTTTAATTAAAGTCTTTGGATCAAGTAAAGTTAAGCACCCCCAACCTTTTTTAGTTAGCTTTATAAGGCTAACTAACGAAAATATCACGACCTAACCTAACCAATCGTCAAGGGCGTACAGTTGACCTAACGATTGGTTAGGTTAAGTCGTGATATTTTCGTTAGTTAGCCTTATAAAGCTAACTAAAAAAGGTTGGGGGTGCTTATCTTTACTTGATCCACTGTAATAAATGAATTTTAATAAATTTTGTTTTCAAATAAATCATTTTTTAAAAAAAGATTCTCTTAATTTTTATCCTTATGTCAGACTGCTTCACTTTACTTTACTTTCTGGGAGGGATTATCTTTACTTGGTCATTTTTGGGAGGGATTTGCTTTACTAGTGTGACCTGGGAGGGATTATCTTTACTTGATCCCAAACCAAATGAATTACGAATATTACTTTCAAGATTCGTATAATAAAATATGGTACTTGTAGGTTATCTCTCCCGACCAATTTTGACAATATTTACGTTAAAACTAACGAAAATATCACGACTTAACCTAACCACTTATCAAGGGCGTACAGTTGATCTATTATTAATTATAACATTGTTTTTTCTGGAATAGTATTTACTATTTACTAATAGATCAACTGTACGCCCTTGATAATTGGTTAGGTTAATTCGTGATATTTTCATTAGTTTTAACGAAAATATTTTGTCAAAATTGGTGCGGGGGGAGATAACCTACAAGTACCTAAAATACAAAATTCATACCTTAAACAGTCTCCTTCATAATTCATTTCACTTCGTTTTTGATATTCAATTAAACTTAACACAATCCGATAAATCAAAATACTAACTTATTTTTCAAAATTTAAGAAAACTAACAAATATATCAAATATTTCAAGCAAAGCTTTATGACAAAATTAAATACAATATAATTATCATTTCATAGTTAAGTTCAATCATACCTTGGATTTACATGATTAACGCATGATTAAGCATCGAGCGGCTGACGTTATTTATTTAGACTTTAAAAAAGCGTTCGATACAGCTCCGCATAGAAGATTAATTGCGAAGGTTAAAGCGCACGGTATACGTGGTCAGGTAGCTAACTGGTTAGAGCAGAGCTTTCCAAACTTTTCACGTTGGCGACACACTATTTAAGCATAAAAATTTTCACGACACATTAATTAATTTTTGTTATCAAATATCAAATATCTGGGTTAGAGGAATGGCTTCGTGCTAGGAAACAGAGGGTTGTTGTTAATGGTATGGAATCGGGGTGGTTGAATGTAGGTAGCGGTGTCCCACAGGGTTCAGTGTTAGGCACATTGCTATTCGTAATCTACATTAACTACATAGATGGAGGCTTGACCAGTAACGTGTCAAAATTCGCGGACGATGACGATAGACAGTTAGCGAGCGTTGACGAGGAAGTAGATTTAGACGTACGCGTATCTAAGGGTTTAAACGTTAGGAACCAATGCCTGGAGTCTTGTGCAAAAGCTAATAGGATGTTAGGCTTCATAGCGCGTAATTTCGAATTTAAATCGAAGAATATTATATTGCCCCTTTACAAGTCCCTAGTCAGGCCTCATTTAGAATATGCCGTTCAGTTTTGGTGCTCGTATTTGCGTTAGGATATTGATAGGTTGGAAAGGGTTCAGCGTCGCGCCACGAAACTAATTCCGTCATTGCGCAACAAGTCTTACGAAGATAAGATCAAAGAGTTAGACTTGCATTCACGCGAAACTAGGAGATTAAGGGGGGAGCTTACTGAAGTTTTCAAAATCGTTAATAACATCGAGAACATAAATTTTGACAAACTGTTCACTTTCGATAATAGCAATACTCGTAATAATGGATTTAACTTGCGTGGCAGACGTTTCATTACTAATATCGCTAAAAACTTTTACGTTTAAAGTAATTGATAAATGGAATAATCTTCCCGCGTCTGTCGTGAACTCTACCAGCGTTAATATGTTTAAAAACCTTTTAGATAGGCATTTTAAAAATATTAACGTTGTTTAAAATAATAAAACAATTAGCAACAGGAGCTCTGGGGGTAATGGTCGAGGATGAGTCTGTTGACGATTAATGCCAGTTTGTGACATGCCAGCTTGTGATATGCCAGCAATAAAATTATTATTAAAAAAAAAATAGACTAACACGAACGTAGATGTAGCTCGTAGCGTAAACTAACCCACTTTTTGTTATACTCTTCATACTTTTTTTTTCCTTTTCTTATCCTCTCTTTACTTGCATGTCTGTAGTTTGCATGGTATGACAGTGTTTGAGTTAAGATTGTGTTTGCACGGTTTGTAAGCGTTCTTATTTTACTGATTTTCATCTTTCACTCCCTTCCTATTCTCTTCGACTATTTTTCCGACTTGTCGGCAGTGGCCGGCGGATGATGATGGTGAGTCTTTCTTTCTCTTTTTCTGAATGAATTTTAACCCACGAATGATAGGTTTTACTACTTACTTAACCCCTTATTCTCTTCTTTTAACCCCCTACTCTTTTCTTTCTCTCGGGCTAACCTTAGAGTGGATCTTAGGGTCTTTGTTAGCCTTAGCTTCCCTAGATCTGTAGAACGCTTGCAGATTTCAATAACTACAGCACTGGATCTCAGAACAAAAAATACATTTATACAATCGTTTACTTTCATACTACGACACATTTACCATTCAACACAATCATACAACCACCCAACCAGCAAGTCACACGTTGACCCCAGTCTCGGATAAACAAATATGTAGTGTACATAGTCCCTTTACACTATTAATGTTTGTTTTTGTGAATTTTCATAGGTCTTATTGTTGTTTACATTCTTTTTCCAGTAATAATTATTTTTGCTTTTTTAGTTGTTATAATTTTTGCGTTACACAGGCTCGTCTTTACAGTTTTAATAGTATAGATAAAATGAAATACATATTTATTATGAGGGTTGGCAAAAAGGCAGGTTTTAGTGAAAAAATCCAATGCACCTGGGATTTTTTCCTGCTTAATTGGGTTTATTCATCTTATAGCTAAAGTATAACATAATGAAAAATAAATAAGAAAAAAGTTTGAAAAACAGTTAGATTTGGTAAATACACCAAACACAGGAAGATGTGGTAAATACACCAAAAACAGGAAGATTTGGTAAATACATCAGTCTCTATTCAACAACAAAATGTCTAATTTCATAAATATTCTTTAATCTTTATTGCATCATTTTCTTTTCAACTTTTACTTCAAACCAGTTGATACATATAGGCAGTGCTTAATTTATAAATGAAAAAGAAGTGGAACGCAGGTGAAGCTCTCACAGTTAGGGGGTCTGGGGGAGCGCTGTAAGCTCCCCCAGCGGGGTCCGGGGCGGCACCCCGGAAACCAACGCATTTTAAGCGCTTTTTCTGCGAAAACTGCGCAACATGCAAATGAAAGTTCTTCGAATACAGTATTATTTTAAAGAAAAAGTTAGACTGTGATTGCAACATCTAAGTGAAATGTTATTTCATCTAAATGAAACAAAATATTATATGTATTTGAAACAAAATAAAATTGCTTTACTTACATGCTATTGCTATATATAGGAAGTTGATAGAATAATCACATTAATTTCCACACACACTCCAAAGTTCTTTCTGCTTGATCGACTAGTTTTCGCTCTCTACTGTCTGTATCAGTCGCTGAATGATGTCCTTGTGCTAACTATGAATCAACATACTTTGTTGGGTCAAATTTTGAGAGCGGTGGTCCCACTATTCTAATGAACATCAAAGCTGATATTGTAGGAATATTAAGAGAAGATCGACTAGGGCTGACGATAAGATTCATGTATGGGCATTTCGTTGGATTTTAAATTACGAAATTACGTTGCTGACCTTTTTATTAAAATGAAAACCTTTTTTTTCAATTAGGTTTTAAAATAAAAGTACCGGAACGGCGTTCCGGAGCGTTCCGTCACAAATTAAGCACTGCATATAGGATTAAACCTCTAAATCTTTGTTTCTAAACTGCCCCTACACTCAAGTTGAAACATGTTCTATCCTGTCTCACACAAGGATACTACTAGAACGCGCGCGCGCACACGCACGCACACACACACACACACACACACACACACACACACACAAACTTACTTCAGTTCGCTTTTGCCTCTCTCGCAAGGTTGCGAGAGGGGCAGCTATATATATATATATACCTGCTGTAAGGTGTTATTCTGTACCAAAAGAGAGGATCTCATTATCATTTTCAACTTTTATTTTGTATTTTTAAAGTTTTTATATGTAGATCTTTTGTTACTTTCTTACATCTTGTCCACTTAGTCAAAGCGCAACAGTATCACAAAAAATACGTACTGTAAAAGGGCATCTAGTCTACTTTTTGAACAGAAAGGTAATGTAATAAAGTTAATACCAGTGTCCGATGTTTTTCTTTTCTTGAATAAATTCAAGTAGTAGGAATAGTTTTAGAGAGAAGTAATAGTAGAACACGGTAGTAAAGTGGACCACAATTTTTACTTGAATAAAATGGAAAACAATTCTGAATTTTTAGTAAAACGACAAAAGTTTACTTTTAGAAGGCTAAATAAATAACATGTATAGCAAATTAAGTGTTTTATGAAATAAAAACTTTAAAGAAAACAAAAAAACTCAGGTGGGTGGGTTTTAAGATGGTGTTTTTCATGTTTTTTTTTTATAATCCCAATGGGAACAACTGGGTCGAGTCCAATCAAGTCTAATCGAACCCAGTAAAGCTTAAAGCTTAAGGGCCAAATTAAATAAAATAAATAGTCGAGCTTCACAATTATTCATGTCACTGTAAATTGTAAAACGAATGTATTTATTTTATTATTAATAAAGGTCATTCAATATAAAAAATAAGGATCACCCGAAGATCACGACTTAACCAAACCAATCGTTAGGTCAACTGTACGTCCTTGACGATTGGTTAGGTTAAGTCGTGATATTTTCGTTAGTTAGCCTTATAAGGCTAACCAACGAAGGCTGGAGGCCCTGATCTTCAGGTGATCCAAAAATAACCCTGCTAATTTATTCATTTCAGATTTACGGTGCACTTAAGTAAATACGTACGTTTACAAAGCATATATTATTTTAGGTAAATTTATAGCATTAAATTGAAACTATAAATTATATTTATTTTATTTTGAAAATTTGAGAGTAAAAGAAACTAAAAACATATTTAAGTAATTGTCAAAGGCAAGAAAGACTTTCTAATTTATTAATAACTTCAATAGAAAAATCTTTATTAAAAAGATTAAGAAAAGGATCAAAAAGATAAATTTCATAATTATTAAGTGAAGAATTCTAGGAGCTATTGAAGAATAGGGACCCCAGCCTTCTTTAGTTAGCTTTATAAGGCTAACTAACGAAAATATCATGACCTAACCTAACCAATCGTCAAGGGCGTACAGTTAACCTAACGATTGGTTAGGTTAGGTCGTGATATTTTCTTTAGTTAGCCTTATAAGCCTAACTAAAGAAGGTTGGGGTCCCTATTCTTCAATAGCTCCGAATTCTATGAATCACGTAGGATTGATTTCCAATATAAATAATCATTACTCCTTGCCTAGCATTCAAATTAGAAATTGTTTATAGTGTTTATTATAGATGCAAATATGCAATGGTATATCTTGTACCGCATCCGTATTGAAAATTACCACGCTACGCCACTGCTACAGTACACAATTGATAATTATAAAAGATGGTCGAACTGTGTAAAATGCTTTGTGCGCTGGTTCCGCCATTCCATGGAAGGGGTGAGAAATAAATTCAATATAAATAATAAATTGAAAATCAAAAGCAAATACCAATATAAAATCATATATTTACTTGGATCATGTCAAGAATAGCGAACCCAACACCTGCAGGGTTCGCTATTCTTGACAAGGGAATTTTTGGGTTCGCTATTCTTGACATGGTAAAATTGGGTTCGCTATTCTTGACATGGGAAGTCCTCAAGGATGTTTTCATAACTTCAGACGGTAGGTTTATGTTTCCCAATTTTAAGTAATTAGTTAAGGACGTATTAAATGCTTTTATATTAGTCTTTTTTTATTTAACCAAACTAGCACGACTTAACCTAACCAATCGTCAATGCCGTACAGTATAAAGAATCCTCTTCTCTTAATATATAAAAATAAATAAATAAAAAAAATTATTTTTTTATTTATTTTTTAGGTTAATTGTACGCCCTTGACGATTGGTTAGGTTAAGTCGTGATAGTTTGGTTAATTTTTGCTATTCTTGACATGGGAACTTTTGGGTTCGCTATTCTTGACAAGGGAATTTTTGGGTTCGCTATTCTTGACATGGTAAAATTGGGTTCGCTATTCTTGACATGATCCATTTACTTAAATATATGATATTATCCTATGAGGGCAGGACTTCTGACTCACCCTGTATATATAAAACTGGCCACATTTTTCTCCGAGCCAACAACACAACAATTCCAAGGATAACTAAATGAAACGGAAATCATATTAAACCCTTTATATTGTCCTTAAAATAAGAGGTAGTTTAATTAAATAAAGTGAGTTGCCTCTTTATAAATTCGGATCCCTGAAGATCAGGGCCCCCAGCCTTCTTTAGTTAGCCTTATAAGGCTAACTAACGAAAATATCACGACAACCTAATCAGTTGTCAAGGGCGTACAGTTGACCTAACGATTGGTTAGGTTAAGTCGTGATATTTTCGTTAGTTAGCCATATAAGGCTAACTAAAGAAGGCTGGGGGTCCTGATCTTCAGGTGATCCATAAATTCAACTTGAACAGCAGTTGCGAAAAATATAAAGTTGACAAAGAAATTTACAATTTACAATTACGAGTTTAAGCATTTCTCAATGCGTTATAACTTAAAGTGTGTGTAAATGAGTGTGTAAAATAGTTCTCAAGAGTCTTCCTTAGTCGAGCGACATCTAAATTTGTTTACTTCTCATTTGGTACAATTCCTTTCCCATCACCGGTCCGCAAATGGGAATAATCGGACTGAGAATTCTCAAACTGGGAGACGAGCTTTCTGATTTTGGAAAGTGTAAAAAGAAACTGTGATACAACTGCAGGACCGAGACGTACAGTATTTTCCATGAAAAATAAATCTAATGGATCACCTGAAGATCAGGCCCCATGTATTCTTGTTTTGCTTTACAGTACCAAATATAATAATAAATTAAATTGAATGCCCGGTCAGGTCAACTGTACCCCTCAACGATTAGTTTAGTAGTGATATTTTCGTTAATTTTAACGAAGATATCATTTGGTAATTGAGGCTGGGGGCCCTGATCTTCAGGTGATCCAATCTAATTTAAAGTAGGAAATTATTTACAATAGCAATCGATTTGAGAATTGCCCCTTTGGAGATTCTCCCTTTGGATTTCTCATTTTCGGACAAAACCTGAAATGAAACTGACCGAGAGTGGAAAGAGACTAAACTTTTTCACATTTCATCCGCCGAGCGACAGTTTTTGGAAATAACTGACGAACCGTTAATAGCTAATGTCATTCACTCGATTGAAATGTTAACAAGAAATTTTTTAATTTATTAATCTATTTTATTATTTAATCCAAACATTTTATATAAAAAATGAAAAATAGAAAATAGTTATATTTATTTATTATTATGTTATAATATTGGGAGCTATTGAAGAATAGGGACCCCAGCCTTCTTTAGTTAGCTTTATAAGGCTAACTAACGAAAATATCATGACCTAACCTAACCAATCGTCAAGGGCGTACAGTTAACCTAACGATTGGTTAGGTTAGGTTGTGATATTTTCGTTAGTTAGCCTTATAAGCCTAACTAAAGAAGGCTGGGGTCCCTATTCTTCAATAGCTCCTAATACTGTTTAAAATGGCGGTTAAGACGTGATAGATTTGTTATGTTCGTACACCGCAACTTTAAAAGATTTCCTGCATAAATTTATCCTCGATGATGAATCGGAATTCACATCCATTCCTGAGAACGTTTCTGGCCATATTTTAAAATTCAAAAGTAAACAAAAAATCAATAGTTTTCTTCATAAACTTAAAGAGCTGATGATGCATTCACTCACCCGCTGAAATGTATCGAGTCTCCAATCAGATATAATGTTTGAAGAACCAAACGTACATAACCAAAAAAAAATGTCTGATATTAGACCAATTAGACCAATATTCTAGTTTCGATACTAGTTATTTATAATTAACAATACATGCCGAAGATTTGTTCAAATTTGCAAAGGAAATATCAAAGTTATTTAAATAATTTAATAAATCAATTCATTTATGGCCAGTTTTGACCTTGAATCATTTTTCACCATCATCCCATCACCGAGGTAGTTAACATATGTAAAGATAACACGGTACAAGAACTTTCTTAATTCACTTTAAGGAATTTCTTGAATTTAACATTTGAAAATAATAGCTTTAAATTCAATGTTAAATACTTTTCTGAGATAAAGGGGATTTTGATGTAGGAACCAGTGTGTGTGTGTGTGGTGTGTGTGTTGCTAAAAGTGAGCCGTTACTTGTTTTTCCGAGCTGTACTATGCCGTTACATTTTTTTTACTCATTTTACTGCGTTTTGGATGTTCATTTCAGGGTATATATTGAATAGATAATGAGTAAACCAGAAACTAAATTATAGGAAGTAAAGACGAGAATACATTGTAAGACTCAAAGCATTACAAAAATTGTTTATTTATTACAGAGTTACGTTTATAAAAAATTTTCCTCCATTGTATACAGGGTGTGAAAAAAACATAAGCCATATCAATTATATTATTTTATTAAGAGGGGTTATAATAAGTGTTCAAATTGAGCACCATTAATTTGAAAGTATATTTCAATACGTTTCACGCGAGTATGTTGAACGTTTTCAAAGTGTTTGAAGTAATAAAAAAGAAAAATATCATAACACTTCCTCATGATCACATATTATGGTTCCTAACTTTAGCGACGGAGCCATACGTAAATTTAAATTTTAAATTCTTAATTTTAAATCCTTTGAGTTGCAGCATTCACCTATTTACGCTTCGTTAAATAATTTAATAATTAATAATACACTTCATTCAATTAATTTTAATTATATTTAGTGACAATGGAATTATAAACCCGTATTTCCAGTTCATAAACGCTAATGGGTCTTCTGCGGATTTTAAGAGGTAATTCCTCTTTCATTTTGGATTAGGTTTCACTTAGAAGGCACTGATGTCGGAGGGTTTGACACTCGATGATTAGGGTGTGTCAATTTTAGTAAAGTCAACAATTCAAAAACTACTAATGCTCAAATGATGTCATATTATCTAGCAAACTTAGAAATATCTTTAGTGTTGTTTAAAAAAGCCATTTACCTACTTATATTTGACTATAAAGGTTTGAAATATAACCTAAATATGACTGTAGCATCGTATATCAATGTGCCATTGATATGTGTGGTCAAGTTTGGTTATTTTTGGTGTGCAGTATGGTTTCTAAGTTTCACATAGTCACAAATGCTGGAGTTTTGATTGTGAATGCATGTGTTTTCCCTCCTTTTTGACAATTTTGATTACTTCGTAATGTAAATATTGTGTAATTCAAATTATTCGAAATGTTATGTGGGACCCAACTTTCTGTATATTTTGATATGATAGATATATGAAATTGTCTTTACTTTGAATAATTAAGTCTTGTACCTCTAACAACACAACCATTTATCTGAGCTTATAGGAAGATATTAAGAATTTCAATTAATTTAATTTTATGTAATCATAATCAGTAGGCCTATCCAAATTTCAATGACATTTCTTTTGTTCACAGGTCCACAGGATGAGTCAGAAAGAAATCAGAACGCGAAGCAAATCAAGTTGTCACCCAAGTCATTTGGTGGGAACTGGGAGGGAACTTCCCCCTGCTGAGCTGCCCACAGCCAGAGATCTGCTGAGGTATGGTTTGTTGAGGAGAGAGATGAGTGAGGAAGACAGGAAGAATTACCCAGTTAATGACCTGATTAACAACGGCATTGTTCCAGGGCTACTGGCTCAGTGGAGAAAGGCCAACGCTCTATTCATAGGACCTGTAATTAATCAACACTGAGGTCAGGATCAGGGCTAAAGTGAAGGCACTGTGGGATGAGGCAGTGAAGGTGTCCATTGGCAATGTGAAGCTAGAGGTCAAAGATAGGTTCATGATGAAACTGGACAAATTGGTGGGCATCCTGACCTGTCACTGTGTGATCAGGAGCTGCAGTGAGCTTCAGTGCAACCCTGTCTGCAACAGTGAGGTTCACATTGACTGCAGCTGCAGGAGCGAGCAGAAGATACCAGTGCAGGAGCTTGCCTTTTTGAAGGTCAGAGAGAAAAGGTGGGCAGTGTAGGGGCACACCAGATGGGTCTAGCTGATCACCCTGAGACCAGAAGACAGGAAGCAGTGCTGCAGAGACAGGAGCAGAGAAGGAAGGCCGAGGAGTCAGCCAAGAAAGAAGAGGAGTTGAGGGAGGAGTCACTGCTGGAGATGAAGTTGGAGGAGACTGGAGATATACTGGAGGAGGCAGGGAGGAGAGAGAGGAGGACGAAGACTTCATACCAGAGGCTGCGACAACTTCTTCCTTGCCTGTGGCTAAGAAGAAGAAATACAACACTGAAAATATCACCAACATAGCTTTGGCTAGCTTGAGATATCAAACTGGCCTGAGAGAGATTGTAGAGATTGCCACTGCTGCCTGGATTGATGCTGGTCTTATCACAGAGTTTGACACAGCACTGGTGATTGACCACAACAAGGTGAGGAGGGCTCAGGAGAAACTGACTAAGGAGCTGGTCAAGAAGTTTGATGAAGAGATTAGGGAAAATGGCATCACCTGTATCTTCTTTGATGGGAAAAGAGATGACACCAAAGTGATGATGGAAGCTGAGGGCAGTGACAGGCAGTTTCCTGGTCTCATTAAGGAAGAACACTACACAGTGTGCAATGAACCAGGTGGGAAATATTTGTGGCATTTTGTACCAGAGGAAGCTGCAGAGGAGAGAAGTCATGCTGAGGTCATTGCTGATCATCTGGTGAACTGGCTAAGAGAGAGAGGAGCAGACCAGACTCTTTTGGCCATAGGAGGTGACAGTACTAATGTGAATACTGGCTGGGAGGGAGGAGTAATGCATTATGTGGAGGCCAAGTTTAGCAGGAAGTTGGTGTGGATTGTCTGTGACTTGCACACTGGGGAGCTGAGTCTCAGACACCTGGTGACTACACTGGATGGCAAGACATTTGAGCAACAACAAGTGGTCTGGGCCCCTAGGGAAGATGTTAGACACTGCCACTGAGCTGGAGATCAACCCAAACTTCACGAGGATCACTGTTGGTCCTCCTCTACCCCGATCTCAATCAGGAGGTAGTCAAGGACCTCAGCACAGACCAATCATATGGCTACAGAATCATCACTGCCATCAGATCGGGAGAGGTACCTCAGAGTTTAGCTCTCCTGGAGATTGGGCCAGTCTGTCACAGTAGGTGGCTCACCACGGCTCTAAGGTTCTGCAGATTGTGGATTTCCAAACATGGGCTGAAGGGTAGGAACCTGAAGAATCTGAGGATAATTGTGGAATTCATAGTGGGAGTCTACATGCCAAACTGGTTCAACATCAAGTTAAATCACAGCTGGGTGGAGGGTCCCAGGCATGTACTGTATCAGCTGGAGCTGCTCAGAAGTCAGAAGGAGGTGATAGGAATAGTGATGCCTACAGTGAAGAGATCAGCCTGGTATGCACACTCTGAGGCTGTGCTCCAGGCCATGCTGTGCACTGAGGTGGAGGAGGGGGAGGAGGGAGGCAGTGAAGAAGATACTGGGAATCAGCGGTGAAAGAAGACTCCTGACATTAACCCAGATGCCACCAAACTCTCGGAGCTTATTGACTGGAACTCCGTGACTGAGCCTCCTCTGACCTGCTCCCTCACCACTGCTGCAATCAAGGAGTTTCTGGATAGACCAATGGAAGTTCCTGCATGGCCCTCACACACACAGTCAGTAGAGAGGTGTGTAAGGATGACAACTGAAGCAGCACAACATGTTTACTTACAAGAGAGAAGGGAGGCGTACATCAGTGGCCAGGTGGCCAGTAGGGAACCCATCTCCAGGAAGGCAGGCAGACTTGGCATCCTTGGCAAAGTTCAAGAAACCTATCTATATTTCTAAGTTTTAATATTGAAATACAATCAAAATGTCTTTAATTGTATGTATGTAAAATGTAGTTATATATGGCATCCTTGGCAAAGTTCAAGAAACCTATCTATATTTCTAAGTTTTAATATTGAAATACAATCAAAATGTCTTTAATTGTATGTAAAATGTAGTTATATACAATCAAAAAATATTTGCAAAAATTGCTGATTTTTCCTAAACTTCAACTTCAAATATAAGTAGCTAGGAGTGGTCAAATCTGGATTTTAAAGCCATATTTCGATTTAGCACATAAAAATGCATCATTTGATCACTAGTAGTCTTTGAAAATCTAAAGATTTCACTTTGCTCCCTAAAATTGACACACCCTACTCGATGATGCTGGTTTGATAATCCGGCATTTAGCGCAATGGGCCGCATCGCATCAGTCTGGCCTGAAGGCTGAGCCAGTTTCTGAACCTCTGGAATGATATGTATACGTTTAACTAACACGTTCTTTCGCATTTCGCATTTACGACACATTTCACATTTCATTATATTGTTGATAATTGTTGATAAACATATAACTGTATTATTCTAATATTGATTTTAAAGCAAGATAATTTTCACTCTGGAAACTCTTCATTTAACAAATGTTTTTACATTTGCTTAATTAATTGATTGATAATGATTAATTGTTAATGACAAGGCTGGGGTCAACAATTTATAATGTCCTACAGTATCACCGGTTTAATGTGGCCAATGAAGTAGGCTTACTATAATTACTTTCTTGAATGATACGAAGTCACCAGCTTAGATTACACCCAAGCAAATAATATTAATAAGGTTAGAAAAATTACCTTGTCGTTTTGTGTTTAATTAAGAAAATAAATCAGTTATTTGTTCACAGCGATTAACAATGCAAAGACGGTAGTTATAGTGATTAACAATTATATAACGGCATTTATATTATGCTAAAGATGACTGAGTATTAGCAAATAAGGAAATGGTTATACAGATTAATTGTTAAGTAATACACTCATTTAGATAGGCTAATAGTATGCAAAATGGAACACAGCATGAAATATGAAGCCTACTGTTAACAGAAATTATGCACATACGGTTGGTACGGTAAATGGATTAGGACGTGAAGAATGAAATGCCTAAAAGATCACATAAACAGTAGGATGCTCGAGAATTAAATTGTACAATGATCACAATGACAGGGTGATACAAAATTACGGTATTGGAATGACACTAGAAATAGGCCTACTGCAGTCTTAACGGGAAAGTTAGTTTGAACGGTAGTGAAAGTACTTTTGGGTATAGCCTAAAACGCGGTTCTGCGATTACACTGTGTAGGCTTCACGAGAATTGCTTAAGAACGAGGCACAGAGAGCTTACCGACAATGTTGAAATACCTCTGGAGATGAAGAGATACTTGAAGGTTGACCTTGTAGACTGTAGGCCTAGATGAGGTTGATGTACTGAGACGGTAGGGTTGTAGTAAAGAGGCCAACTAGACGCCTACAGCTGTGATTTTCTTTCTTGCAGGAAGGAATTGTAGCGTCCTTCAAGTGTTGCTTCGTTCTGGTATAACGGTTGAAGTGTGACTTGGAATGCAGCCGGCTAAAGTCGGTGATGGCACTGCGTAGAGAGTGTAGACGTTCGAGGGGGAAGTACGAGCGGAGTGAGGACGAGTGCCAGTAATCTACGCCTAATATAACCTCTTAGGACGCTAACATTCGCGGGCTTTTGAGACGCCTAAACAAGCGTCCTGTTGTTCCTGTGTCCTTGAACACCACGTGTGTTTAAGATGTCTGCCGACGTCGAAGAGGAAAGAATTTCTTTGTCTGTTCTTTATCTGTTTTTTGTCTGTTCTCTACATATATGGAACAAATGTAGTTTACGTCCCCCTGTCACCCATTGACAGGTCAGAGACCAGCCTGAGCAAATCGGATCGAGTTAACTTAGTACGATTCCAATGTGGACATCACCCCAACTTACAGATATATAAACACAGACTAGACAACTCCACAGACGACACCTGCCACCTGTGCCAGGACACCACAAACAATTGAACACATTATGACAGACTGTACCACTCTAGCACAACATAGAACACAACACAACATCACTAGTGCGCTGAACCTCTGGTCCACTCTGGAGAAGACGATCGGCTACCTGCGTGCCGCCGGCTTGCTCGATCAAGGTGGGTTGATCGGCTAACCAAAAACAACAACAACGTCCCCCTGTGGTGCCTAGTGTAGTTTACGTTCCCCTACATTATCCTAGTGTAGTATGCGTTCCCCAACTTTGTCCGCGTATACCTAATCAGATAAAACGTTAAAACTAACAAAAATATTACGACTTAACCTAACCAATCGTCAATTTATATATACATATATATAAATAAATTGACGATTGGTTAGGTTAAGTCGTAATATTTTCGTTAGTTTTAACGTTTTATTTGATGGATTCATTTAAAAAATGTCTCCTGAAGATCCTAGTGTAGTTTACGTTCCCCAACTTTGACCTAGTGTAGTTTGTGTCCCCTTTTGCGTCAGTGGAACGTAAACTACACTTGTTCGATATATATATATATTATATATATATTATATTATATATATATATATATATATATATGAAATTTATTTATTTAATTCTATACTTATTTTTCGGTTTAATTTGTGGGTCAATTATCGTACAAAAATTAATATCAACTATTTCTTTCCCATCGTAACAATTAGGTGGTTTCAAACGCTTGTAAACGTTACAAACAAAAGACATTAGTCAGTATTTTCATTCTGCAAAGTTGGAACTTTGCTACCTAACGAGATTTTAGAATACCAGGACTGACACACACACACACAAACACACACTCTCTCTCTCTCTCTCTCTCTCTCTCTCTCTCTCTCTATATATATATATATATATATATATAATACAGGGCCGGCCTTAGGGCAAGGCGAGCTAGGCAGCCGCCTAGGTCCCCGCGCCTAAGAGTGCCCCGCGCTGCCAGCGGGGCTGGGCAAATAAATAAATTTTTTATATACAGGGCTATTTAAACTGATTCATCCGATTTCAACTGAGAATACTTCCGTACCTATCAACCGTGCATCAACTGAGCATACACCACATAAAAGAGGAAATCTCCGAGTTTTACAAGATCACCGCGAGAGGGCTCCAAAGTCACGCCGTGGCCTAGCCTAACAAAAACAGTCAGTGTGAAAATGGCGTCCGCACAGCAGAAGGCGTTTTGTGTGTTGCAGTTTTCGAGCTGTAAATCGGTAGTCACAGTGCAACCCCCTAGGTCGCCGGATCTTACACCGTGCGACTTCTTCCTTTGGGAGTACGTTAAGGATACTGTGTACGTGCCACCGTTGCCCACATCTTTGGATGAGCTCCGAACTCGCATTGTTACTGCCGTAGAGTCAGTGACAACGGACATGCTGGAGCGAGTATGGGAGGAATTCGACTATCGTGTCGACGTTGCTCGTGTAACTAGGGGAAGTCACATAGAGCATTTATGAGGTGAGAGACAAAATTTGAACAGTTTTTCTTTTGGTTGATGTATCACAAATCACTCTGTATTTGTAACATTAAAAAATATTCTCATTTGAAATCAGGTGAATCATTTTAAATAGCCCTGTATTTCGCTTCCACCAGATTCCCCGACTCACGCCGGCTGTCATAGGAAAGGGGAAAATTAAGGACAGTTTTAATGAAATATAAAACCATTGCTCTAAGAATATTTTTAACAATTCCTGTGACGGTAGCATCAGGAGAAAGAAGCTTCTCAAAATTAAAATTAATTAAAAACTGCTTAAGGTCTAATATGGGCCAAGATAGGCTAAATAACCTTGGAATATTGTCAATTGAACATGAAGAAGCAAGGGTTTAAATTTTGAACCCCTTTTAATGGAATTTTCAGAAAGGAAGGTTAGAAAAATTAGTCTTTAAAATATATTATAAATTTGTAAAGTATGGTATTTTTTTAGTATTCTTATTGAAAGCATTTTTTTTGTTATTCTTAATATTATTAGACAGATGTCTACAATAAATGTATAGCACTTCAGATTATTTTTTTGCCTTTTTACTATGAACTAAAATCTTTTCTGGAGTGGGGCCCCGTATTATCAAAATGCCTAGGGCCCCGCACTTGTTAGGGCCGGCTCTGTATATATATATATATATATATACTGTATATATATTATATATAAACATTTAACTGCAATGACCACGCAGTAATTAATGTATAGAAACGACGTAAGTATAGAGGAGCGTTCTGCACACGAGGAAGAGAAATAACGAACAAATGAAAAATGAGGTGAACCGCCCGGGAATCGAACCCAGGATCTTCCGATTGCCGGTCAGATGCGCTATCCATTACACCACGGGCCTCGATCAGTCATAAGTCGAAATTCTCCTCTTCGACTTATGACTGATCGAGGCCCGTAGTGTAATGGATAGCGCATCTGACCGGCAATCGGAAGATCCTGGGTTCGATTCCCGGGCGGTTCACCTCATTTTTCATTTGTTCGTTATTTCTCTTCCTCGTGTGCAGAACGCTCCTCTATACTTACGTCGTTTCTATACATATATATATAAAATGAGGTAAGAAGATTATCAAACAGCATGATAATAACGTTAAAAACTAAGTAACAAACAAATTACTCGTAACAGAACTAAATAATGTTCGTATGAGACGTTTCATAAGTTCAGGAAAACATGGGTACAAAACGAATAAACACTCACAGCCAAAATTTGGTCTCATCGAAATAAAAAATAAAAAAAATTGATCAAATCCCATTTATTTTTCAAAAATATAATTTTCATTTGAAATGAGAAAGGAAGAGAGTCACTTTGAAGATAAATATTTCCATGTTTACTGAATTTCTTATCCTTTCCTCCGACTGACAAAATTAGAGAGAGGTGAAATTTTTTAAGAAAGTAGTAGAGAATCCGCTGACAAATGTTTCTAACTCGGGGTTTAAGACGAGATGAGTCTTCTTTTAAACGACTCGAGTCACTCAACCGAATTACTTTGAACTACGCTGGTTGGAAATCCATTCCACAAATTAACTATACGATTGAAGAAAAAATGTTTAACTTCATTAGAATTCAAATACAAGTATTTACCCACTAATTTCAGATCATTTCCGCGAGTTCTATCTGCATTTTTGAAGATGAAATACTTTTCGGCGTCGACGTTGTCAAAACCTTTAATCATTTTGATTACGTTTCGAGTCAAAATATTTGAACGTGAGTCGCCATCTACTGGAGGAAATATCACTTCATCCTGTTTCAGTTAATGAAACATGCAGTTTTAGTTCTTATGCTCGTATGTTTATCTAGGACAATATATTAACAGTTACTTAACTTTTAACATGGGGTACGTTACAAATAACGTGAAACAAATAGTAAAGCCTAAAGCTTAGGGGCTAAATAAAATAAAATAAATAGTCCAGCTTCACAATTCTTTATGTCATTGTAAATTGTAAAAGTACTATATTTATTTTATTAATAATAAAGGTTTTTCAAATCAATTCAAATCTAGGAAACTGGTCAGTTTCAGTAGCATACACTAGCAAATAGCATAAAGAACTACAGTATTTTACTCGTAAATGAATACGACATATGCTAAAATTCAGTTTACTATATTTCTCCATATTATCGGTAAATCTGCCATAGATAATAATGTCATACGTAATAATGCCGGAGGGTAAAAATGCCATAGTATACATAATAAATAGTGTTAATATTAGTGATATATTAGTATTAATATAGTGTTAACTAGCTACGTTCATCTAACCAATACTACATGGAATTTTTCACCATGTGACATGTTGAATATACAGGGTGTTCGGAAAGTCACTGTGCACTTATATAATCGAGATCGTCCACTCACGCTTGATGACCTGAAAACTGCAATAACTGCGTACATAAGGTCCATTTCAAAAGAAGAACTGACAAAGGTGTTTCAAAATAAAATAAGACGGGTCCAGGCCTGTATTGCCGTTAAAGGACATCACTTTCAACACCTTTTATAAGTTCTGATGGTCCCATCCATAACCTCTATCATATATGCAATGTTATACTATTGTATGCTATTAAATAAATATAAGTGCACAGTGACTTTCCGAACACCCTGTATAATGGCATTACTACCGATGACATTCTTACCGCTGGTATTTTTACCTCCGGCATTTTCACTGTTCATCATTTCTCCAATCCAAGGTAAAGCACTTTTCGACATACAAGCTTCATCGAGTTGTTCATAGCCTTCTCTAAAATCTGTGACTTTGTTGCATACATCGTTTCGACCCATGAAAATGATTAAAAATGTAGTTTGATGAATCATTTGTCAAAGAATTTGTTTTAACTAATAGGTTAAATGGTATATAGACTTACAAAAATACCGTGCAAATATACCAAAAAATATTCACTGAAGCTTTGTCAGTGTAACTAAAAAATAATCATACAAGATTGTAACAACAACTCTCTAACGATTGACATGACCAAAATTTGGCTGAGTGTAGGTAAAAACCATAAACTCTGTAAAAGGGATTTTTAAAATTTAGAAATGCAAATAATAATCATTGAGGGCCAGAAACTGGCACATCGCTCAGGCCAACTAATGAGGCCAATTCCTCTAACTTCTGCATTACCGTATTACTATTATTACTAGCATCATCGAGATTCGAACTCCCGATCTCAATATCTTCACTTCGCTTATAGGGAAACGGTGTTACCCACTAAACGACGGACGGCGACCTTTAAAATTCAAAGGAGATAAAAATAAATTGAATAGAGTTTACCAATCAGGAGGTGACAGCCTAAAGCGAAGACATTTACAATACATTAAGATTTTAAAGTCGGATTCTAAATCGGTAAAAATAACCAAGTCTCGGATGGATGAGTGTCAATGTTGGTAGTGAGATAAATGAAAGGGATGGAATGGTTGGTTGGTTGGTTGGTTCCGTTTTACATCCTTCATCCAACTGAGGGCACTGAGATGGAACTGAAAGGGAATCGGAGATTTTGTATGGGTGTATATACAGTATACAGGGTGGGCCGTAAGTTTCCATACATAGGAAAAATAAACATTTTTTTATGGACAACCATTTTTATTTATATAATATGCTCTACATGGTTGCCATTGTTTTGAAAACACATTTCAATACGTGTTCCCCACTGTTGATGAACACGCATTAGCACAGTTGACGTTATGCTTGTAATGGCGTTGGTGATACGTTCCTTTAGATGATTTATGTCTCGTATCTTTTCCTGATACACCATGGCCTTCAAGTGCCCCCAAAGATAGAAATCAAGGGGGGTGAGATCTGGGGATCTGGGAGGCCACTCCACAGGACCACGCCGACCAATCCAAGCATCCGGAAACTGCTGCTGATCCAAATACCGACGCACGTGAAGACCATAATGAGGTGGAGCTCCATCTTGCTGGAAGTAAACTGGGAAGTTACCTTCCTCGTTTAGCAGGGATGGGAAAATCTCTTCTTGTAACATGTTAAGATACCTTTCGGCATTAAGATTTCCACTGACAAATATTGGTCCAATAATTCTGTCACCCCATATCCCGGCCCACACCATCACTTTACCGGCACCTTGCATCTTCGTCGGACTCAGCCAGTTAGGGTTAGCATTACTCCAATAACGTATGTTTTGCCGATTAACCTCTCCATTGACGTAAAAATTTGCTTCATCAGTATTCAATTCGTTGCTCTTTCGTCAAACGCATATTCTTAGGGTATCTGAAACATAAAAACAAACGTTTAAATTTTCCTATGTATGGAAACTTACGGCCCACCCTGTATATATATAAAACCTTTGCTTAGCTTCCGCCCGAATTGTTCATTCTGACGAAGGTCAAGCTTTTCACTCCACCTTAGACCTACAGTTTAACGTGGAATCCGAGCCACACCCCAACAGCAGCCCAGCGTCTTAACCACTAGGCCACCCAGGGTACCCATTTATCTACCAACCACTTTTTTATTGTGTGGAAGGATGAACAGCTGGGTTTTGCTGCGCGCCGACTGCCGTCACCAGGTTTCGATCCCGGGGCCGATGGATTCTAGTCAGCGACGCTAACCACTACACCACTGAGGCGAATGAAGTAAAATTTAGTTCGTTGTTCAGTGGTGAAAATATTCAAACCTTTTATATATATATATATGTATAAAACTCGATTGAAAGGTTTCTTCTGAACCGCAACTTAATGAGGAATAAGAGGACGAGAAGGTGGTACATGTTTATTAATCAGACGTTTCGGAAATTCAATTTCCATCATCAGTGCTAAGAAATAAAAATAAAAGTGAACAAATATAGTAAAAGATTTTGTAAAGTATATTACATACAGTCTTTTGATAATAATTTAAAATTAAAAAAAAACCTTTTACTATATTTGTTCACTTTTATTTTTATTTCTTAGCACTGATGATGGAAATTGAATTTCCGAAACGTCTGATTAATAAACATGTACCACCTTCTCGTCCTCATTAAGTTGCGATTCAGAAGAAACCCTTCAATCAAGTTTCTGGCCCTCAATGATTATTATTTGCATTTCTAAATTTAAAAAATCCCTTTTACAGAGTTTATGGTTTTACCTACACTCAGCCAAATTTTGGTCATGTCAATCGTTAGAGAGTTGTTGTTACAATCTTGTATGATTATTTCTTAGTTACACTGACAAAGCTTCAGTGAATATTTTTTGGTATATTTGCACGGTATTTTTGTAAGTCTATATACCATTTAACCTATTAGTTAAAACAAATTCTTTGACAAACGATTCATCAAACTACATTTTTAATCATTTTCATCGGTCAAAACGATGTATGCAATAAACAGTCACAGATTTTAGAGAAGGCTATGAACAACTCGATGAAGCCTGTATGTCGAAAAGTGCTTTACCTTGGATTGGAGAAATGATGAACAGTGAAAATGCCGGAGGTAAAAATACCAGCGGTAAGAATGTCATCGGTAGTAATGCCATTATATATTCAACATGTCACATGATGAAAAATTCCATGTAGTATTGGTTAGATGAACGTAGCTAGTTAACACTATATTAATACTAATATATCACTAATATTAACACTATTTATTATGTATACTATGGCATTTTTACCCTCCGGCATTATTACGTATTGTTAATTTCGCAGCCATCCCCTACCTAAAAGAAAAAAAATAATATAGTCATCACTGAAAATTCCTATGATGCGCGACTTTTGTGCCACCCTGTATATATATATATATATATGTACAGGGTGGCACAAAAGTCGCGCATCATGGGAATTTTCAGTGATGACTATATTATTTTTTTTTCTTTTAGGTAGGGGATGGCTGCGAAATTAACAATAGACGAGAGGGTGAGCTTGGTTTTAATGTATCGATGAATCGGTACAGAATTTAAATTCTGTACCGACTCATCGATTTGTTGTACTTGGTATTCCATACATTAAAAACAAGCTCACCCTATCGTCTATTGTTAATTTCGCAGCCATCCCCTACATAAAAGAAAAAAAAAAATATTATAATCAACACTGAAAATTCCTATGATGCGCGACTTTTGCGCCACCTTGTGTATATATATATATATATATATATAAAACACACACACACACACACCATATATATATATATATATATGTGTGTGTGTGTGTGTGTGTGTGTGTGTGTGTGTGTTTTGCTAAAAGTGAACCGTTACTTGTTTTTCCGAGCTGTATTATACCGTTACATTTTTTTACTCACTTTACTGCGTTTTGGATATATATATATATATATATATATATATATATATATATAAACAACACACACACACACACACACATATATATATATATATATATATATATGTGTGTGTGTGTGTGTGTGTGTGTTCCTAAAGGTGAACCGTTACTTGTTTTTCCGAGCTGTATTATATACCGTTACATTTTTTTACTCACTTTACTGCGTTTTGGATGTTCATTTCAGAGTATATATTGAATAGATAATGAGTAAACCAGAAACTAAATTATAGGAAGTAAAGACGAGAATGCATTGTAAGACTCGAAAGCATTACAAAAATTGTTTAGGCTAATATCGATAATCGATGTTTCAGTTATAGCAAATGGAATGCCATAAATTTAATAATTTATAACCGTGGATTGAAGAGAAGTAAGGTAAATGCAGCGGATAAGTGTACATATACAGCTTCAAACAATTTAAATTATCAAAATTATTATTTTGACAAGGATTGTTTCTCCTTCGTATCTTATTTTACTGTCGAAATATTCTGTTGGAAGTCCATAATGGCACTTTCCCTTCACCACCATATTTCGAGCACTATATATAATATCTACGATTATAAAAATGGGTGCAATTAATAAGATTGGTTTTTGTTCAGGTTATAATAACTTTCTAAAAGTGGTTAATAATTTTTATCCGCAACTGTTTAAAATAAAACAAACTTCTCGAGTTTGATCAGATAGATAGATAGATAGATGGTCAACAAATAGGTGGGAATCGAGAACGGATATCTGAACGTGACGGATTTAGTTTGTCTATTATTTATACGGCTGCTCATCAATACCAATTCAAATAAATACACATAAACGGCTTGACGTCATACCGATATATGACGACGATGCGTGATTGTCACACGAATGGTAACTGTCGAAATTGAGGGTCAACGAATATAAAAGGTTAAGAACAGTATATTGAGTTCCGTAGGAAGAATGTAAACCATTTGTACAGGTTAAATTTGTTAACAAGTTTATTATATTTGCTTTTAAATATGATGTCTAAAATACGGAATTATATTTTGTACGATCACACACTGAAAATAGAACCTAAATTTAGAATTTATAACTTCTTTTTGAGGGTGAATTTTAGGAGAAGTGTTTCCTTCTTTTGGGTATCAAAGCTTCTTCTTGTCAGATGATAGAAAAACTTCTTTGGAGCTATTGAAGAATAGGGACCCCAGCCTTCTTTAGTTAGCTTTATAAGGCTAGCTAACGAAAATATCATGACCTAACCTAACCAATCGTCAAGGGCGTACAGTTAACCTAACGATTCGTTAGGTTAGGTCTTGATATTTTCGTTAGTTAGCCTTATAAGCCCAACTAAAGAAGGCTGGGGTCCCTATTCTTCAATAGCTCCACTTCTTTTAATGATACATAACTTCTTTAGATGGAAGACATGGTGTTCAAAATTTCTTTTGTGAGTGATCTGAGACAAAAGAAGATATTTCTATGTGGAGAAGATTGCGGGAAGTCGTTGTTTTCTGTGCAAAGGATTCAGTTTGAGTTAAAGTGTTTATGGATGGTATTACGAACTGACATAAGAATAAAGGCTTTGGGTACTTACGTATTATCGGAACTACCAAACTGTTTATTATGTATTTTTGCTCTCGTCATTTTCGTTTAAACTAACGAAAATATCACAACTTAACATAACCAATCATCAAGGGCGTACAGTTGACCTAACCGGGCATTCAATTAACCTAACTGGGCATTCAATTAACCTAACTGGGCATTCAATTAACCTAACTGGGCATTCAGTTGACCTAACCGGGCATTTTCCGTTTTATTTTGTTTTTCGTAGCTAACCTAACCTAACCTAAAATCTTTCCTTTTTCTCAGATCATTAGAAATTTTCAACCATGAAAATATGGGATTTGTCAAGCACGGAAAAAGAAGCGATTGACTTCTTATCTTATGTATATTATATTATATTATATTATCCACAATGAGTAAAATCGCTTAAAACGGAAAATGTGTTTTTCGTAGGTAGTCCCGATAATACTAAATGAAGACAAAGCGTGGATGTTTTTTATCAATTACGGCGTTATTCTCTCATCCTTAACTTGCCCCAAATGTGACAGTGAGTGCCTAATACGAAAAGATCAAAAGATATTTAGGTGAAATAACCAATATTAACCTGTTAGGTTAATTGAATGCCCGGTTAGGTCAACTGAATGTCCGGTTAGGTCAACTGTACGCTCTTGATGATTGGTTAGGTTAAGTTGTGATATTTTCGTTAGTTTAAACGAAAATGACGTTTGGTAGTCCCGATAATACGTAAGTACCAGGCTTTGTATAGTAAAAGAGCTTTTTAAAGAATGCCAGTTCACTGTGCTATTAATCAGAACACGTCTTTCGAAAAGGTAAGGGTATAAAATTATACCTGTGACGCGAAACTATTGAAATTCACATGCGTATACGTTTAAATCCTGCATTTACTCGTATAGTCTATACACGCGCAGCAGCATTCATATCAAATCATTTTCCAAATGGATTTCGCTCATGAAAGTGCGAGAAATTTCCTTTACCAGTAAACCTCGTCAGACTACATACGAGTTAATGTCACTCTTGATTCACGTATACCGCTGCGGAATGAAGCCATGAGAGTTTCGCCAGACAAATTTAATCTGTTAACGGACAACGTCCAGCGGTACGACTTTACGAACAAGCCTGCCTCAATTAGATGAAATTTACAATATTTGACTCAATCGATTCGTAGAACAGCGCCTTTGCCATGTTTTTCAAAATCAATGTTGAAGACTGGCGACGACAAACGTGCAAAGTACAATCTTTCACAACAGTCTCGTTGGTTGGTCTCTTTGTGCGTGTGTGTGTGGTTTTGGAGTTGTTTAACCTCCTTCGTAACAGCAAAGGTCGTGTGACGGAGGAAACCTATAACTTTACGTGGAATCCGAACCACGAGTCTCTACATCATCTGGACGCAGAGGATGGTCACCCATCTAACTACTAGCCAGACCCAATGTCGCTTAACTTCGCCGATCGATGGGAAGTGGTGTTGGGACATGGCCAAGACAGCCCAAAGTTGGTCTCTTTCGCTCTAACATCATACAGGATCATCGGGAACCAGACTTCTGCGCATGACTGAAGTGAGAAATACTAATTCCAGTGGAATGGGTAGAAATAAATTAAAATTATGCCTGTCAGTTACTACACACACACACCTCAAGTCCAGAATTGCATGGTTCTAATATGAGTTCCTTTCAGAGTTTCCTTTGAACTGAAACCGAAATTTAAATATTTATACACGATTTTATACAGAATTACAGAAAAGTTTTGATAAAAGTAAATGTGTATTTGATTTAGGAATAAATATTTTAGTGATTTTCGAATTTTCGGATCACCTGAAGATCAGGGCCGCCATATATTCTTGTTTTTTGCTTTACAGTACCAAATATAATAATAAATTGAATGCCCGGTTAGGTCAACTGTACGCCCTTGACGATTGGTTAGGTTAAGTCGTGATATTTTCGTTAGTTTTAACGAAGATATCATTTGGTAATTGAGGCTGGGGGCCCTGATCTTCAGGTGATCTGAATTTTCTTTTATTAATTTAATATTTCAAAAAATAATTTGACGACGTACAATATGTTTGAATTTTAATTATTTCATACCTCATGTTTGTAAAGGTAATAATAATAATAATTCTTTACTGTTCAAAAGATAAGTACAAGCAGAGAATATAAAAGTACAGTTTCTTTTTTCAGTACAAAATACTGTATATTAAGACAGTGTATGAAAGTACACTGTATCTTAAGAACTGCTAAATAGGTTTTTCCTTTCGTGGCAATAATTAATTACGTTATAAGCAATTTATGTACGTAAGGTCGTGACACTTAAATACAGAAGAAATTCAGGAGCTATTGAAGAATAGGGACCCCAGCCTTCTTTAGTTGGGCTTATAAGGCTAACTAACGAAAATATCACGACCTAACCTAACCAATCGTTAGGTTAACTGTACGCCCTTGACGATTGGTTAGGTTAGGTCATGATATTTTCGTTAGTTAGCCTTATAAAGCTAACTAAGGAAGGCTGGGGTCCCTATTCTTCAATAGCTCCGAAATTCAGATTTATTCTTGAAATAATGACTTAATAGTATACATTACTTATTGACTAGAGCTTAAAGTAAATAAAAAATTACAGAACAGCCTCAGCAGTTTGTTTCGAAATGTTTTAAGTTAAAGTTTTGAATGAATGTATTTTTAACTTAAAGAAAGTCATTTTTCGCATCAAACTGATTCTCTTTAGAACACAAATGCAGGGAATAGGAGAGGAGAAAAAGATAAAAAGAGACAAAGAAGATAGTTAAAAAATTAAATTTTGGATGGATACCGAGGACAAAAATTTCGGATCACCTGAAGGTCAGGGCCCCCCCAGCCTTCTCTAGTTAGTCTTATAAGGCCAACTAACGAAAATATCACGACCTAACCTAACCAATCGTTAGGTCAACTGTACGCCCTTGACGATTGGTTAGGTTAGATGGTGATATTTTCGTTAGGGTGCTACTGTAGTATGCGGTCTACCTACGATTGGTTAGGTTTAATCATGATATTTTCGTTAAAACTAACGAAAATATCATGACTAAACCTAACCAATCGTCAAGGGCGATTGACAATGGGATGTAAACAAATAATTAGTAAACAAGATAAGAAGCTATAATTAAAAGGTAGACCGCCGAATCGTAGGTAGACTGCATACTACAGTAGCACCTTCGTTAGTTAGCCTGATAAAGTTAACTAAAGAAGGCTGGGGGCCCTGATCTTCAGGTGATCCAAAATTTCTTTGACAATAGTTTAATTTTAAGTTTATTTCCAAATTTTGGCAATTTATCAACTTCTTTCAATTGCAAAGTTATGTTTTTTAGAAGTAGTAATTATCGTGTCTTATATTAAATGGTTTACTTGGTTGTTAGATATGATTTCCATAATAATAATAATAATAATAATAATAATTAATAATAATGATCTTTGTAGAATATTTTCTGAAAATATGAGGAGATATTGAGCTCATAATTAAGTTTTATTTTATAATTAACTATCTAAAATATGTTAATTTCATTAACCGCTTTTAATTTCATATATCCTAAAAAAAAGAAAAATTTCATTAGGTATCATTTAATTTCTATTAAAATATTACCTATGTTTAAGGGTCAATCGAATTACGCGAAATGCCTGAATTTTTTGGGTATTACGTAAAATGACTGGTTTCACAGATTGACTAACATATACAATTGATCATTTTATTTGAAATGTGTAAAATAATCACACACTACTTTTGTCAATTTTTACCTTTTGTTTCAGTGGCGGATCTAGGAATTTTCAAAATGGGGTCGGCGGAACACTTTAAGGGCCCCGTCGGATCCAAAGCTCCTTATACCTTTACAATACCAGTGTTAAGCCAAAAGGATCACCTGAAGATCCGTCACCCCAGCCTTTTTTAGTTAGCTTTATAAGGCTAACTAACGAAAATATCACGACTTAACCTAGCCAATCGTTAGGTCAATTGTACTCCCTTGAAGAGTGGTTAGGTTAGGTTAGGTCATGATATTTTCGTTAGCTAGCCTTTATGAAGCTAACTAAAACAGGCTGGGGTGACGGATCTTCAGGTGATCCAGCCAGAAAACACATTGTTTTACATCGGATTGAGAATGTGTTATTCAGACTGATTTTGAAAAACTTCTAACATCGATGATCCTTTGCTTTCGGTTTTAATTGCGCGATATTTGCCCAGAGTTTAAAATTATCGCTATTAGTTTATGTTACTTTAATTTTTAAAACCTCACTAGCCACTACCAGGATATTCCGAAGGGAGCAAAATGAAATCTGGGAATGCGAGATGAACTTATAGGACAGATACTCCCATGTAAAATTGCAAAGGATCACCTCCCACCATTATTCGCGAAAGTACTGTAGACAAAAGAAAAATACCTATGAAAGCATTCCAAACACACAGGAACTAAAATATATTATTCATGGTTCATGAGGCGCCATTCCTTCTGATAGGGGCACCAAAATAGGTACCTAGAACGAAAAGGGGGGCGCCCCCCCGGTCCCCCTTAAATCCGCTATTGCTTTGTTTACTATTGTTATTATTATTATAAATATTAGACGCATTTGTTATTATTATTTGCTTTTTTCACTTCTCTTATGTAATAAATAAAGTGAATCCCATTAATTTTGCCTAAAAAGCTTCCATGCTTCCAACGGCATATTCAGATTCGAATATGGTGAATACATTAATGCCACATCAGATATCTAAATAGTACAGAAAAAATAGTGAAAAATATTGTAAAAGTTTATGTAACTTGTATTTTTTTTCTTAATAAAAGGTTTTGGTTTGTTTGTTTGTAAATAAAACTATAAAATTATTAGTATTACACAAAGTTTTGTTATTTGGATTATCATCATTATACGAATACATTTGAAGTGCAATAACCGCACTGAAATAAGCGTAAATACTGGACTCACTTGAACGAAACTTTTCGGGGATTCTGGATGGCGTGATCGGCAGCACGCCAACTCTAAAACCACGCGATGCGGGTTCGAGTTCCACTAGCTTCAAGTTTCCCTTTTTACTTTTCATTATCGTCATATAACTTCTGAGGAGTAAAATGAAGATGGAAGACCATGACTGTAAAAAGAATACTCATTTTTCTTATTTGCAAAGTAGAATATTTGTTCTTGTTTGATTACTCAGAGTCAAGTTAATTTCTATACATATACCTTCATTTTACTTCTACACCTATTCCGCCACACACCCACACCCACACACACCACACACACACACACCCACACAAGCTTGACCTTCGTAAAATGAGGAATCATCGCACGGAACATTTGAAAAGTTGAAAGGTATCTACCTCGGTGGTGTCGTGGTTAGCGTCGCTGACTACGAATCTATCAGCCCCGGGATCGAGATCCAGTGACGGAAGCCGGTGCGCAGCAAAACCCAGCTGTTCATCCTTCCACACAATATAGAAAGGGGTTGGTAGATAAATGGGTACCCTAGGTAGCCTAGTGATTAAGACGCTGGGCTGCTGGTGGGGCGTGGTTCGGATTCCACGTTAAACTTATGTCTAAGGTGGAGTGAAAAGCTTGACCTTCGTCAGGAATGAACAATTCCGGCGGAAGCTAACCAAAGGTTACCAAAGGTATATGTGTGTGTGTGAGAGAGAGACATGGCATTAATCCTGAAGTGCATAACAATCGAGTAAGGGGATTGGGGAACATTTTCCGCTACCCGTTTCTGACAGCTGAGAATTAAGCTTGTTTGCGATAGATATGGAATCATTAACATTATATTATTATTTACAAAATGTTTCTGTGGAAAATCGTCCTCATTCGGTGTTTGATTTAATGTTTCGTTAATTAATTTCCATGTCAGCTTTGGATCACCATTTGGTCCACGAAATTTATGCGAGTGATACTATTGTTTGCCATTGTTAATTAGTTTGTGAACTTTTTGTTTTTATACGTTGTGCAAAGCACTTGAGGAATAAGGCCGTTTTTCAGTTTTGTATAATTTAAAGCTTTCAACGGATTAACCCCAGTAAACTACTGGTAAAGTCACGGATTTTGTAGTCTTTTGTTTGATATACGCTTAATTTTTATTGAGTGTGATTCGTTATAGGCATTTGTTAATAGACAAACTTAACAAACTCTGTAGTTAAAGTCAGACCCTCGTTAATACAGTCACAATTTTGACTAAGTTATCTAAGAAAAAATAGACAGGAATCTGAAATAACCCTGCATTTTATCTGTGTACAGTTAGTAAGAAAGACGCGAGACAAGAAAAATGGTCAGAGCAGTGCTTCTCAACCTTTGAGGATGCCATGTACCCCGTAGCCAACCTTCAGTGAACTTATGCACCCTTAACTAATCTGCTTCTTAATCAAATAGAACTAATACATTAATGGAGTCAATAGACTGAATAGCGACTTAATAGTGAATTGACTGAGGATAGACTAAGTAAAACAGGAACAAAGAGAATAGTATATATATTTACGTAGATTTATCACATATCTATATATTTTATATTTCATGTGTTTGATTTAATGACTTTAGTTTAGTCTTTAGTGGCTTGTTTGCTGCTGTAATCGTGACAAGATTGTGTCAAATCTCGGCTCAATTTCTTTCTCCAAGAAACCCCTCATCAAAAAATCCACATCTTTTAATGAGTTTCGTTTCTTGTTCTTGATCTCCAGCAGGCACGAAAATCCTTTCTCGGACAAAAAGGTTGTTTTCATTCTTACGAGGTACGTAAGCGCTTTCTGCGATAGTTCTCTGTACTCGGGAATTTCATACAAAGCAACCCAAAAGTCGCCGTAGTAATTGGCTTCTTTGAAGGATGACTTCTGAGCGAAATCGATGGAAAGTTCCAGTAGCGAAGGCATGAGCTTTTCCAGATTTGCTGCTCGCAGGTGCTCCGGAATGAATGGGTTCACTACCCACATACACGTATCTGCTTCTTTCGCCTCGTCAGCAGGAAAGTAGAGCTGAAAGTTCTCTTCCAAAAGCTCGAGATGGCGAAGAACGAATTGCCTGATATCTTCCTCCAGAGTTGGCGTCACTGCTTCCCACCAACATTCTTTGAGAAAGCTGTCAAGTGGAGAAAAATCCGTGAAGTCCTTCTTTTGAACACGAGTCTTCCATAGCTGTAATTTTAGCTTGAAACCTTCAACTTTGTTGGTAATGTCGAACATATCTCTTCCTCTGCCTTGAAGGGAAAGATTCAGTCTATTCAGAAGTTCAAAAATGGCGGCCATGTACGACAGTCTGGTAACCCAGTAGTCGTCCTGAAGCTTGAAGGCTTTTTCATCTCCCTCCTTAGTCAGATAGAAATACAATTCCTGTCTCAACGAAAGAACTCGGTTAAGCACTTTTCCTCTTGACGACCAGCGTACTTCGGCATGAAGCAACAGCCTCGTAAACTCAGCGTCCATCTCCTTGCAGAGCTGTTCAAACATGCGCGACTTCTTTGCCTTTGCACATATCCCATTCACTATCTTTACCATATCGTGCATGACTTCTTCCAAATCCTCTTTCAGCGGACAAGTTTTACAGGAAACAAAGTTATGTCAACGAAACTAGAAAATTCGAGAGTACATTGGAAACTCTGAGCCTCATGGAAACGTGAGAACATTAATTACTTCATCCAAATATAAAATTTGAAAATATTACATACACATACTTAAAATTAATATCAAGCATAGAAATAAGTTATATGAATGACAGAGAAATGGTTAAAAAATGGAAAACCAGTAAATTTATAAAGAAGTGCTGTTGTCGCACTTTGTTGCCAGATCTTACATTATTAATTAGCTTTTATATTTCAAATGTATAAATCATGTTTTCTCTTATGCTTAAATATCTAGTTGTAATTGATTTTATTAATCTCTCACAATTACCATTTTCGTTCCTTTTTACGGTAAATAACATTTTTTCATTTGATAGGTTTTTTACTTCAGCCCATATGCTTTCCGTTAACCTCATGCACCCCTCCATGCACCCCTTCTTTCTCATGTACCTCCGACAAAATCTCATGCACCCTGTTTGAGAAGCACTGGGTCAGAGACATCGGCAATGATTCAACCCGAGTTAACGTTTCGATTCAAATTGCTCCTTTGCGATCAATAAAGGCGTTTATTCGTTAAAACATTGTTAATTCTGATAGTTTTATTGGTACAAGGTCTATATTCATATCTCTTCAAATAATTGTTTGCGTATCCTTTAAGTTATTATTGCATATTGAACCGAGGTGGTCAATAAACTTGAAGTGGCTTCCGTTAGGAGGACGATGCGAGTCTACAACGTTAATTTTATTGGCTCCCGATTCATAATTTTTCGGCAAACACCCAATGTTAATATTTATGAATGTAAATTTAATTTCGAACAAATTTAGGTTAAAATTCATTTGATCTGAAGACGCAACGGTTATTAAAATTTAGCTCCTCTATAATGTCTTTTAAGAGACCCGTCTTATCCAAAACTTGGGTCACCTGAAGATCAGGATCTCCATGTATTCTTGTTGTTTGCTTTACAGTACCAAATATAATAATAAATTAAATTGAATGCCTGGTTAGGTCAACTGTACGCCGTTGACGATTGGTTAGGTTAAGTCGTGATATTTTCGTTAGTTTTAACGATGATATCATTTGGTAATTGAGGCTGGGTGGTCCTGATCTTCAGGTGATCCAAAAACTTTAATTGAAGCTTCCATATAGTATAAAAGCAGGGTCAGCAGTAAGAACCCTAACCAAGAAAAAACCCACCTCAAAACAACCCAATTGAATAATGTAAAAAAATGTGTGTGTGTGTGTGTGTATGTATATATATATATATATTTTTTATTTTTATTTTTTTTTTTTACTGCTAATTACGACAATTTAAAGGAATATGAGCTAAAATTATTCACTTCTATATAAAAGATAAAAATATTATGAACTAACAACTCTCACACAACTTATTCTAAAAAATTCTAAATATTTCAATTCTTTTTCGTAATAAATAATATGGATATAGATAATGATGTGTAAACCTTCTACCTTGAACACCTATTGTTTATGTGCTGCCATCTTGTGGTGGGAATGTACGAGTAAACAGTTAAACAAAAAATTTACAGTAAATAAATTACATTTTTGGGGGGTAACATTGAGTCTTTTCGGTTTTAGGTCCGGCATTGGATTTTTTTAATGTTTTTGGTATAGACGTAGATTTTACGCTGATTCCATTTCTGCAATCCGTTTCTTGGAGAAATAAACACGAAAAAAGTTAAGGCCCAAAACTTGTATTCAAATATCCACCTATACTTAACCTAACCTAACCTAACCTAACCTACCCTACCCCACCCTAACTTACCCAAACCTATCCAAACCTAAACTGACCTAAACTACGCTGGAGGCATGCATCAAAGCATGCATTCGACCGGGAACGACGATAATGAGCGACATATGGAAAGCGTATGAACGCATCGAACAGCTCGAAGGGTACAGCTTCAGTCACAAAACAGTGAACCACAGCGAAAACTTCGTGGACCCTTCAACCGGAGCACACACACAACGGATAGAGTCGACGTGGAACCAACTCAAACGCGGTAACAAGCGCCGGTGTGGTACGCACCGTTCCATGATCGACTCGTATCTCTGCGAGTTTCTCTGGCGTCGCCGACATGCAGGCAAAGATCTAGTGCGCCAAATACTGAACGATATTGCGCAGTTTGGCAAGTAGCAAACTTTGGTTTGTGTTCCGTTCTGTGTTCTGGAAACCTGTAAACGTAATAAATTTGCACATAACTTTTTTCGTGTTTATTTCTCCAAGAAACAGATTGCGGAAATGGAATGAAAGATCCGTAACATTTACTACTAACAAGTAACTAGCCTAACTAATGTTTCACATACTAATTTACTTAGTTTAGAAAACGGATCACCTGAAGATCAGGGCCCCCAACCTTCTTTAGTTAGCTTTATAAGGCTAACTAATGAAAATATCACGACCTAAGCTAACCATTCGTCAAGGGCGACCAGTTGACCTTACGACTGGTTAGGTTAGGTCGTGATATTTTGGTTAGTTAGCTTTATAAAGCTAACTAAAGAAGGCTGGGAGCCCTGATCTTCAGGTGATCGTAAAAAAGTATAGCTTTTAGTTTATGACTGTACAGTCATACAGTGTGTATGTTTCCATAGTTTACTTGACATACACACAAATGTGTACTATATATACTCGTATAGACAAGTCACAAGGACCAGGATAGAACACTGAACCCTTTACCCTTATCTTTAATTTAGAAACTTTCCCATAAAAACCTAAATAAAGGAAATGTAAATAATGTAGTTAAAATTATAAATTCTCAAAGGAAAAACACTTTGGGAAGTTGTCAGGAATTAATTAGTATCTCCCCGAAAAAAAACCAAGCTCCAAAATATCCCCCAAAAACCGAAAACCGCCAAAACCCAGGTGTGTTTGCGTTGAAACAAAAACAAAAAAAACAAAAAAAAAATCTTGATTATTGCCAACCTCAGCATAGAGAATGTGGTGGAAGAAAGTCAACATTTGTATAACAAGGTTATAGGCGGATGTTAAAAAGATTGTTATAGGAGAGAAGAAGAGGAAGAAATATGTAAAAAATAATTGAGATTTTGAACTCTGAAAGCTAAATGAATTAAACTAATTTATCTCACGGCGGACGGTTTACACTCGTATTTAGCTGTTTATACTGTTTTATAGCATATGAATGCAATATATATATACACAGGGTGTTCTTTAATTCTGGCCCCATGTAAATGACATGTTATTTCAACATTTGTAGGATCTTTTCCAAATGGACGACCCCACGGGATTTAGCTGAAAATTTGTATACTAATAAATTTTTATATTTTAATAACTTAAATGACATTATTTTCATGGAGAAATATGCGCAACATCCGAAAAAATTGCATTTATATACACTAGTTTGCATGGCGCATGACCGTTATTTAGTTTACACCGCTCATCACGAGTTGTTGTGTGGCCCCCGGTTAATTGAATGGCCAGTTAGGTCAACTGTACGCCTTTGACGATTGGCTAGGTTAAGTAATGATATTTTCGTTAAAACTAACGAAAATATCATGACAACCTAACCAATCGTCAAGGACGTACAGTTGACCTAACCGGGCATTCAATTGACCTAACCCCCTGAGGGCCCGGGGGCAACTCGCAAGTATATAGAGCACAGCACTGCATTACAGTGTTGCCAACTCTTATTTTATAAAGTAGCAGTAAAATTGATAAAAATAGCGAATTACGAAAAATAGTAGCAGATATATATATATATATATATATATATATATATATATATATATATATAAATATATATATATAATATATATATCTATAATATATATATCACCTTTGTCATGTTTGATCTATGCTTACTTGTTTCCATATGCTTTTTCAGGTCCGCTTTATGGACTCTCACCTGTACATGACAAACTTTGCAAGATGCTTTGGTATTGTCTCCCACTACTTCTTGAAGCCACTTTGAAAATTCCTGACAGGTGTAGCCATTCTTTTTAAAATTTTTTGTCGTACTGACCCCACTTACTCATTTTAAGATATTGCACACAAATTTATATCACTTGAAATACAAATTACGCACAGTTCACACAAATTTTTATACTCCGCAGAGGACAAGTTTGAAACTTGTCTTGCGCGTAATTTATGACGACGTACGTTACAAGTAGCCCAAAAAGTAGCAGATAGCAGAAAATTTTATTTTTTAGCAGGGGACTCTAAAAAGTAGCCCAATCTTCGAAAAGTAGCCCAAGTTGACAACACTGCTGCATTAGCATATGCTCACACTACAACAATAATATTCAGACTAAACTAGGTCTAAGCAGGCAACAAATAAACATTAATAACAACAACAAAAATTACTGTTTATGGGAGTTCGTATGGAGAAAAAGGTATGCAAATGAAGATTTATTTATTAAAATATTATTAAATATTGCAAATTTTAATAAATAAAGGATATTATCTGCGTTTTATTTTGTAAAACCCACTACGTAACACTACATAATTTAGATAACGGTCATGCGCCATGCAAACTAGTGCGCATATAAATGCAATTTTTTTTCGTATGTTGCGCATATTTCTCCAGGAAAATAATGTCATTTTCGTTATTAGAATATAAAAATTTATTAGTATACATATTTTCAACTAAATCCCATGGAATCGTCCATTTGGAAAAGATCCCATTTGTATTTCAAGTCTTTTTTCTTTCAGTTTATATATATTCAGAGGCGGTTCTTGGCCTGGTGCATTCTAAATGCAGTTTTGATGATTCGTGTTTTGTACATGCTTTGCTCAAATTTTTAAGGTCTCGATACCCTTCTTTACTCCATACCTCGTTTCCAGAATCACTATTAAAAAGTAAACAAGGCCAACAGAACAATTTCTGTCTTACTGGGCATCCAGTCAGCCATATTTTTTTTGCTAAACCAATCATTTGAGAAGGCTCTATTGCCCTGTTTATCAGAGGTTATTATTTTGAAATTATTTAATTTAGGCCTACCTGAGATTTTAATCTGAATTTGCAGTTCTCTTTCCAATTTTAAAAAATCGTTTTTGAACAAATAGTCGACGCTAATTTCCATTATAATAAGGCACTAGAATAGTAACTTATATTGAAAAGAAAGCATATAGATCACATCATCTATCACTCACACGTTGTCAAGCTTGTCATACTATAGACAAAGTGATTTGTATATTCGCGCAAACACTCCACCCCATCCCCTTGTGACATCATACCCATTCGCTTATCAATCTTCTTCCTTTAACCCCACCCCTAAATCGTAGTTTCTCATATTTCTTCATACGGGATGGCTTCATAATGAGCGTAAGCGTGCAAAATGTATCGTTTAGTAGGAAAGTCCTCGCGCTGACTATTGTACATTTACTCTGTATTAAAAATGGCATATATCAAATCCGCCACACTAGTTGAATTTATATTATGCATTCAAGGTAGGCAGGGCGTTTTAGGTTGTAATAGCTAATATGAAAAAAGAAATCACATGATAGTGGATTAAGAGGGCGCGATCGACAGATTTTGTCTAATTGCGATAATTTATATTGATATATTTATGCTGCTAAAGTTTGACAAAATTAATAGTCAGGCAAAGCCTACCCCGCCTACTCTATAAAAACGCCTCTGATATATATATATATATATATATATATATATATATATATATCAGGCATATGTATACCTAACATTACTGATATGTACAGTCGTGCAAGGAAGTCATGAAGTTTTACTGTACATTGAGATGAAAACATTTGTGTGTACATTGAGTAAATATGAAATAAGAAAGAAGAGAGAAAAATAGATAAGAATAAACCTGTAAAATAGGAAAATATTTAAAATATGGGAAACTAAAAAAAAATTTAAAAATTGGGAAAAAAAATTGAAAATACATGAGCGAAGATGGGTACAATAAAGGCACATCCATGTATAAATACAAAATTTAGCAATGATAATCATAATACCATGTTATATTATTAGCTTGCATTTTACAATAATTATACGTGTATATATATATATATATATATATATATATATGCTACAAATCAGAATGGTTCCCTGAGATACTTTTATGTAATGCGCAGACCATGCATGGAACAGGGAACTCTTGTGGGATATTAAATCTACTATAGTGGACTATGGCAAATACTGAACCTTTTCTTTTCCATGATGGAAGCCCAACGCGGGCAACGAGTCACGAGCAAAGAGGCCCCGAAATATAGCTTCCCTTACCCGAGTTGTAGCACGTTAAAAGGACGTGTTAAGTGCCTTGAAAAGTGGACGCTCAAAGATTCCGGTTGAAGTTTAAGTTTTGGAGTTTGGTTAAAAATACAATAGTTACCCTTTTTCTTTGATGTATTCGATCCGACGTAAATGCAACGAGTTTGTTGCGTATATTGAGGTTCTGAATGTAGCTGCCTAAGTTAGCTTTAAATCCTAGACCGTGTCCCAAAGCTGGGTTCTATCTGCTCAGCATATTTACTTTGTAGATGGCTGATGAGGGAAGCTATAGGGATGAGGGAACAATAATGAGTGCTTGCTACATAAATAACACATAATTAGAGTTTTATGGGAAGACATAGAAATCGAAATGTTCACACACACACACACACACACACACACACACACACACACATGTCGAATTGCTATAACGGTATCTTGACTGAGGTAGATGTAGGCGAGAAAGAATGTCTACAATCACCGAGTTAAACTATGCGAAGGAAGTATGAAGGCCTGTACGCAAGATATGCTTTCTACGTACGATTGCTAAAAGAATGACGTAAAACTTCAATTGTTAAATCCTGACGAACCTGAGACTTGGTTGATTCCATTATTTATGGTTTCTTCATGATGGACTTGGTTGATTTTTAATGCTCAGTCTTTTAAGTTAATTTTTTTGACGTTTGTCTACATTATCGTGAGGGTCTTCATGAGGTTGATCGCTTTTTTAGGTCTTGGTAAGGAATGTTCCTTAACGCAAAAGGCGTCTCTCGTAACCTGATGCTGGTACCTAGAAAACCTTCTTCAGTTTAGATTTCTGTTGGGAACGAGAATTTGTGGTGTCTTACAGTAAACTGTGATGAATCTGTTTTTATTCATATTTACTCACATATTTGAGGAACGTATTAAAATTGTAGGTCTAAAAAGGAAATGTTTATGACTACCACTACACACACACATACTGTATATGTTTGTATTTTTATGAAGTTGTTAGATGCCTCCTGCCTATTTTCTAAATATTTTCTTTTTTATCAAATAAATTTATTTCTCTCATCATTCTCTCATCTCACGTATAAAGTATGAAATTTTATTTAGAATTATAATCTCGAGTAAATCAAAGAGAGAAATTGCTTTTTAATAATGCAACGTTTTGTCTGATCACCACAGACATTTTCAAGTGAGTGATTTAAATATTTGAGCTACCGACCAAATAATAGAAAATGAATGAAATATACAATTTTAAATTTAGTTAATGTATCTCTGAGATACGTTGTATGAAGTCTGAAATTTGAAATGAAGATTTTAGATTCCATTTTCATCCCCTAAACTGTCCAGTGTCCATCCATTTTAATCAAGACTAATCCAAAATAAAATTTCTTTAATAGAGAAAGAGGATCTTTTAAACGATTTCCCTCCTCCCCCCAACATACTCTTTTCAACAATCACCACCCTAATGTTGATCTTTTCAACTATATCCCCCCCCCCCCCCCAAAGTTTAAACTCTGCAAATTAACCAAAATAAGATAAGAAAACAATAACAACAAATTTATTATTTATTGCAAACGTATAATAAATAGAGAACCATTATTTACATAGGATAAAATATTTTAATATGCTCACATAAGTTATTAAAAGCATTTCGATTAAATCTATCACGCCATATAAACTCTTGCAGGTAACAGTGTAAGAAACCGCGCTTGCATCCCATCATTTCTTTAATGCGATGTTTATGCTTGTGCCACTAAGATTCTATGTGTTGCGTATGTACACCGTTTGGTTCAACAAAATTAACACTGCGATTTACAGTCCGGTGCTGGAATCCTAATCCTTAACCGGTTTGGTTAATTGAATGCCCGGTTAGGTCAACTGTACGCCCTTGACGATTGGTTAGGTTAAGTTGTGATATTTTCGTTAAAACTAACGAAAATATCACGACTTAATAACCAATCATCAAGGGCGTACGGTTGACCTAACCGGGCATTCAGTTAACCTAACAGAGTATTCAGTTAACTTAACAGGGCATTCAATTAACCTAACCGGGCATATACTTTATATATATATATGTGTGTGTGTGTGGTGTGTGTGTGTGTGGATCACACACATTTGTCTATGTCACACACATAATGTCTATCCATTACAAACGGGAACTCTACTGATGGGACTATATCTAACTATGACTGATCTTAGTTCCAGCGAAATCGCTTTGTATGAAAATAATTAAATAACACCTGTCTCACGTTGCACTTGTATCGCAAAGGTGCATCGTCAAAACAACAATAAGCATCAGAACCTTTAATACAGTTCGACAAAATATTTTCGCGACAGTTGATTTGCAAATATAAGAAAGTTGACTGCAAAACCCCATAATAGAATTTTTAAACCGAAAATATAACACTGGGGAACAAATTTCAAATTTTTGTCTATTGAATTAGATTTGACAGTTAGTTCTAGGTAATTTGGGTGCGCTGAGCACGAATGTTTACTCGGTTTTGCTCTATCAGGTCCTGATTTTGCTCAACACCCCTCCTCTTTCGTCGTATTCATAAAAAGGTTTTTTTCTCAATACTCGCTGTCTTTTGCAGTTACACATTATGCAACTAGGTTTTTATCTAGGTATTTGTACCTATTGTTATGGTATTGTTGTATTATGTATATTTTTATATGTAACACCCTAAAAATATTTTTAATTTTGTCATTTTTAACCCATTTTAATATTAGTAAATTAAGCTAAAAATATCATAGAATTCTAAAATTTTCTCGAGCGTTCCTGTTCTCTGTAGAGTATTCTAGAGGGACAACTAAAATATATAAAAGCGACTCGTTTCCAGAGTTAATCAGTCAATTCAATCAGTCAGTCAGTCAGTCAGTCAGTCAGTCAGTTGAGTTAGTTAATTAAGTTTGGGCATTAACATAATTTTGAATTGGCATATGATTTAGTGAGTAATTTTGTCATCGTGATTTAATAGTTGATTTAATTAGACGTAATTTATATTGTACCTACTCATCCGTGTTTCTAGTTTAATTTCATAGATTGTAAGTACCTATTTCATAATAAGTACCTATTTAAACTAATTTTTGTGTTTATATTTCAGATTTTCTTAAATTTATATGAATTAAGGGCTTTAAATACCTTTACAAATTGGCAGAACAATCAAGCAATATGTCATCAAGCACTAGAAAGTTCAAATGCAAAAACAACCCTGATTCCTTCTGTTATATATGTGGAAATTTTACACTTCCACATCAACGAGCAAATATAACTGACTTCGTAAAAAGAGCTTACTTAGCTTATTTTGGCATAAAACTGGGGGACCAAGATAAATCGTGGGCTCCACATAAAGCCTGCACTATATGCATTGAAAGACTGCGACATTGGACGAAGGGTTCGGATTCAAAAATACCTTTTGGAGTTCCGATGGTAAGTTTATGATTTCATAAAACTACGTAATTTAATCACTAGTATACTGTAACTTACCTAAATGTAATTGTAACTTAGGTACATAAACAAAAATTTACAGAAAATGTTTATAAGAATCTCAAATATTGCATAGGTTGAAACACATAGAAATGTTAAATGTTTGGGTGATAACTTTTGATAAAATTCATAAAAACAAGTCTCTCGTCGCTTTTGTTAACGCTTTACAATTTTTTTCCATATCAGGTGTGGCGAGAGCCTACTAACCACGAGACCGATTGCTACCTTTGCTTTGTCAAGACTTCGGGCTTCACTAAGAAAAATAAACATTGTATCGAGTACCCAAATTTCGACACCGCGATACGACCTGTGCTACATTCAAATGAGATCCCCATTCCAAAATTTAAGGGTCTGCCAACTCAAGAATTAGTTGAAGATGTTCCTGAAAATATTGTTATGCACTTTGAGGAGTCAGACACCGATTTTGACCCCAGCGTATTTGAAAGTCAAAACGATCCGCAAAAGTTTAACCAGGCCGAGTTGAATGATCTTGTAAGGGATCTAAATTTGCCAAAAAAGGCTGCGGAAATTTTAGCTTCAAGACTTAAAGAGAAAACTTGCTTACTTCAAACACATACATTCATTTTACAGAAAAAGAGAAGAAGAACTTGTTAAATATTTTAGAACAGAGGATAGTTTAGTATATTGCTGCGACATAGTTGGTTTGTTAAAGAAGATGGGGGTTGAGTCTTACGATGCAAATGATTGGCGCTTGTTTTTAGACAGTTCGAAAAGAAGTCTTAAGTGTGTGTTGTTGCATAATGGCAATCTATACGGCTCGATACCGATTGGGCACTCAACAAAATTAAAAGAAAAGTATGAACATATAGAAAAGGTTTTAAATCTTATCAAATATAGGGAGCACGAGTGGATCATATGTGTTGACTTAAAAATGGTTAATTTTCTGCTAGGACAACAAGGAGGGTATACTAAATATCCCTGCTTCCTTTGCTTATGGGACAGCAGAGCCAAGGAAGAACATTATTTCAAACAAATCTGGCCAGCACGAACATCACTTACTGTCGGAGAAAAAAACGTAATTAATCCACCTTTAGTGAGCAGAGATAAAATCATATTTCCTCCTCTGCATATAAAACTAGGCCTCATTAAACAATATGTAAAAGCTTTAGATACGAACGGCGAGTGTTTCAAATACATAACTTCAAAATTTCCAAGTTTAAGTTATGAAAAAATCAAGGCAGGAATTTTCGACGGTCCACAAATAAGAACAATGATTAAAGACAGCAATTTTCCTAATGTCATGAATGAACGCGAAAAAAATGGCTGGTTCTCATTCGGACTTGATAGAAAACTTTTTAGGCAATTATAGGGCAGATAACTACGAAGAAATCGTAAAAAAACTTTTAAGGGACTACAAAGAGTTAGGTTGCAATATGAGCATAAAAATGCATTTTTTGAATAGCCATCTTGACCAATTTCCAAGTAATTTAGGTGATGTAAGTGACGAACAAGGGGAGAGATTCCACCAAGATATCAAAATTATGGAGGAATGGTACCAAGGCCGCTGGGATTCCCACATGATGGCTGATTACTGCTGGTACTTGAAAAGAGACCTGCCATCAACAAGCAAATACGCTAGAAAGTCTTACAAAAGAAAATTTTTGCCACAGTGAAAGCTTCATATCTGTTTGTTTTTTTATTTTAAGTCATTTCTATCGTTATAATGTAATTTTACTGTAGTTTGAACTGCTTGTATTCATGAAACTTGAAAAAAAAATTTAACACATGACTTAATTTTTTAGTCCTAATTTGAAAAATCTGGAAAATGGCACATAGGCTGTCGACAAGAATCAGGACAGGACCTGATAGAGCCAAACCGAGTTGAAATTCGTATTCAGCGCACCCAAATTACCTAGAATCAAGTGTCAGATATCATTCAATAAAATACGTGTTGCCCAGTGATAATAGATTATAATAGAATTTTCAAGATATGTATCTTATGTACATATCTTAAAAATTCTGTTATGTAAGTAAGATAAGTAAAACCTGTTAAATTATCTTCCCCCTAATATTGACCTTTTAAACTATGTTCTCCCCCTCTCTGAAGCGGGGGGGGGGGGGGGGGGGTAGTTTAAAAGATTCGAAAAAGATACGTTGAGACGACGTTGACTACGAATACATCGACCCGGGGATCGAGACCCAGTGACGGCAGCCGGCGCCCAGCAAAACTCAGTTGTTCATCCTTCCACACAATAAGAAAGTGGTTGGTAGATAAGTGGGTACCCTGGGTGGCCTAGTGGTTAAAACGCTGGACTGCTGGTGGGGCGCGGTTCGGATTCCACGTTAAACTGTATGTCTAAGGTGGAGTGAAAAGCTTGATCTTCGTCAGAATGAACAATTCGTGCGGAAGCAAACAAAGGATAATTATTAATAATAATTAATAATAATAATAATAATAATTGTGTTATAACTTTTCCAAAAGGTGGAGTTATTCTAAAGCTTTTTAATACCAGAACTGTTAAAGCTATAAATTATAGTTTAACTGTATTTCACGCGGCAAATTTGGAAGAACATCTGAAAAGACGAGCAAGAAAGAAGATGTTCTTTTTTCATTAAACAAATTTTAAAATCTGTACAAAATTCAACAGATAAAATTCTAAATCAATATGAAAACTATTAAGGGATACATCGTGGCCACATGGCAACACTGCTTCCAAGGCCGGACTAATCATTCATGAGGCCCTGGGCTGGAAATTTCAATGGGACCCATGTTTCAATGTTTCCAAACCCCATTCATGAACAAAACTCAGTACAGTACTGGGATCACCTGAAGATCAGGGCCCCAAGCCTTCGTTAGTTAGCCTTATAAAGCTAACTAAAGAAGGCTGGGGGCCCTGATCTTCAGGTGATCCCAGTAATGTAATATATCAAATTTCTATTTTCAAATTGCACAATTAACCGAACAAATCAAACACTACATATCAAATGTTCACTTTTCTGTCTTTCATTAACGAAAAAGATTCCAAGAAAACTCGCCACTTTTAGGTTAAAATTACCAATTTTCGCCACTTAATTTATTTCTGGTCTTTTCCAAAATATTTAATAAAATAATAATTTAATAATAAATATAATAATAATAATAAAATGAACATTAATGAGGATAATTTCTACTATTCGGTAACTAGCGAATGGTGTGGGGAGCCCTCTGAGCCTCGAGGCCCATGGGCTCCAGTCCAGTTTGCCCATGCGTTAATCCGGTACTGACTCCTTCCCGCTAAATCAGCGAGATAAAGCGACGTTGGGTCTGTTCAATAGTTGGATTGGGGACCCAGCTCTGCGTTCGGATGATGTAGCGACACGTAGATGGTTCGGATCTCGCGTAAAGCTGTAGCAGATACCCTCTGTCACGTGACCTTTAGCGTTACGGAGGTTAAAAACCTCAATCATTATTTTGAAAAATGTCACAAAAACCAACTAACACTCAGCGTAGACCAATTGCTGAACTGAACCAGCGACCGTAGTTCAGTGGGTAACACCATTTCCCTATAAGCGAAATGAAGACATTGAGGTCGGAGATTCGAATCCCGATGATGCTGATAATAATAATAATGCGAGAGTTAGAGCAATGGGCCGCATTTACTTGGCCTTGGCACTGTGCCAATTTCTGGCCCTCCTTAATGAACTGAATACTTTTGTTTACACTTCGATGAACCACATAAACAGGTCCTATTTCACTTGGAGCGACGAGGCTTAAAAGACCCAATAAAAGTGGGTATGGAGGATGGGATAGAATGGCTAATACGCAAAATTCAACTTCATTCATGCGACGACATTTACAGGGAACTTCGATTAGTAGAATGACTGGAATTGCCTGAATAATTGTACGAACGAAATCGAATTTAATGATGTCGGCATTCGACCTTATGCAGGTCGGTCTTGTTTTAGATCGACCTTATGCAGGTATATGCATTTCATATGAAAATGAAAAACTGCTCAATATTTTAACTTAAATTGAGTAACCCATATAGGCCCTATATATATATTTCAGACTGTCAATGAAAATGACTGACCTGCCCTAACCGGGCACAATGTAACGTAACGTAATATAACGTAACCTATCCAAACTGAAATTAACCTAGAATTTAAATTAACATGAATTTAACTGACATGCATAAGATCGAAATTTTCGACATTATGCAAATTCAGAAATTTTGTGTCGCCATTGCTCCACTACACCAAAATAGGATTAATGATTTGTGTTGTTTAATCTTCGTAACGCCAAGGACCACATGACGGAGGGGACCTAAGAGCTTTATATGGGGATGGTATATAGCAGTGGTATTTAACCTGCGGGTAATTACACCTCGGGGAGTAATTCGGCTTTTTCGGTGGGGGGGGGGGGGGTAAACGAGCTGGCGCCACTGTCCAAAAAAAAGCTGAGTTACGGTTCCGCTAAAACTTGTTATTCTTTCCTAATATTCATTTTTTCATATTTGCCATTTAAAAATGGGAGGGGGGGGGCGGTAATTACGGTTTTGTTGGATAGCTCAAGGGGGTAACAGTGCGAAAAGGGTTAAATACTACTGGTATAGAGCCACGGGCTGCTATATATCACCTGACCACAAAGTACACTTCCCCATCGGACCATCTAACTATTGTATAAACCGAATCATACTTAATCTCGCGTGAAAATTACATTAATTATCTCTTATTTGCATTATTTTAAAAATGCCTTCAAAATGCTAAGATTTTTTGTATGTTTTTTCTCTGGATGAGGTCATTAAAACATTTTAAAGCAATCTGCGGCAAACTGAGAGGATACTATTAGATATAGATTAGATTTCAACTTCGGTTTATCATTTCACTCCTTGATACCTGGTTTCTACATTTAGTCACGGAGAATATAAAGGAAAAATCACAGTGAAAAAGAAGTCAGTACTGGACGTGCAGTGAAAGGAGGAGCATGTGTCGGGTTTTGCTCTCATTCCCAGTAATAACCGTTACGAGCTGATGAAGTTTCGCCCTCACTTCTTGATTCATGTAACAGAATAATATAGTACTTATCATCTGAACTCGAAATTGAATGCCATAAATAAGTAAGTACTTTTTACGTTATTTTAATTATTCATTATTTTTATTTGATATTTTTAGTCATAATTGTGAATTTTTATTTACTTAAAAAAATGTTGATTTCGCATTAGAAGGTTTTGTCATCTTATTAAACATAACATAGAGAAGTTAATATCACAAGATAATAAATAATGTATAGAGATAAGCAACGAAGACTATATATATATATATATATCTACGTAACCATCTCGCTCCCCATACTATATATATATATATATAGTATGGGGAGCGATATATTATATACAGTATATATCAATAAACCGAACAAGAAAGTTATTAATCATTAACACTGTAAAAAAAAAAAAGTGACTGAAATAATGTTTCAAATCGTTTCAAAATATCTGGAATGAAATTCCTTCATTTTTATAGCGAAAAAAAATGTGGAATTTCATGACCGCTTCTTGAGCCGATTGTCAGCATCCCAAATGATATATTATATATTATATATATATATATATATTATTTTTGGATCATCTCAAGAATAGCGAACCCAACACCTGCAGGGTTCGCTATTCTTGACAAGGGAATTTTTGGGTTCGCTATTCTTGACATGGTAAAATTGGGTTCGCTATTCTTGACATGGGAAGTCCTCAAGGACGTTTTCATAACTTCAGACGGTAGGTTTATGTTTCCCAATTTTAAGTAATTAGTTAAGGACGTATTAAATGCTTTTATATTAGTCTTTTTTTATTTAACCAAACTAGCACGACTTAACCTAACCAATCGTCAATGCCGTACAGTATAAAGAATCCTCTTCTCTTAATATATAAAAATAAATAAATAAATAAAAATTTATTGTTTTTTATTTATTTTTTTAGGTTAATTGTACGCCCTTGACGATTGGTTAGGTTAAGTCGTGATAGTTTGGTTAATTTTTGCTATTCTTGACATGGGAACTTTTGGGTTCGCTATTCTTGACAAGGGAATTTTTGGGTTCGCTATTCTTGACATGGTAAAATTGGGTTCGCTATTCTTGACATGATCCTTATTTATATATATAATTATATATATATATATTATATATGTGGGAATGAACTCGGAATGGTTCCCCGAGTTTTTTATGATACACACAGACCGTGCATGGAACAAGGAACTCTTCTGGGAAAATTAAATCCACTATAGTCCGAATAAGTAATGGTAAATGACAAACACTATAGTTTTTTCTTTTTCATGATGTTACCCCGACGTGGGCAACGTGTCACTCGCAAAGAGGTCCCAAAAATATAGCTTCCCTCACCAGCTATCTGCAAAGCAGATAGGATCCAGCTTTGGGACAGGATCTAGGGTTTAAAGCAGCCTAGCCCCGCTACATTTAGAACCTCAATATAAGCGAGTCTTTGCTTATATTAAGGTTCTAAATGTAGCGGGGCTAGGCTGCTTTAAACTCTAGATCCTGTCCCAAAGCTGGATCCTATCTGCTTTGCAGATAGCTGGTGAGGGAAGCTATATTTCTGGGACCTCTTTGCGAGTGACACGTTGCCCACGTCGGGGTAACATCATGAAAAAGAAAAAACTATAGTGTTTGTCATTTACCATTACTTATTCGGACTATAGTGGATTTAATTTTCCTAGAAGAGTTCCTTGTTCCATGCACGGTCTGTGTGTATCATATATATATATATATATATATATATATATAATATAACAACACCATTATTGATGCACTTGAAAGTAATGAAAACTATGATGTACTATATACAGACTTAGCTAAAGCGTTCAGACAAGTGTGACCATGGAATCATAATACATAAACTGAAATATATGTGAATAACAGGAAAAGTAGGGAAATGAATATATAATTTCCTTAGTGAGCGGCGACAAGTCGTTACAGTACAAAGAGTATCTTCATCAGAATCAGAGGTCCTCATTTCAGTACCACAAGGAACGGTATTAGCTCCACTACTCTTCATAATCATGTTAACTGACATAGATGAGGACGTTACCAGAGACAGCACAGTAACATCCTTTGCGGATGACACAAAGATCAGTAGAAAAATAAGAAACCCAGACGGATCAAGTAAAGATAAGCACCCCCAACCTTTTTTAGTTAGCTTTATAAGGCTAACTAACGAAAATATCACGACTTAACCTAACCAATCGTTAGGTCAACTGTACGCCCTTGACGATTGGTTAGGTTAGGTCGTGATATTTTCGTTAGTTAGCCTTATAAAGCTAACTAAAAAAAGGTTGGGGGTGCTTATCTTTACTTGATCCACCCAGACGATATAGGATCTCTACAAACCGACATAAACAGAATCTACAAGTGGACGGAAGACAACAATATGAAGTTTAACACCGAGAAATTTCAGCTGTTACGGTATGGAAAAAGAGAAGACCTAAAATACATAGAATATTATAACCCAAATGGACAGGAAATTCAGAGAAATTCCAGAGCAAAAGATTTAGGGGTTGTAATGACAGATAATGCGAAATTTGAAACACAAAATAAGATAGCAGTAAACAGAGAAAAGAGAATAACGGGACAGATATTGAGAACCTTTAAACGAAGGGATAGGAAGGTAATGATTCCTCTACTGAAAACCCTGATCATACCCAAATTGGGTACTTGTAGGTTATCTCCCCCCCCCCCCCCCCACACCAATTTTGACAGAATATTTTCGTTAAAACTAATGAAAATATCACGACTTAACCTAACCAATTATCAAGGACGTACAGTTGATCTATTATTAATTATAACATTGTTTGTTTCTGGAATAGTATTTACTATTTACTAATAGATCAACTGTACGCCCTTGATAATTGGTTAGGTTAAGTCGTGATATTTTCGTTAGTTTTAATGAAAATATTCTGTCAAAATTGGTCAGGGAGAGGGGGGGGGGAGATAACCTACAAGTGCCCCAAATTGTAATACTGCTCGGTCCAAACATCCCCATATAAAAAAGAAGACATTAGACAGCTGGAAGGGATCCAGAGAAACTTCACAGCCAAGATCAACGAGTACAAAGAACTAAATTATTGGGAAAGGTTACGCGAACTAGACCTATATTTACTGGAAAGGAGAAGAGAGATATACACCATTAGTCCATTATTTACACTTGGAAAATAATGGAGAAACTAGTCCCTAATCTTACTCTAAACCTTATAACTCTCCAAACAACAGTGGAAAGTAGAAACGGTAGATTGTGTCGTATTCCCAAATTGAAGGCGAGACAGAAAACATCCTTAACCCTGAAAGAAAATAGTTTTGTGGTGAGGACCAAAACTGTTTAATCAGCTGCCCAAAGACCTAAGAAACACGAAAAGTGTTGCAGTGGACATCTTCAAAAGAAGACTAGACGCCTGGCTCAGAACAATCCCCGATGAGCTGGGCGTACCTGGCTATGTGAGGTGGAGAGCACAAGAAACCAACTCACTATTTCACCAGGCCAACTCGAGAAGAGCGGCGACAAGCTTGACCTTCGCGAAATGAGGAATTATCGCGCGGAACCTTTGTAAGGTTGTAAGGTAAGGTAAGGTGTATATATACAGGGCCGGATTAAGGCCAACTGATGCCCTAAGCACAGCCCAACAATGGTTCCCCCTCGACCCTTCCATTGTCTAACTGACAAGACATTAAGACTCAATAAGTGCTGAATGTGAAATAATAGATTAAAAATTCAGTTTTCTTCCAGGCCATCCCCCAGGCCAGACCCCACAACTATATTAAATATAACCTGTTTTTTAATTTTATTTATTTAACACTAAATAGCAGTAAGCAATATAAGCAAATTATTTACTTATAACTAGGGCAACAGGAAAAATGCAAATTTTCAACACTTTATTCATTTTTTTAAAAACTGTTATAAGGGAAAAATGCAAATACAAAAATTTATTGAAAACGATTCTTTCGACAGAAATCGATGTTGGTGATCAATTTTTGAAAAAAGAAATTCTAATGAAGAAATATCATTATTTGTACGAAACAAAACATCTTTTATTCCATTGCTTTCTAACCTTGAAGATACATAGCATTTCAACATACATGGATCAAAAGATGCAAAATAATGCTTATTGTTGCCTACTTATAACTTTATACTTTAAAAAGTTTTCTCTGTGGTGCCCCCTTCCCTTGGTGCCCTAAGCACGTGCTTATTTTGCTTAATGGTTAATCCAGGCCTGTGTGTATATATATGTATATATATATATATATATATATATATATATATATTATATATATATACCGGGTGGCCCATAATTCAGGAACCATAGAAATAATTGTATTTTTTTCCTAATAATTCTTGTACTTTCTAAAAATGTTTTTTTTTTTCTTTATTTTCTTTTTGATGAAAAAAATCGAGTGGAGCGATATCTGGTGATCTGGGTGGTCATTCGATAGGACCTCTTCGGCCAATCCATCTGTTGAGAAACGTTTTATCAAGGTATTTGCGAACGTGCATGGCAAAATGAGGAAGTACACCGTCTTACTGAAAAAAACATGCCACGTCGTTTGTTTATCGGTACGTCATCCAGGTAATTCATCAAAAAGAAAATAAAGAAAATAAAACATTATTAGAAAGCACAAGAATTATTAGAAAAAAAATACAATTATTCCTATGGTTCCTGAATTATGGGCCACCCGGTATATATATATATATATATATATATATATATATATATATAGAGAGAGAGAGGAGAGAGAGAGAGAGAGAGAGAGAGAGAGCATTATAACGGTGCAAATTCAATAAAATGCTAAAATCCACAAAATAAAATCTAAAAGAATAAAAATTAAATTTTATTTAGAATTCATTATAATCTTGAGTAAATGAAAGAGCGAAATTGCTTTTTAATAATCCAACGTTTCGTCTGAAAAAGACAAACATTTTCAAAAGAGTGATTTTAAACAGTTGAGCTACCGAAAAAATAATATAAAATAAAGAAATTATATATATATATATATATATATATATAAAGTAATAATATAAAATGAATATCTTGTTTTTTGATAATGATATTTCATCATTTGGATAGGAATAAAAGTTGAAGTGAGAGCAAGGTCACACATAAGAGAGTTGGAGAAACGTTATGCCTCTGGCAGTTGAAAACGTCTGGATACAGACCATATCGAAGATTCTTTAGATAAATAAAAGTGGGTTAAAAAATCTAAGAAAAATCTATCGGGTTTTTTTTTTTATTAAGATTATTGGTGGGTTTTGTTTTTTTTATCAAATAGGATTCGACCAATTTCCTCCTATCACTGTTATTAGCGTTAAGAAGGATGTAAGAATTAGTAATATCTGGTCACATTCCAAGCGATGCTTATGCAAGGCTGAATTGTCATCGACGATATTTAGACTATAGCCTATTTACGTTGATAAAGACGACGTTTAAAGTCAATGGTCTCCCCAACACAACATTTAGAGCAGTTCAAACCTGAGATTTTGTAAACCCCGATGTTAGAAGTCCGCTCCGGTCGTTCGTCCTTTCGTAGAAAACTACGATTAGTGCAAGGTTGCTTTCAGATAGAATAACTTATTACGATAAATTGGATTTTAATCCCCTCCAAGTTTCTCAACGCAATTTTAATAAGGATCTTAAACTTTTATTTAAGGATTTTCAGCATATCTTTTAAATCAATTTTTGTCTTTCTCTTCTAAGCTACCTTATTTTTACGATTTATCTAAAATGCATAAGCTACTTGTGCCGTTGACACCAATTATATCCAACGCAGGTAGTGCTAATTGTAAACTTGCCAAGTAGCTTTCCAAAAAACTTTCTTTATTAATAGGTAATATTTTTTCTAATGCCCGTATAAAAAATTCAACAGACTTTATTAATAAAATTAGTGATATCGATATTGACAGCAAACAGATAATTAGTTTTGATGTAGTCTCTCTTTTTACTGAGGTTCCTTAAGAGATAACTTTAGAATATTTCGAAGAGTTTCTCATTGAAAGAAGCATTCAACTTGCCTTACCCACTTCCCTTTTTATAAGATCAATTAGACTGTGTTTGTCACATTCTTTTTTCACTTTCAACAATTTATTTTTTCGGCAGAAGGAAGGCAGAAGGAAGGCCTCAGTATGGCCTCCCACTTTCAGCTACCATTAGTATGGCCTCCCCCTTTCAGCTACCCTCAGTATGGGCTACCCCCTTTCAGCTACCCTCAGTATGGGCTACCCCCTTTCAGCTACCCTCAGTATGGGCTACCCTCTTTCAGCTACCTTTAGTATGGCCTCCCCCTTTCAGCTACCCTTAGTAACATATTTATGGAGTTATTTGAAAGGAAGTTTCTTCCTGATATTATTGATTCATCTGTATATTGGTATCGCTACGCGTTCTTTCTCCTTCCTGCAGAATCCGATCCTGATGTCATTCTCGACTGATTAAATAATATCTTGCCCCTATAAAGTTCACTGTTTTATACAAAATTTATACAAAATTCCCTGTTTGCATAATCAAGTTATAAGATCTAATAATAATAAACCCGAGTTTACTGTTTCAGGAAAATCACTCATTCTAACTCTTATATGTTCACTGGCTTTCGTTTCATAGTTCCTTTACAAAGAGAGGCATCGTTATTGGTACGTTTTTAAGAGATTTTAGGATTTGTATCCCCTCGTATTTGGATACTGAGTTCGCTTATATCAAAGAAACTTTCACTAAATTACAGTAGGTTATCCCGATATTTTTACCGAAAAAGCACTCGGTTCTGCTTGAAAACGTTTTATGACAATAACTCCTCTACTAAGGATTTTAAAGATGTTTTAGTTATTCCTTCCAGTTCAGTCATTTCGTAATAGTTTACCTTCCGATCTTCAAACAGTTTCTAAAGTACTTCGCACAACTCGTAAAGTTTTACGAAGGAGCCAACCACCGGAGCGGGCCTCTAACAATGGAGTTTACAAAATCCAATGTTTGAATTGCTCCTCTAAATGTTATATTGGGGAAGGCCATTAACTTTAAAAGTCGTCTTTATCAGCACAAATATAGTCTAAATATTGCCGATGATAGCTCAGCCTTACGCAAGCATCGCTTGGAATGTGACCATAATATACAGATATTACTAATTCCTACCTTCTTCTTAATGCTGATAATAGTGATAGGAAGAAATTGTTTGAATTCTATTTGATAAAGAACACCGATAATTTTAATGTAAAAAAACGGTATATATATATATATATATAGTCCTTAGATTTTTTAACCCACTTTTATTTACTTAAAGAATCTTCCATACGGTCTGTATCCAGACGTTCTCAGTTGCCAGAGGCATAAAGTTTCTCGAACGCTCTTATCTGTGCCCTTTCTCTCACTTCAGTTTTTATTCCTGCCCGAAAGAAGAAGGAAATACCCTCTAAAAAACTTTGCAGTTAACTTTTAATTTAATTTTTAATTTTACAAAATTTTATAAAATTTTCTTTTGGGAATTTTACTATTATATACAGTATATATATATATATATATATATATAACAACGTGATATAGCCTTTGGGGCAAGACTTTTGGGACACACTGTATATACGGTATATACACACATTATTTTCGGAGAAAGTGCTTTTTTTTATCTCGGTTTAATGAAGTTACATATAAAACCAAATGCGTTCACATACAAATTCTCGTCCAGACTAAAAATTGAGGTCGGTCAGTTTACATTCTCACATAACTGGAGACCCACATCTTACTGAAATACATTATGCATACATACATACACTATATATATATATATAATTTTCGGGGTATTCAAGACGACAGACACCCGTCTCAGTTTGCCCCTGCCTATAAGATAGAGAAAGCGCTTGTAGTTTCAGAATGTATTCCTATGAAGTTGTTTGTGGCGTTTGCATCCACTGTGGGTGTGGTGTGGTTTGGAACTCATAGTAAACTGTATTGGTCCCCGTTACTATGAACGTGGAAAGCTAAATCGATTCACTGAACTTCACTCAGAAGAAGTGACGTCGAGGACAGAATTTCAGCAATGATATAAGATCAAGTAATGTCTGCGTTTTTTTATTGTAAAACCTCAAGCGTCATACCTGGTGTGTATATAACTATATATATATATATATATATATATCCAAGTAGCGTCAACAGTAAGCCACCATTTTTACCATTTAGGTCGGATTTTATAAATAAGTTGTATTTTCTTGTACAACCTACTTTTTTGAGGTTAGGGTGGGTTAGATTAGGTTAACTCGGGTTAATCTAACATAACCTAAAACAAATTAGAGGGTGTGTAAAGGTTGAGGAAGTATAAAGGATGACTTATTTGACTTCGATTTTTTTTTTTTAATTAAAATTCTAACGCGGGTAAAATTGAAAAAATAATCCACAGGCCCGTGAATGAAAACTTTGTAAGAGTTGTTTTCTTACTAATAACTGATTTATATAATTCAACTACGCTGATTTCGAGTAAGGTGTCCATTTTTTTTTTTTCTATCACATAAGGATTTTGTGCAAACTGGAAGGGAAAAAACAACAACATAAATATTATTTATTTCAGTTTACATTAGGTACCTATTTCGATTTGTTATACTAATTACAAATGCAAACAACTTTAAAAAGAAAGAAGATTATTAACGTTAATTACGTATTCATCTTTATTTGTCCTGAGTTTTCTTGCGAGATCTATTTATGCCTTTTAGTCCCGAATGTACGCGCTCTTCCTTTTCTTTTATGTAATAATTCTGGAGTATTCCGTTCAACATTCAGCAGTAATCACCCATCATGCTGATATCCCACCTTCCCTGATATCTCTTCTCCATTTTTTTGATGTCTTGGTGAAACCAAGCATTTATAAGCAGTATTTTTTAATAAAAATTTAATGAAAATTACTTACATACGTAATATGAAATATGACATTTTGTGAAAAATCTGTACGTGATGGCGAAAAATGAATATTATTTTTTGAATCAGCGTGCATATTTACTTACTTTTATTTACTTAAAGAATCTTCCATACGGTCTGTATCCAGACGTTCTCAGTTGCCAGAGGCATAACGTATCACTATGTAAGTGATAAAATATTTCGGACAACAAAACCATCGCAGGCCTGTGATAAATAATCATTGTATAAGGTAAAAAAGCGCTTTCTCTGACCTTTCTCAGAGTAAAAAACAGTCACAGACGAGAATTTGCACAGATGTTCGACCACCTTGGGCCTTTATGATTATATACCGTATATATAATTAAAAAATATTATGGTTCAAATTTTAACAATAATAGTTTTTAATATGTATAATGTAACATAAATGTTTTTATATTTTATTGTTTTTTGCCTCTGATGATGGGATATGTGTATGCCGAAACGTCTGTAATAATTAAAGACTGAAGGATATTCTCTATCTCTCCGGTGTTCCTATTTATTATCAAATTGCATTTTCTCGCAACCAGCCGGTGGTTGATATATATATATATATATATATATATATATATATATATATAAAATGATGAGAGAGAGAGATTGTAACCATGTAATAATTTGTGAGAAATAATAATCCTGGAGAAGGGCCAGAAATTGGCACAGCGTTCAATCCAACTAATGCGGACTACTGTTCTAGCTCTTGCATTATTATTATTAACTTCACCGGGGTTCGAATCTCCGACCTCAGTGTCTTCAGTTCGCTTATAACGAAACGGTGTTTGTTACCCATTGCGCTACGGACGCTGACTATATACATACTGCACATACATTGGTTCTCTCTCCCCATTCTAAACAGACAAAACGTGATGTTAAGCTAATTAACATTTCCAAACCCTAACGAACATTAAGGTTGTGTACCCGCAGTCCCGCACTTATTACAAATGAGGAAATACAACTCGTAAAGGATGTCTTCCGAGCCCTCGGTTGTCCGATTAGCTTTACGAATAAGACGTGCAGAATACTTTCCGCAAAAATTATTTTATAAGCTTAACGACTGCCCTAATAAACTCGCTCCATTAAACCTACTTATCATTCTGTCTGCTATGGCCGAGACTGTGAATTATTTCCTTGTGTAATAATTTGAGCGTTGTTTTTGATATCGTACGCACCTCACGGAACGTGCTAAGCCCAAGTTCAACCGAAGTAGGATTTGTATCCCGAGTAAAATAATTTCCAATATTTTAACGTTCCCGATAAACCAAACGGCACCAGATGTTTACACTTCTTCCGCGTCTGCGGACGTCGCTTTATTTGTTCAAGGAATTATTAAAAATGACTATTCGTTTTGCGTTCTTATTCAAATTGTAAAAATAAACTAAGTGAAAATACAAAACTTCAGATATATAAATTCCTTTGCTTTGCTAGGAAATAAAAAAATGAGTGATGACGTCAACATACTCGTCCATAGTTACAAACTCACAAGCTCCTTACCAACGACACATCAAAATTTGTATATTATTTTGAAACAAAAATATATATATATTAGTGATGTATCGGATGTCAGATTTCAGACATCCGCGGATGCGGATGTTCATGCATAAATTTGTCAGCTTGATAATATGATAGTTTAAATTAATACTTAATTTATTAATTGACTTTCGATTTTTGGTTAATTATAAATATTAGATATTCGACAATATTAGATATTAGATTATATTATTTTGTAATTAGAATTTTTTTTACATACACCCTTCTCTTTTTGGACGAGTTTTCGCCACACAACTGTGTGTTACCAGGATGCGGGACGGGGACCCAACTCGTCTTGCATCCCACCAACCACTTTCCCCAACCACCACCCTTTGGAAAGTAGTGTGCTTATGACATTGTTATATATTGTAGCATGAACAATTAATTATACAAATACACAACAGGCATCCTCAGTTACATTAAAGATCAAATGAAGGCTGCGCAAGTTTCAGTATTTGAACTGAATGAGGGGCAAATTGTGCCTCAAAAATAGCAATTTAGTAATTAGTACACACCCGCACATCCGCTTTCCGCAGTTGCGGATGTTGAATTTTATGCGGGTGCGGATGCGGCATACACTAATATATATATATATATATATATATATATATATATATATATATATGTGTGTGTGTGTGAAATAATACATACATTTCATAGAAAAAGCGCGCTTCCTCATGCGTATTATTTCATATACGAGATCCCATTGTTACACCAAGGAGATTTTAATTAAATGCTGCCATTACTTCGAGTGCGGCGGTTGACAAGTAAAATGCCTCTGAACGCAAAAGCGTTATGCGTTTCCTTGGTTTAAATATATGACAGGTTGAGTTATCTTTTACTCTGTTGTCGTAGTATTAAGATGGAGGTTGTGCTCTATATATTTTGTTTTTCTTCTAGGCAGGAAGGAGGGACCAAGGTCGAGTGCCCGCAAAAAAATTCTTCCCATAGAGGAAGAAGAGAGTTAAAATCAAGGTCCAAGATTTTCGAGATGCGTGGACACTCTGCGTTTGAAAGTTTGGACTTTATAGACAGGGGGAAAGATGGGCTGAGGAAGATTGTTCCAGAGTCGACCGGTTCAGTAGATGAAAGATTGAAAATACCGATTAACTCTTTGCTAGAGAGTTGGACAGAAAAGGAATGAAAATGTGTCGAAAGTCTGGTACTACGTTCTCTCCTTAAAGGAGGAGACATGCAGTCAGAGAGTTCAGAAGAGGAATGTCCGTTATAATAGCAATAGTAAAGAGAGAGTGAGGCAACATTGCGGCGAAGAGAGAGAGGTTGAAGACATTCAGTAAGAGGCAGGGAAGTGATGAGATGAAAAGCCTTTGGTTCCACTCGGTCAAGCATAGTTGTGTAAATTGAGCCACCCTACACATGGGAAGCGTACTTCATACAGAGGCGGACAAAACCCCTGTACAGAGACAGCAACTGAGCCGGAGTGAAGAAACTGCGGAGCCGATACAATACACCTAATCTCTTAGAAGCTGTTTTAGAAAGAGAGTATATGTGACCTTTCCAGAACAGATCACGAGAAAAGGAAATCCCAAAGAATGTTGAGACGAGAGGAAAGATTGAGTTGTATGTTGTTGAAAGTAAGGGGATAGTCGTGTGGAAGATTGTGACGAGTAGACAGATGAAGGAACTAAGATTTCGAGGCATTGAAAGCCACAAGGTTTTCTCTGACCCAATCAGAGACAGTAGAAAGATCAGAGGTCAGGTGTATCATAGCCGTCCCACACGAAGCATTGAGTGTCTATTGAGAGGGACGCTTTGTGAAGCGGATCGAGAAGTGAAAGGTAGAATCATCGTCATAGGAGTGGATAGGACAGGAAGTGCGACTTAACAGATCATTGATAAATTAAAGGAAAAGAGTGGGTGACAGGACAAAACCCTGAGGAACACCATTGTTAATAGATTTAGAAGAATAGTGGCCATCTACAACCGCAGCTATAGATCGGTCAGAAAGGAAATTAGAGATGAAGGCACAGATAGAAGGATAGAAACTATGGAAAAAATAGGTCCTGCTCCAACCAGAGTAGCCTAAACACAACCTAGGCTACGTTGGAGATGAAAGACCTAGGCCAAAGATGAACCAGCCTAGCTATTTGTCCATAAACAGGACTTCCATACTCTTTTGTTAAACAATTACAGCTGAAATGTCAGCTTATTTAACCTAAATTTAATAACCGAAGGGAAATTTATGAACTTCTTACCTTGAAATTTTATATAAGTTTTATTTCTTGACACCAATAATGAACATATTTATTCGGGCTTCTTTCGTCTCGCGCCTCCCCGTCCTCCCTACTATTCTGCTTATTAAGCTTATCCCGATCTTTTTCTTCTTCTTCCCAAAACCGTGTTGCCATTTCTAGCTATGGGATCTTTTTTTCTTTTCATCCCATATTTGTTTCTTCGTTGGTGTCTTTTTAATTTTTCTCAGCAAGAGTTGTTCTTCTGATTTTTTTTATTGTTATTATTTTTTTTAATGTCAATATGGCTTATCCAAGATTAGGTGGGTCTTCCATTTCGGTACTCCCAAATTTTCCACACATTGGGGCCAGCCAGAAAGGAAAAATTGCATGTGAAACCCAATTTTTTCTTTAATATTTGTTAACCCATCTTAGATTACCTATAATTTATGTTTTATTTGTTATTCCATTTTTGTTTTTCCTCACTTTTTAATATAAAAAGTGTAGCATTTTATAAAGTCCTCACTTTTCCAAAATGAAAGGGTGTTGCATTTTAATTTATTTTCCATAGGAAATATTACAATACTCCAGCCCTTATCTTTTGTTGTAACATCTGCCTAGCTCGTAGAGCAGTTGAACGTTGTGGTCTACTATTTGTGGTATAGGTTATTGTAGTAGTAGGACTAGTTACATCATTTATTGAACAGGTTAGGTTTGGTATAGTTTGGGTCAAATTTTGATCATCATCAGAATCTATTATAGATTCATCTTCATGATCATTTTTGTTAACAGTAGTTGGTCCTACTTCTAGGGGGTATAAGAGTGATACATCTCTTATAGTTTCACCTGAAGCAGTTTTAAGTTTTACAACCCTGGTTAATCCATCTTCCCCAGTTTTTAGTTCTAAAACTCTACCTAATGGCCAACACTGTCTTGGTGTATTTTGTCTAATTAGAACTACATCTCCTACCCTGATTTCATTAACCCAGTCTTTGTTTTGTATATATTTATGCTTTCTCTCAACCCAACAAGGTATTCATCACTCCATTGCTTTTTAAATTTTGTTTTTATATTTGTTATTTGTGATAATCTATTTTGCAAATCATGATTATTATCACTCCAAGGTGGATCATCCAAGGAGATATTGTAATCAGGTAGAAGGTTAATGACTTCTCCCTTAATCAAATGATTTGGGGTGAGAGGCTCTACATCATTAATATTATCCCCTACATAAGTAAGAGGTCTGTTATTGACAACATTCTCAATTTCACTAATGAGAGTGAGAAGTTCAAAGAATTCAATTTGTTTTTTACCTATTGATTTCTTTAGGCAATTCTTTATTGTTTGGATATTCCTTTCCCAGATTGCTCCATACCATGGTGATGCAACAGGGATGTATTTCCATTTTATTTTGTTATTTTGTAGATATGTTATGGTATGTGAATTTTGTAATATGTCATTTATTTGGTTTTCACCAGCCTTGAAATAGTTGCATTATCTGTCCAAACAATTTTGGGTACAGAATGCTTAGCACAAAATCTTCTAAAGCTATAGACAAATGATTCTGCGGAGAGATCACTCACTATGTCTAAGCTGACTGCTCTAGAAGATGAACATGTGTAAAGTATGATGTACATTTTTTGTTCTGTTGTTCCCAGACCAACAGTCAAACTTCCTGTATAGTCTATGCCAACTGTTTCAAAAGGCCTATTAAAGGTGACTCTCTCTGTTGGCAAATCAGGAGGATTGGTCTTCCTGAAAGATCTGGAATGAATCCTTTTGCAGGTGACACAGTTATTCAAAACTGTCTTTACAGTCATTCTGCCTTTGGGTATCCAATACAACTTTCTAATGGCATTTAATGTTTGTGGAACACCCATGTGATAAAGTTCATTGTGTTTCTCTCTAATAATTAGGGTTGTAATGTGATGGAACCTAGGAAGAAGAAGGGGTTGTTTACTGTTATATGTGATTTGTGATTTGTTTAATCTACCCTTACATCTTAATAAGCCATCTTTGTCAATGTAAAGATTCAAGTTTATTACCACAGAGGGTACTTTTTTCATTTTTGTTTACCAATTGCTAGAAAATCTATTTCATTTTTGTATTCTGTTTGTTGTATGTGGTTAATCCAATCCAGTATTTGGTAGCTAGACTTGTATACATTTCATTATCATTATTTCTTTGTTTATTTATTTTCTTTAAACAGTTGTGAATGAATCTGAGACAGTAAGATGTTACCCTTACAAGTTTGTCAAAGTCAGAATAATTGTTATAATCTAATAATGGCTCAACTTTATTTGTGGTTATCATGTTAAGCTTTACATTAATTTGTTCTGCTGGCCACATTGTTTCATCCTGAATGAATTCAGGTCCATGAAACCAATTTTTGTTGGATTTTAGTAATTTACAGGATAATCCTCTTGTAAGAAAGTCTGCAGGATTTTGTTTTGTTGGAATGTATCTGAAGGTTATGTCCAAATTTTGTCTAGCTTCTTTAATGTCTCTTAATCTGTTACGGACAAAGATGTTTTTTGAGTTTAACTCATCAGAGTTGATCCATGCCAAGCAGATTTGACTGTCAAGCCAAATATATGTAGTTGTGATGTTTACATCATGTAGACTTCATGGAGAAATACTGTTATTTTTACAGCTAGATAACCTGCAAGTAGTTCAAGCTGAGGAATAGTTTTCTTTTGTTTTAAGGGTGTTACTTTCCCCTTGGCATAGATCAAATGGCTGCCATCCTCACCTACAAGGTAAGCGCAACAGCCATACACCTTTTCACTGGCATCGCCAAATACATGCAAGGTTTGAGGTGTATCTCTGTGTCCACAAACTCTGGGAATATTTATGTTTTGTAGTTTATTGAGATCTTTAGCTAACCTTTTCCAGCTATCTTGTTGTTTATTGGTTATAGGATCATCCCAGTCTACTTTCTGTTTCCAAAATTCTTGTAAAAGAACCCTGGATCTGATAGTAGAAGGAAGGAGTAAACCCATAGGATCAAATATTTTTGAACTTTCGGATAAGATCTTTCTTTTTGTGTTAGCTGTTGTATCTAAGGTGTAGCCTTTTGTGCAGAGTGAGTCATGAACTTTAGAATCTGAGTTCAAATCCCAGATCATGCCTAATGTTTTCACCCTGTTTGTTGGTTCTGTCAATCCTTTGTCTTCTGATTTTATTTTTTGATTTAGTTTCTCATTATTTGTGATCCACTCTCTTAATTCAAAATTACCTTCTTTCATTATTTTATCTGCTTTTATGTAAACTTCATTTAATTCTGACTCTGTTTTGGTTGATCCTATAAGGTTATCTACATAGAAGTGATCTTTCAAGAACTGAACAGTTAAATCATTTTCATCATACAAATTTAAGTGATGTTTGATGGTTAAAGCCAGTAAACTAGGACTTGCATTTTCTCCAAACCACATTAAATTTAAATGTTTTAAACCCTTTATTTAAGTCATATGGATCATTAAACCACAAGAATCTTAGTTGATCTTTGTATAGTCATTTTTCAGATGAATTCTCAAAAAAGCTTTGCTTATATCACTTTGAACTGCATAGTCATCTAATCTAAATCTTAGAAGGATTTTTACAAGGTCTGAAATAAGATTAGGCCCCTCTATGAGACAGTCATTCAAGCTATGCTTATTGCCATCTTTAAGACTACAGTTATACACAACTCTAAGTTTTGTTGTGGGTGCATCCTTTCTATAGACTCCTGTGTGAGTAAGATAATGGCAGTTGTCTTTTTTAAAGGGGTGATCTTTAACTTCTTCAATGAAGCCTTTTTCTAACTGGTCCTTGAAAACATCATACATTTTAATTCTATTGTCATTTTTTAATCTTTTCATCAAATTATAGAGATGACCTTTAGCTACCTTTAGATTATCATTTAATTTTGGACTATTGATCTTCCAAGGTAGTTCAATTGAATAATGGCCATTTTCATACATGATGGTATTTTCAAAATTTTCAACCATTAATTGATTTTCATCTGTATGATCACCATCTTGCACCCCCACTGACTCTAATAGCCAGAGCTGTTGTACACCTTTATCTAATTCTTCAGTTGTTAATGATTTATTTAATATTTCAGTATTTATGTCATTATTTGAGTTGTGTAAGACCTTGTCATAATAGGGCAAGTTTGTTAGTCATATATTTTTATTTTTCATTGTTATTTTATATTTATCTATGTGTCCCAGTGGAGCTATACCCCAGTGAGTATCTAGAGCCATCCCATCTCCTATTCTGACTATGCCCTTCTGAATTAAGTGAATATAATCAGCTCCAATTAACATTTGAACATTATCTATTGTATCATCATTTAAATTTCTATCTGCAATTTTATATTGCTTTTTAAGTTGTTGTATTACTTGTTTTAAATTTGGTATTTTAAATTTTTGTTGACCAACTTGTTCAATGACTACTGCTTCTATGTTTGTTGTTTTATTCTCTGTGGGTATATCCAGATCTAAATTGACTGTACTATATTTTTCTTTCTGTTCATTTTCTTTGACAAATGATGTTATACACAATTCTTGTTCATTTTTATGAGTTTGTAGGCCTAATTGATTAACTAATGATTGATCTACAAATGTTTGTTGGGAACAAGAATCTATTAGACATCTTATAGGAGTTGTCCCACCTTTTTTATTTTTTAAATCCAAGGTTATTGTAGGTAGGAGTACACTAGAATTTTTATTGACATTATTTATTGATATATGTCCATTAAATGTTTTTTCATTTTTCTTTGGTTTTGTTTATTTGAATTTTTAAATGAATCACAAAGACAAGAGACATGATTTAAACTTCCACAATTAACACATTTGAATCTTATTTTTGTTTTGCAGTCTTTGTTAGTATGTCCTGCAGCTGTGCATTTAGTACAAAGGTTTAACTGAGAACACCTGTTTATCCGGGATTCTAAGTCTACATATTTAGTACATCGTGTGCTATTGTGATCATCAGCCGAACAAAATTTACACTTACGTACAAATTCTGTCGTAACATTAAAATTTTGTAGTGTAGGAGTTAGACCTATCACTTTTTGTTCTGATTTGTCTTTTTGTTGTTGCGGTTGTGGCTTTGGTTTGAATTTTCTTTGTTGGTTTATTTGTGAATCAATCTTTGTTTGGTTTATTTGTGAATCAATCTTTGTTTGTGAATCAATCTTTGAAGATTTGTACATTGACAAAACATTTGGAAATTCATTCCTTATTTCACCAAGGGTAGGGTATGTATTTCCCGTTATTCTTTGGAAAATATCCCTAATTTGGGTAGGTAAACAATCAAATATTATGGCTTGGATAAACCATGCTGATTTCTCTAGATCTATGTCATTATTTTGTAGATGACCTAACATGCATTCAATTTCACAATAGAAATTGTACAGATCCTGATGGTTATCCTTGGCTGGTTTTATATTTTTTAATTTTATTGCTAAATCATTTACTATTTCTTTTCTATTTAGGAAATTTCTTTCTAGTAATTTGAGAGCTATTTTATACGAACTGCCATTGCCGGTAAGGCATCAACCAGTTTTAGGGCTGGGCCCTTTAAATAATTAAGCAGATAACTGAATTTGTCAACATCAGATATATAATCTTTGTTGCCAATTAAACTATCAAATTTTTCCAGAAAAGACTGAAATTTTGTTCGATCACCCTCAAATATTGGTACTTGTAATGTTGGTAACTTGGCTTTTAGTTGTTTATTGTCATCATTAGAAATGGATACATTTCTGAAGGCCTCAATCAAACTTTGATTTGTAGCCTCTAAATTATTTGGTAGATTATCTAAAGCAGCATATAATTCATTTATGTGAGAATCTATTTCAAAAATATTCTGTTCTTGTTCACACAAAAGTGCTGTGTATGTCTCTTCACCAACATTTAACCCATCAGTTTCTGTAACAATTTCCTCGTCTATAATTATTATTTCCTGTTTAATTCTATTTAAACCACCCAAAATAGTATCATAATCCCTTTTATTTGGATTTTCTTTGCTATTAAAGCTAGTTAAAAGCCTGGTAATGACTCCCTTCCTTGCTGATCTCTTCCTTTTTAATGATTTAATCTTTGCCTCAATTGCTTCACATTCAGCCATATTTTGTTTATTTTATTTTTCCAAAATAAGTCCCCAAAATCCTAAAACCCTTTCAACTCTATAAATAAGCTTATTTTTATTATGTATACAATTTAAGCTTTATTTTGGTTAAATAGGCTAGGCTTCGGATTACCCTTATTCTAGAATTTTACCACATTTATGACCAAATGATAAGTTTTGAAGTATTTGAATTATTTCTTATTTTTATTTTTAGTTAGGGCTTCGTAATTTATTATTATTTACATGTAGTAAATATTTGAAAAAGCCAAACATGGAATAAATTCTGTTCATATGTCAAAATGTTTGATAAAGCGTAATTTTATTTTTTTTTGTTTGTTTTAATTTTATTTTATTCAAGGTTAAGGTTTTCACAGCAAATAACCCTTTCCGACGACACGGGCCACCATTTTAGATATGGAAAAAATGGGTCCTGCTCCAACCAGAATAGCCTAAACACAACCTAGGCTACGTTGGAGATGAAAGACCTAGGCCAAAGATGAACCAGCCTAGCTATTTGTCCATAAACAGGACTTCCATACTCTTTTGTTAAACAATTACAGCTGAAATGTCAGCTTATTTAACCTAAATTTAACCGAAGGGAAATTTATGAACTTCTTACCTTGAAATTTTATATAAGTTTTTTTTCTTGACACCAATAATGAACATTTTTATTCCGGCTTCTTTCGTCTCGCGCCTCCCCCGTCCTCCCTATTATTCTGCTTATTAAGCTTATCCCGATCTTTTTCTTCTTCTTCCCAAAACCGTGTTGCCATTTCTAGTATGGGATCTTTTTTTCTTTTCATCCCATATTTGTTTCTTCGTTGGTGTCTTTTTAATTTTTCTCAGCAAGAGTTCAAGTTCTTCCGATTTATTTTTTATTGTTATTATTTTTTTTTAATGTCAATATGGCTTATCCAAGGAGGGCAGTTTGGAAATTAAGAATTTATACCATATTCTATCAAAAGCTTTTGATATTTCTAACGCAGTAGCAAAGGTTTGACCGAAATCCCAAAGGAGGATGGCCAAGAGTCAGAGAGATATGCAAGGAGATCGCCAGCAGAGCGTCCCTTGCGGAAACCGTACTGACGATCTGAAAGATTGTGAGAAGAGAGGTGTTTAAGGATCTTCCTTTTCAGGATAGATTCAGAACCTTTAGAAAAGCAAGAAATTAAAGCAATTGGACGATAGTTGGAGTGTTGAAAGCGGTCACCCTTCTTTGCGACTGCGACAGGAGAACTTGCAGCAGGAAACCAGATGAAAGACAAAGGCGGAAGAGTTTGCCAAGACAGTATCAGCACATAAGCACAGTTCTTGAGGGCAACAGGAGGGATACCATCAGGACCGTACGCCTTCCTAGAGTTGAGCCCAGATAGGGCAGAAAAAACATCTTTGGAAAAAGAGATTTTAATTTCAGATATAAGTAAGTCAGAGAGAGGAGGAGATGGAGGAACAGCACCGGAATCGTCCAGGGTTGAGTTGGAGGTGAAAGCTTGAGCGAAGAGTTCAGCTTTATCAGGAGAAGAGACGGCAACACAGCGGTCGGAATGAAAAACAGGAGGGAAAGAAGTTGTTGGAGAGGTTTTTGGCTAGGTGCTAGAAAAAGCGAGAACAATTAGAATTAGACAGGTTTTAGCATTTTTGTCTGATGAAGGAAGTTTGGCAAGTCAAAGAACAGATTTTGAACGATTCCGGTCAGAAATATAAGCAACGTGAGAGTCAGGAGTTGGATAGCGATGGTACCTTCTGAAAGTCTTCGCTCTGTTGCCGATAGCATTAGAAGAGGCAAAGTTAAACCAAAGTGTTTTTTGCATTAGTTGTAGGAAAAGAATATGGAATATACGCCTCCATGGCCGAGAGAATCACCTTCGTGATACCCTCAGCACACTCGGGAGAGCCCTGACGACAGGGTTGCCAAAAACTTTAGTTATCTAATAGTGGCGGATGGTCCTCGCGAGGCGCGGCAAAGACCTTTAAAGTAGCCCAAATTATAAGAACACAAGAACTTCATAAATTTTTTTAAAGTGGGCGCGCTAAGGGCTAGTATGGTCCATCAGGGTGTGCTAAAGTTTTCATATTCAGTGGGGACATTATTTTAATTTATTTGTAAGAATTAGCGACCGATTTTCCAGAAACAAATAAAATAATAAGAAAATAAGCTGCACAATAAACACATTTATTTAATAAACTGAATGCATTAATACATAGGCTTATTACATTACATATGCATTATGATTTATGAATGCTAATACTGAATATGATCGTAGAATGAACTGTCTTTGATAGCCTTTATCATACTAGCACTAGGACGAAAGCTAGGACATCTGCATTTCTTTGTTTATAGACTGCTTCATCCCAGTCTAGTAGATTTACCTGCATGGATTACAGAAAAAATTAAAAAGCCATATATATATATATATATCATACAGGCTTCAAAAGAAGACCATATCAGTATAAACACAGCCTGCGTAGAGGCGATAACACGCATGCGCATGAAGCGGAAGCGAATCATATCAATCACCTTTCTCTTGTTTCTCAAAGGTGATGTTGTCGATAAAGAAGTGAATTAAAATCCTTTTTGATGAACAACACAAAACAACTTTCGCTATTAGAGAAGAAATCTAAATGGCAACTCTTTCGAAACAATTTGTTGACAGAGAAACAATGCATAATAATATATATACTGTACGCATACGCAGTTTTATGGTGGTTCATGACTTTTATTATTTTTACTCGAGTTTGTAACTTGAATTCTATTTGAATGGAGAGGATTAATTTATATCCTTTGAAGTTTAGTTTTATCGTTCTTTGGATTTTACATTTGTGTTAAATTTTGTTCAGTTGGAATTTTCTTTGAACTATTTTCGGGCGAAAGATTTGTGGTAAAAATATACTAATTAGTCATTTTTGAGCCTCTTTTAAAATTTTATTTTCTTCGGCCAACGTCTTTCCTTATTATATATATATATATATATATATATATATATATATATATATATAGTTTGTTCATAATTACGCAATACACAATACGTAGTTTCAGAAAAAAGTTCGCTTGGAAACAAAATTCCTAAAAACATAAAACTTACTAATTTGTAACATGCTGTTCTTCTTCAATATTTCATTCTTTTTTTTGGAAACTGTAATAATATTTCGAATACAAAATCCAATCAACACTGATTCGTTCATTTTTTCTGTCTAAGAAATTTCATGTTTCTAGGCGAACTTTTTTCCAGAAGTGTAGATACAGTCGGCTACAGGAATTTTGTTACATTCCTTCCCTGCTTCCACAAGTTAAAAATTTCAGGTAATTGTAGAACTTGAACTCATGACTGGAGGGCAAAGCAGTTACGTTATATTACATTTGGATAACACGAAGTAACATTGTCCTATTGAGGTTATCCAAATCAGATAAATGATCTGAAGTTACATTTTACTCGTATGATAGAATTTTTCAAAACATTATTTCAAATCAACAATTATCATTAAACTATTTACAAAATTACTGTAGTAACCTACATACAGTATACAGTCAGAATAAAAAGATTACTCTCCTAAAGCAACGGAATGGACGTGTGGCACCGTCCTCTTGAAAATATGATATCCTCCAGTTGAAGTTTCAATCCCGAAACAAAGGCAAGAGGTTCTTATCTAAGATGGATATGTGACCTTGTGAATCAAGACGTCCCTCTACGAACACAAAGTCAATTTTACAGAGTACCAACCAGAGTACCAGAGCGCAACCACCGAATTTCAAATTGGATTGCACCAATTTGGGATTGAATATATCTCCATAAGCGTATGGGCCTATGGAGATGCCAAGTTTCCGAATATTTTCGAGCAAATGCCTCAAAATTCGGGCAAAGTCCCAAAACAATGGCGGAAAAATTGGAGTTTATTAAAATTAGACTCAGATGTACTAATTAAACCAAACATAATAAATTATGCAACAATATTTTTGCTTGGCTGCAATGTCGCATAAACGTGTCGGATTTAACCTTATACAAACAAATTTATTGCGTTATGTATTTCTTGCATTTCTTTGTTATGTAATTTTATTTTTGAGGTACTCATGAGTCCAGAGCTGGGCACTTGCGGTTTTTTTTGCGGTACTGCGGTACTGCGGTACTACCGCACTACCAAACCGGGACCGCATAACGCAGTACCGCAAAGGATCGCTGAAAGTACAGGCTGTACTTTCAGCGATCCTTTGCGGTACTGCGTTATGCGGTCCCGGTTTGGTAGTGCGGTAGTACCGCAGTACCGCAAAAAAAACCGCAAGTGCCCAGCTCTGCTCATGACACCTGTAGTAAGTTCACTCCATCACACCAGTCGAAAAATTTGTTATCTGATGGCAAAAAAATTCAGTGTTTTGTTAAAGTAAATTTTTTCTAGAATATACATGAAAAATATGTATTTTTTATAATGTTCTGTGAATATATGGCATTATTGCAACAAAATCTTTCATTTCCTTGCCATATTAAGTTCACTATGTCGGCATCGGAAAATTCGGGCACCTTGAAAATTTTTCGGACAAATTGCGAGCTGCCCCCCACTCCCGAAAAAAATGAAGCCCGCACGCCTATGCACATCTCTACTGGTTCTCCATACACAGATCCGTCCTCCTGAAGTAAACTGCTGGAATCTTGATTCATTTGAGAACAACACAGTGCCAAAACTGATCAGACTTGTCCTTCGTCTGCATAGACCAGTCATATTGTTTCCGCTTATTAGTCTCAGAGAGTCCTACATGAGTCAGCGAGTCACTCATACACTGCTGGGGCTTGGCGGATACCCCCTCATCCCAAATGTTTCTGGCATGTATCAATAAATTCTCCATCCCTCACGTCTCTTGACCCCCACTTCCCTGTGATGCACGCCCATAGGTTCTCTATGGGATATAAATTAGGCGATTTTGCTGGCTGTGTGAACAACAAGATCTATGAGGGATATCTATGCTATCTTTTAAGAGTGTTACTGGAATGAATAAGGTTCTTATCGTGCAAAAAATTAGCTTCATACGGTTCAGGAGTCGCCATTGCTGTAAGAGTTTTTTAGTAAGTTCTCCAACTCCAAGTGCCTAGGTTAATTCGTCTACTACGATATTCTGTTCTATGAACATCATACCCTCTCTTCTCCAATAATGCAGGTGTCATTGATGGTTGGTGGAAAAAGTCTTCCTCAGAAACTCACTTTTCTCCAGAAATCAATGTTCGTGGATAAATAATCCACATCAAGGCCAGCTGTAAGCTACTAGGCTAGCAAGGGATGGCCATGCACTGCATTGGTCAAAGGCAAGGCCAGGGAGAGGAATCACGGGCCCTGGTGGTACTTTTGACTCAGGATCTCTCTACTCCCGATCACCTTCTCTATCTTCCAGCTCGGGCCCTGGTGCTTTGACACCATATGCACCCCCCTCTCTCCCGGGCCCTGGTCAAAGGGTTTGGTGCTGCCTACTGAATTATGTTCCAGTCTTTTTCAGAGGACAGAGGACCTCCAGCTCTCTGCCGTGTTTCTAAATTTCCTTCTGTCTCATATCTTACAGTCCATCTTGGATACAGTAGTTCTACACACCTCTAATCGATTTGCAGTTTCTAATATAGAGTCCCAATCACTGCCTCTCTCAACGCTTGATTGTTTCATGGTTTGCCAAACCGCTTTTGCATCCTCGGCTCTTGACTTTTCGTCGTTCAGTAGACTGAATACCGTTATATAAATATTAAATACTTATCAAGCTTCTCTTTCGCATATTGTTCAATTTATACATTTTAAACGTGACGTCAGG